>JAYJMB010000008.1:1221219-1284961 GCA_036873735.1 Pouteria campechiana
ATGACCCCCATTTTTTGGGTGTTACAAACCCCCCCCCCCCCCCCCCCCCCCCCTCCAAAAAAAAAAAACTACTACTCACCAAAGTTGAAGGATGTGCTGGAGTTGAAGAAGATGCAGACATTAGAGCTAGAAGGGACGCCGCAGAGGGAGAGATGGGGAGGGGGTTTTCAACGATTGGCTATCATTGATGCCACTGGAGACGGAGAGGGAGAGTTGGAGAGGCAGTTGCTGGAAGTGGAATGGGATATGGGTTGTCGTCCAAGAGAGGCTCGTTCGCGAATTAGGGCACAACGCATGTAAGTAGGATGTGGATGAGATGTTGGATCTGGTGACCAGAGACAGAGAGGAAGGGGGATTTCTGATGGCTAGACATTTGATTTGGCGACCAGAGATGAAGAGAAAGAAAGAGGGAGGTGGGGTTTCCGATGATTGGATGTGGATGAGATGTTGGATCTGGTGACTAGAGATAGAAAAGGGGGATTTCCGATGGCTAGACATTCGATCTGGCGACAGGAAATGGAGAAGGAGAGGTAGTCGCTAGAATTGGATGCTAGCCTGCTCAATCTAGTGATCAAAGACGAAGAAGGAGAAGCAATCGCCAGAATGGTATACTAACCTGCTCGATTTGGCAACTAAAGATGGAGAAGAACAGACAGTCGTCGAAATGGGATTGGTGGGTTTGCCTTCGGCGGCATAGAGGGGCAATGGGAGTTGGGAGGTTTGTTTGCCAAATAGGGCAGTCGAGTGGTGAGCGGGAAATGGGAGAGGGGTTGGGCAAGGAGCCTTTTTTTTGTTTTTGACATTTTTTTTATTTCATTTTAAGGATGAACTAGGTCAGACCAGTTCACTAGTCAAATTATGATTCGTCCAATTCATTTGGTTTTTTGACGTTGGGCAGGACTGGGCTTAATCAAACCGGTGTTTGGTTTGATTGGCGGTCAAACCAGCCAGTCAGGTCCAGTTATAACACTATATGCACATATATATATATGTATATATAACGAGAGAGGGATACATTTAATTACATACTTTTGAAAGTTTCCTTTCAACCGCCCATTTGGAAAGCTTGATCTTTGCATGCAATCATCTTCTTTCATGTAGTGAGCTGCATCTTGCATGCTTGTATGTTTGACACGTGCGTTGCGTTTAGAAGCAGCATTTGATGGGCAAAGTCCTGTTGAATAGAGAGGGCAAAACAGCCACGAAATTTCTATGCAAACGAAAGGACGGTACGCACGTCTATTCGAGAATCAGAAAAAATGCCCTTCGCCTTTTGTTTTGAGATAGGATTCACAGACATACATCTATTTTAAAGGCCAGTGGTGCTGTATTTGGCCCACACAATTCCACGTGATGCCGTTGCACGACGGAATTGAGGTTGGATTTGATAGAAATGTCTCTGCATTAAGGTTAACTGGAAGCGATTGGATAGGATATGTTTAGGAGAACTTAGCTATGAAGTTTTTTAAATGATCTCAGTAAAATTTAGGATGATTTTAGATGTATAGTAAATAACGAATTTTTTAAGAGGAATGATGAGTTTGATAATAAAAAATATAATTTTGAATATGAAAAAGTTATAACTGTTAGAAATAATTATATTTCGCACCACATAAATGAGAAAGGTTTTTTCAAATGTGATATCATTCACTCCTACTTTCACTAATAATATTTTCTCTTATTATTCCTTATATATCCAATCATTATCCCTTGTCCTTCTAAGAAAGAATATTCATACATTTTATCTTTATTCATTTGTGTGAATTCAAGCTTCATTAGTGATAAGTTCTGCTTATCCATGAAAAAAATACACAAGTGACAGTTGAATCCAAGTAAATTGGATGTGGAACATTCCTTAGAAGGTGGCAGTAATTAGATTTTCTCTCGTGAAATATTCATTGCTCAAGTGTAGAGAAGGTACTTATCTTAGACACCCATCTTCTCTAAACTTCATGCCATTAAAAAGAGAAGGAGAAATGATTGATTGAGCTCAAAAAACGTTAAACTCCTTGCAATCATGAACAAGCTCAATGATTTCACATCCATCCAGCATCCAATTCGTGACTGAAAAGTTGCTGAAATCGATCGAGACATCCATTTAGAAGAAAGTAAAAACGTATATTGACAAGGGATGGCATCATCTTTTTGCCCTTCGTTTATATGGAATTGAAGGAACTAAAGTTTCATATTAACTCCCACTTGAACATAATCCTAGGATTGAACCCATAGTTGCAAAAAGTGGCTATCGTGCAATTATCCCTGTTGGGAAGTAATTCTGACTTCGATTCTGCCTGCTGAAAGCAAGTCAATTCAAAAGCAAAGTTCTTTTAAATGCTCTACATTCATGCAGGAAGTAATGGTCAGCCTATATGATATGAAGCATCTAATGATCTGATTACCCACCATCTTTGTAAGTGGACACAAAGTGATGCATAAAAGCAGGCATGAGTCAAGAAACAACATGTCAGTTGTTTCTCACACGCACAACAGAAAAAAATACATAATTTTCAACCAAGTACTTTCATATACGAAATGCGGTTGAGCTCCTTATCTCTGCAATTCTAGGATAACCTCAGATGTGGGTGTTCCAGAAATTTTCTTTTTTGCTGTGAGAATATAGTTCTTTAGCCATATAGATCTCCAACGACTGCAACCTAATTGGAAGAAAAGTTTTCATTTCGTGTCATAAAAGACTCTCCTGCCATCCAAAACAGTTTTAGCATATGGGTCTCAGGGGACTGACATATATATGGCTTTACTCTTTTGAAAGGATCTGTTTTTGATCGTCCTGCTCGTATGGCGAGGATCGGTATTCAACTTAATTGGTTTGAGCTAATTGAGCCACAAAGTGCACAGATAGCTGGTTTTAGCTTCTAGCAAGAGAGCTTTGCGGTTGATGGTAGGCGTATCTCAACTCTTTTTCATTCATGACAAATTGCTTCACTAAAATAATAATAATAATAAACTCTCTAAGACAAAATCACAAGTTGACTAATTCCAATATAAGGGAAAAAAAAAAGGGGGGTGTCTGACCACTGCAAAAACCAAAAGGCAAAGTTGTTTTGATCCACTTTCATGAAAATTCCGGACCATTCGAGAGGGAGCGCACGTGAAGTAGTATCCTCATCCATTATCAGTTTGCACTAGTGCGATACTTGCTTTTCAAGATCCGAGGTTCTCGATTTAACACTTTCCACGTTAAATAGACAGCGGCGTCGAGGTTATCCCTATTAGGAAGCTGCAAACTCCTTTTCAAGCGCCGGTTAATTCCTCCGA
Source organism: Pouteria campechiana (assembly GCA_036873735.1). Classification (NCBI taxonomy): domain Eukaryota; kingdom Viridiplantae; phylum Streptophyta; class Magnoliopsida; order Ericales; family Sapotaceae; genus Pouteria; species Pouteria campechiana. The sequence goes on from JAYJMB010000008.1 coordinate 1,224,496, forward strand.
CGGTGTCCTCCTAATGAGTGCTACAGACCTAGAGATAAAAGTGCTTAATGATTTGCTGGTTTAAGAGCATGTTAATCATTTGCTAATGCCCTGTTTAAGTTTACTTATACAACCCATTATGAACTATGCATTTGACTATGGTCTAACTCCTTTATGCTTGTGTAATGACTTGGTTTTATCAAGACCTGAAGTCTTGTTTTTAAATTTAAGATATGTAGTCCCCATCTTCGTCTCTTTCATCCCGCTTTCATCTCTGTCATGTTCCAAACTCTTTTCCATGCAGTGGATGGCCTACGGTGTGCCTAGTACTCCCTCTCATTTTAAAAGTGGCCTCCACATGACTAAAGTATTTGAAGGTGGCAAGATCCCACTATTAACATGTAATACACACACATACAAGCGCGCGTGCACACACACAATGAGCCTTTCCCATCTTAAGTATCGACTGCCGTTTCCATCAAGCGTTTGATGCTAGATGACCCAATCAATGTTCATCTGCCTTTGGTTTTCTCATCTTCTATTTCCTCACCTTCTTCATTGCTGCGATTCAACAAGATTCATAGCACCTTTTTACTAGTGATTTGTTCTTGGGTCTCGGATGAAACTGGTGGTCTGACTTAAAATAGAGTAGATTCTGCAAAATCGTACTGCAATTGAGCTGCAGCTACTCTACAATGGGCACTTTTTCTTCTCATTAAGGCATCTTCAATCCAAAGTGGGCACACCGAATTTACAGCCTAGATCACAAATCTTGGGTCTTATTAGTAAGAACCAACGCCAACTGAAACATACGCATGACGCATCCCATTGCATCAACATCGTACAAGGTTAAATGCCTTTTTTCCAGCCCAAATTCTAAAATTTGCAAATACGGATATGCTTTGATCATATTTTCTCTGGTCTATATCACCGACCTAAAAGATTCCTGGGCTCAGAAATAGCTGAGGACAACCTGTAGACGCACGGGTCTCAGATCATTGAGCTCGGCCTCTTTCATGTTTATCTAGTCTTTTTGAGGGAACTGAGGACCACATGCATGGTGCATGCCTGCATCCCTGGTAGACCCATGCCTTATCCGTTGGTGGACCAGCTATTTTTGGAGCCATGCAACTAGACTTTCCACTCACGATGACGTATGCAATGCGTATACGAAAAGTTCAACTACGGGTAGAAATCTAAGTTTGCTTCTTCGACCAAAACATGAAATAATTGCACATTTCCATGTGAAATAGTTATCTACGTGTTAATGCTCTCAAGGTTATTTTAATACCAAATGTCATACGATTTAAGCTTTTATGTGGGGCTAAGTCCTCCATCCAAAATGAATACCCATTTGAATTTCCTCACGTGACCCCAGTCTGATCTAGGAAACTCTTTCACATGGTCCATGTGAAACTTCGTGCGTGAAACTTTGTGCACTCACTCATGACACTTATAGTATCAATTAATGATTTGTGATCCCAAGGTCACTTTATAAGAATTTTGGTGCTATAATTTAACAAATTTCAGACAAATTAAGAAACCTTGGTAGAAAATGCCTTGAGTCTACTCAACAATATATAAGAGGCTGTTTGGATAGGCAAAACAAGAGGAAAGTAAAATTGCTTTTCCTCCCCTTTTATAAATTATTGTTTTATCCTAGTTAAACAACATTTTCCAAAGTCAAACATCTCCTCGGTTATTAATTACCCATACTTTTCTATTAAAAAGTCATATCTGTTTTGCTGACATTACTTCTGTTGATATCATTTTCGCTCATTCTCTAAGATAAGGTTATAATCCACCCTTCCAAAGCCTAAATTACGAGGTGATTGCTAAGGTAAAGCTGACATAATGTAATATCAGGAACTAAACTTGAAGAGCAATGCATCAAGACATTAGGCATGTATGAGGATGAATGCTGCAGATGAACATGTAATATGGAAATAGCCATGATACGTGGATGTATGGAAGTGGTGGAGAAAGGAAAGCAGAGATAAGGAGAGGGACGTTAGAGGCTAGTAGGAGAGGAATGTCTGCTTTATTTTAGGAGATTTAGATAAAGAGGAATGCGAGATCGGATCGTGGCATCCCAGATTAGTAGAGACAGTGCTTGTGCGCAGTGCAAGAGGTACAAATCTCAGCTGGTACAGGAGATGGGTCGGTTGGTTGTTATTCCTCTTCTACTTCATACCAAAAAAGCTGACGTTGTTCATTGCCTTTCTGCCCTCTCTGGATGCGGAAGAATAAAATAAAAAGCTATCCCTCCTAGCTACTGCTGATCTCACGTGGACGCTGATGGCTGCATCATCTCCCACACCTTTCTGCTGCATATCTCTATATCTAGTTTCTATCAGGACATATGCTCTTAAATTTGCTGCAGTACTCTATGATTTTAGAAAATCAAATAATGGCAAGCTTTGAGGGTGAAACTTATTTTTTATGAAAGGCAAAGCAAAATTCCTAAATGGGATCTCAGGTTAAGTTTATGATATGGATGATCAAGTTAATCACAGTTGTTCTCGCGGCTCTAACGATACAATCGAATTGATAAGGAAAGAGTTTAATGATTGACCATTGAAATGCACATTTTGCTAGTGATATCTTTTAATAACAATTGATCTTTTAAGATTAGTGTTTGGATAGTTCGACTAGGGATTAATGGGAATTTCAGAATAGGTTGTTACAAATTTCTATTTTAGTTTCTTAATAACGAAAATTAATGTTTTTTACACAAATAAAATGTGAATGAAAAGATCTCAAAGAGTATAATCCATCCTAAGAAAAAGATAGTGGGTCAGAAATTTTTTGTAGAAAGATGTAATCAAGGCTAACAAAAGGTGTCTAACGACCCCACAAAAGTAGGAAGCTGCTGGTGATCCATGATGGTTGATCGGATGGCATTTCCGCGACTACCCATCCCAGGATGGCAACGTCATACTGTTAGTATGATGGATTTTCTTAAGATTTAACAAACTTGAATAATTAAATGCATCTCCACACAGTAATAGATAAATAATGGAAATAAAAAGGTATCTAATATAAAAATATTTCTATCACTATTATAACCAATCTGAATAAATCTTTAACATGAAAAGTTATTTACTACATTTCAGCAAAGATCAAATAAAATAATTTGAATAAAAATCTCTTTTCTAAACAATCTTCAATTGAATTCCTTACTTCTCTTGAGATAGTCCATCTATGAGAGGAAACAAAAGAGTGAGCATGAAACTCAGTAAGTAGAATCTAGTCATGTTTTGAAAAATATGTTCCGTCCATCTAATCATGAACATCCAGAAATGTAAAAATCAATTATAACATTGTTAAAATGTGACATCTATGAACTCCAAAACATCAAATCTAATTTTAACTATCTATTTAAGGTTTTTTTTTAGTTTTTCAACGAAGTTACCGACCTTCTTCCACGAAGAGCCAGCAGCCATGGCTGCCAGACAAAACAGAAACCCATCTTCATGTCTGCCCCCCCTCTCACCGCGCCAGCCCATCGTCACCCGCGCCCGCTACTGCCGATGTCTAACGCCCATTTGCTACCATCCGGCTGGGTTGGATGCACCGGCAAGAGCGTCCGGCCTGGTCGGGTAACTGGCGTGTCTACTAAACCTATCTGACCAACCTGAATCACCTGGAAAATATGATTTTCCCCCTTTCTTCAACTGATTCCATCAATTTCATCTATGACTCTAATCTGGGGCAACCAAAATCGAACAATTCTTGAGTCTGATTGGGCAGCTTATGACTAGTTGATTTAAGCCCTTGATTTTTCTGATTTGAGTATGATCTAATTAGATAAAAATCTGAATTTTCTCTTTTCACTGGCTAGACAACAAGGAGAGATGGAATGGGAAAAACCCAGGGACCTGATTCTAGCATCCAGATTTAAGCAAAAATCTAACTTTTCTCTGGATTTCTAGTTCCTAAATATTTTGGAATTTCTAATCTTTTGGAAACTAAGAACATTTGTAAAAACCTGTGAAGTCCATTGTAATTTATGCATAAAATTCTATATCCCCAAAATTGACAAACGTTGGGAATTTTCTTATTTCTAATGGATAATAATAGTATTCTAAAATTTGCAATAGTATCTAAGCAAGAAATAAAAATCAACAAATCAAATTATATAGATCATGCCTTGAATAATACTTTAATACATCTAAATCATTCCAATCAAATACAGAAATCTAAGATTTGTTAATCTAATGCATGGATTTCATCTATCTAAATCATGCATTCCAATCCCCCAAAATCTAGCATATTAATTTATAAAAATCTAATTAATAGCTCTCTCTTAAATAAATCTATGCATCAATTAAAAATTAAATCATTTTTTGAATAAATGTAATGCATCAGATTCTTAATCTAATTGACGCATTCATCATCTATTGGATTACTTTTTATAAGATATAAATAATGTGAAACTTCTTTCTACTTACTGATCTTACAATCCATGAAGAAAATCTATAATTACCTTTACTTTATCAATGAGCTCTCCATTACATAACAAATTACACAAGTCATAAGATAAAGAAGAGATACAGATAAGGCTTATCTTCTTATAGGTCCCACTTTTTAAAAGAGAAAAGAAAAAAATAAAAATAACTAAATCTTGTATTTCTGAACCTCAAACGCTTCTACTCTCTTTGAGAGTAGCTCTAACTATCTAAGTTGCATAAGTTGCTGAGATTTAAATAATAAATAATTCTTTTAAATCTTAAAATCTACGGTCAACAAGTTAATGGTCAAAATTTAAACTTTTGTCACATCAGTACAAAAGACAAATTTATTAATTTTGGGTTATTGCAATTTCTAATGGCAGAACTTTGGATGGCCGAATAGATGAGGAATGCTTATCAAAATTGCATGATTGGAAAGAATATATAATAGCTGGATTGGAGTATTGGGTTAAGCCACCCAGCAATTTGTGTGGCCAGATTGGTGAGAGAGGTGCAAATAGATGTTGTGATCTGTCCATTACATTGAAAAAGTAAGGAAGGACGAATTTCATCTTAAAAATAATAAAGATTAGACACAAGAAAAAAACCAAGGCTAAATTGAAGCTTAAATACTCATATTAGGGTAGTAACTTGGGTTACTTGGAATTGGGTTAGAGTCAACCCTAGCCTTAACCAATAGTCTAAAATCTCAATCCTAACTCTAATTCAATCCTATTTCTTAAAACTTAAACCTAACCCTAACTCAATTGATCAAGTTCGGCTTAGATTCAGGTTAAATTTGAGTGGTAATTCTAGTAGGAATTTTGGTAGAAATACTTCACACTTCTTCAATTTTAATAAATACTAAAAATAAAATATTTAGTAATGAAAACTTAACATACCTAAACAATTAGAAGCTGATAGAGGAATCCAAGTGGAAGCATTTGTCTGCAACAGGGGCTAATAAGTTGTACTTGTTAGGGGGGGATGCACTATCCACTAAAAACTATGAAGAGAAGAAAAGGTATCAAGCTATGGGTTGATGGCATTACTAATTGCTGGGTCAACCTTTATTATTGTTCTGAAGTGGGTAATCCACTCAACAGAGATGGGTGACTGCCATATCGGTTGATGGCATTACTAATTGCTGGATCAACCTTTATTATTGTTCTGAAGTGGGTAATCCGAGATGGGCGACTGCGATAGGATTTGGGTGTTGCTGAGAGAGATATTGATGCCTTGCTATTATTTTGGGAAAAAGGTAGATAAAAGGATAAGGGTGGGAGTTTGAGATGGAGTTATAAGGAGAGATGGAGATAACTAGAGATATAATGAAGTAAAATACAAAGGTGAAGAGAGGCAAAGTTGCAGGTGCAGGGAAGCAGTTGAAAAGGGATAGAACTTAAGGTTTTTAAAAAGAATATTTATATGATATTGAAATTCAGGCAAGTTCAGGTTGGATTGTCATCATCACGAACTAACCCAAATTACAATTTCGGTCAGGTTCAACCTAAATTAGAAAACCCAATTTTCAATATTCCTAACCCAAACTCATACAAATATCAGGTTGGGTCGGGGCCCCTAACTCATACACCGAACCCAAGTTGCAGCCCTGATACTCCGGAATAAATCGAATGTGTAAAAACTTAACAAAATACACCGTTTCTTCATCAATATTAGGTTTCTTTGGCTGCATAATTGGACAACGACATGTGCAGAGCATTCCATTTTGGGCCTACACTCTAGCCCAGTCATTATTCTTTTTTTTTTTCTGAATAAATATTTTACAATTTAGGCTCCCATCAAAACCTTCGGCCTGTAGCTCATTCACCGTTGTATCAACTGCTTAGTACATCCAACCATTGATGAAGACGACGTCATTAACTGAAAACAGCGGTCAGATTCTGTAGAAGAGCCCTTCCAACCTAAACTTTTGAGTTTTCGAGGGCTTTTTTTTTTTTTTTTTTTCAACATCGTTCTAGTTGCACATGCCTAATGAAGAGTCCAGGTCTTGCAAATTTCAGCTCGGCTTGTTTGAGGTTTAAAGGAAAATGAATAAAAAAGAGCTAACATTAGTTTTTGTAAGGTTTAAATTATGATGCACAAAGAATACTGTTTATTCTATGAGCCCATTTCCAATTGTAATCCTTCTAATGAATGAAACCGAGACAGATAAAAATGGTGAGAATTTAGAAGCTGACATAAACAGGGAATATACACATGAAGCAACTGGGCCACGGTGGGCTGAAGCCTCTGGTCTTTTTAATTGAAATCAGCCGCAGATCATAGCTTTGTTTGAAGCCCAACGTTGATCTGAGGCCAATCCAGTTGATCGAAGCCCTGACCTGAACCTAGGCCTCGCCCTAACAAGTTGCCGAAATTGAGCCAATTTCTTCAGCTCCAAAATTGGTAAAGAAAAAGAATCTGAAAATTGGAGAAAAAGAAAGGAAATGGTTTAATAAGATTGGATGTAGTGATTGAAAATAAAGTAAACAAAGATAAAATAAATATATTTTTAAATAAAAATACAAAGTAATTAATAATTAGAAATATAAATAATAATAATGAAGAAAATAACATTGTTGGATAATTCAATTTCATACTAATTTAAAACGGATGGAAAGTGGAGGATACTTCATTCTAACTAGAGCCTAGAAATTTATCTAGGAAAAATGTTCCTTTGTACGAGTGCAACTTGGGTTATTTGAGATCAGGTTGAGGTCAACTCTAATCCTAACTCAAGTTCTAAAACCTCAACCCTAATCTTAACTCAACTCTAATTTTAAAACCTCAACTCTGCCCCAAATTTAGTAGGTCAGGTTTGAGTTACATGAATAAGTAAAAAAATGATTATTCATTTTCAACATTCAAATAAAATTAATCCATCACATACTTAAAATTTATATATCCAATATCAAACTAAAGTTACAAATCCAAATAAGATAATAAGTTTAATCAAGTAGCTAAATAAGGCACAAGTTCAAATAACACTTAATTAAATCCAAGGAGATTTTTAAAAAGGACGAAACTAAGGAGATAAGATCAACTAGAGGAAAAAATGCTTGTATTAAGAATAGAAATAAGGATTATTGAAATGATATGAGATTGGTAGGTCATTTGTGCTTAACTAAAAAAAAATTCAAACATAAGAAATAATGTAATATGAATTATGATAACAAAAAGATATATAATTTTTAGTTTTGTAATTAATAATATGTAATTCAGAAAGGTTTTAGGTTGGGTTACCATCAACCTAAACACTTAAAATTGTCAGGTTGAGTCGGGTGAATTTAGGTTAACTCAACCCAAGTTGCAATCGTGTTCCTTTGGAACCAAGGGTCATGTTTAAGTATCATCCAACCCAGAATTTCCAAGTATCCACTATCTCATCTCGAGACGAAACTTACGTGCAAGAAATCTCCGAAATATACACTGAGATGATACATCTAAGCTATACGTGATGGATATGAATTTTGTCAAAAGTAAAACGAGATATTTTTTATATTATATGGTTCATAAATGAGAATGATATTTTTTAAGACCACCCCTAAACAAGGAAGAAAGATAGACAAGCGGTCCAAACTTATTGGACCATTTTGACATTAAAGAAAAAAGAATTTGTAGAGGCTATAAATTGTGGGGCGGAATGAATTTGCAATTTCAACAGATTAGGTGAGAAAGCTATCTCTATACTTTATTTTTGGCAACATTGCATGGATCATGCATCGGTGCAAATCCAGATCATCCGAATCACGAGCTCCATGTGCATGGAGCATACATGCACGGGCCGTTTGCTGGTGGACAACTTCCAAGGATCAAAAACCATTTGTGTCACACCTGACAAGTAGCATGCCATGGTAATTTCATATTGCAATATAAATTTTCATACAAATATCTCCATAAAATTTTCCATACAAATGATTTGTTTAAAGCCTACAATAATATATAAGTTAAATCTAATCTAATTATCATACTTGGCACCACTTATTTAGATAAGATTCAAAAAATCGTTCCGATTAAGTCCAATTACAAATTTCTATGCAACACTGAGTCATGGTGGGTTTTACAAAAGGTTACTGTAGTTTCACTCAATTTGTATTCACTTTTGCACTTGCAATGTCTCAATTATTTCTACTTGTTTGCCTTCAATACACGGCACATGATAGGAGATCAAAGTTCTTTTCTTTTGCTGTATCATGCTTGCTGTAGTTTCACTAGATTAATGTCCTACGGCCAGCTGCAGCTGGTAGAGACATCTTTATTGGTTTATCTCTGCTTCTTTTAGAACTGATTGCCAGCATTTAAAAAGAGATCTTGACCAATATTTCAACATATGATGAGATTTTGATGATCTACTTTTAAAAATAGTGGCTTTTATAAAAGACAACTTAAAAGGCCTCTAGAATAAGAAAAATCCCAGGGAAAATTTTAATTTAATTAGCACAGATAACCATTTATTTTTGGCTGATTAAGATATATTGTGATTTTGGAGCCATATCACAAGTTGAATGGTCCAAGTCTTAGTTGTACAACATTGCCAAGTGTCAGGGCCATGAGTGGCTTTTATTTTTTAAGAGGTGAGATTAGCATAAGAGCATATTACATGAATTTAGATATTCCAGGGAAGAAGGCCTTTGAGAACAAGCATTCTAAAACGTTTCTTTCACTCGCTTTCCTCCTTTCCAACCTCCTCCTTAGGGAAAAGAATCATTAACTAGTTAAAGTTCAATGGCGCACATCGTTTTCTATTCTCTCTTTATCAACAAAAGGCAGAAGACTTTAAACCAACCACACCAAACACATTTCTACAGAATCTTTGCTTCCTTATATATCTACCCTCTTGAAATATTGACCAGAAAAACAAAAGCGCGTATAGAGGCTTCCCAGGTGTGCATTTTAGAAAGCATTTTCTCACTTTAATATCTTGTGAGATTCCTATTGGCTGATATGCAATTTAATGAAGATCTACCTAATTATTCCAGGACTCGAAATTCCATTGGAATGATTATTTTGTGATGTGGACATTAATGAACATTGTTTTATGTTTATGGCCACAAGCTTCACATGGCTGTCTAAGGGGAATAAGGCCCAATAGATCTTAGACATGCACATGTGTATGTCAGGTCCAGATTCAAAGGAAAATGGAGACTGGGTGCCATTAGAATTCCTCTTGATCTAATAGTCAATTCCTTGTCCTTGGTATATGCTGCGCCCATCCCTTCGAGCCAACTTTAGCTTTGGATGGCTGACCTATGGTGGATTCCAATGTTAGCTTTTTCTAAAATGGTGGCAATTCTTTCAAAGATTCATATGGGATAGTTGCAGGATAACTTTAAATGGATGGTAACCAAGAAATTGCAATCAGATGGCATCAACCAGCTGTATTTATGTATTTATTTCACTTAAATTGCATGGGTCACTAGGTCAGCCTTAACCACCCATCTCTAGTCATTAGTTGAAACTCTTGTATCCATATCGGTGAGATTGTCCAATGCAATGGTTACTTGAACTTTTCTTTCTATTAACGCCCACCCCATGAATGGATTAGAAAACCCCCTTTTTAATAAAACAGGAATTAAAGATGAGGCAAATAAAGTAAAAAGAGGAATTTGAAAGAGGACGGGACAGGATAAGAAATGATTTGACAAGATAGGTTAAAAAAATAAAAAAAAATAATGACCAGAGATAGAGACAACAACAAAAAAGAGCAAGTTTTCAGGATAGCCATTATACACATTGGTTTAAATTTGTTAGTCTAGCCCACCTAAGATGCAAATTAAACACTGAGAATTTAGTCTGTGGATTGAATTTAACTAGATGTTGACAATTTATAGACACTTAATATGTAGTTAAAAAAGAATTAGGTGCAGTAAAAGTTATATTGACAGCTTATCAACTACTGGAGATGGACTGTGCACATGCCACCTGGTGATCACCTTACCCTTATGCTCTCACAAAAAGATAGGGGCAAATTGAAGTAGATCATTGATGGGGTTGTCATGAACACTTGCCAACATGTGTTGAATATTCACTCCAGGCATAGAGTGGTATTGCTACTCTGTAAGGACTGAATAATCACATCCCCTACTCGGTGGTCCAAAATCTAACATGCGAGTTCAGCTTTTTCCCCCGAGGGAATACAATAAGTATCATTTACTCTTTTCGCTGACAACCAAACCGACCATGCATGCCCCAACCCCACCGACGCCGGGCCAACTGCTTTAAGTGAAGTAGATCCGTCCCTTTCATTAGTTGCATACGTCCCTTTCACATTATTCATCCAAAACTTGGGAAGATTCCAAGCTTCAATAGGCCATTGGATTCTTGTTGAATGGTCTATGTAATTTTAAAATAATACCAAATTCAGTCAATTCCTTGATGTCGAGGCTCCGATCAGTGTTTCAAAATATCTTGAGAAACACCTACCACATTCATTTTAAATAGCTTTCATTCTTATTATAATTAGCGTTGTTTCTTTTGAAACAACTCATACTCTAGTTCAAATATTCTTTTCTAATATTCAAATTTAGGATATAAAATCTTGTTAAGGAACTTGACATACCATAGTCATTGTCTAGTTAGCATCATGCCATGTCACATTCATATCCTAATGGGAATTCTCTGTTCCAACTATAATGCGAATCCCGCAAAAGGGAATTTTGAAAGAAGTAGGGATACTTTTTTTTCTAGAATCTTTATCTAGGCAGGAATCTTCATCCAACCTATGTATATATTACATATATATCCCAATTATGCGTATGTCATCCATATTCAAGTATAAAAAGATTAGATATACATCTCTGGAATATAAGCACTTGCTACTAATATATACCTTCTCAAAAAGTCTTGTTTACTAATTTGAGCATCGAAATGTTTGTGCCAAGAATACCCTAACCACCTTTTACAATTTTCCTATTTTGCAGGACTCTTTTGGAAGGTGTTCAGATCGATTTAGGGACAACCAAAACAAATCTAATCTTAAATTACAAATGATAAAGATTCTGACAAATATTTTTCAAGATCTAAAGCTTTAAGTAACATAAAAGGTCAAATCCTTCATGTAAAAGGATTCTAACATTTTGTCTTAAAAGCATTTAGTTGGATGTAAGAGGAGAATGAAGAAGCTTGTAATTAATTTCCTTCTATATTTTACATTTTCTGTATTTGATCAAATAATCAAGGTAATCTCTTTCTAATCAACTCTATCTATTTCACAATAAAATTCAATATCTATTTTTAATGTCACCTTATTTTCATCTTTTTTTGTCTTATTTTTAGGTTGCGTTAAACCAAAATTACCCGAAGAGAGCATAGATAAATGATTAGACCACACGTAACCCAGAAACTTGCTCACAACCATCAGCTGGGCTTCAGCAAAGCAGGGATAGCTGGTCCTAAAGGCTGTACGGGCGATTCACATACCCGCTATTTTGAAACGAAAATCTAAGATATAAAAATATTTAAAACTATTTAATTTTCATCTGTCATATTTTTGGATTCATATTTAAAATGGTTTTGAGCTCCATGCGAGCGTACCATGTATTTTAGCAAATATCAAGGTCAGGCTGTCGTGGTGATCTCTACTTGAAAGGTAACGAAAAGAGTAGGATTCTCTAATAAGAACAACTCCAGATTAAGTTGCACTTTTTTATTCTAGATTACCCTAGTGTTGCCAAAAAAAATAATAATAATAAATAAAAAATTTTAATTTAAAAAAAATACTTCAGTATTAATAAGTTTAATTCAATGCCTAGTACGTGCTTGCTTAGTATAAATTCATGGATTAATATTAAGCTCATTATTTATTATGCTAAAGCTAATTTACCGTAGAATAAAGCCATTCAACACTAAAACATGCAGTACAGATGCTAAGCACCAAATAATCCTTATTCGACTTTTTGTTTTTATATGTTCTTTCTCGTGTGCTCATCATGCAGCCATAGATCCATCAGCATGCTTCAGGACGACATATGGTTCCTTCATGGCATTTTCAAGGGAAAGAACCATGCATGTTGCTGTGATATGAGCATGACACAAGGAGGACAAACTCATGCTTCAAGATCCCGTTCTCTGAACTCTTTGAATTGTCGAACTATAAAAACTCACACACCAAAAAAAAAAAAAAAAAATTGCCATACTCAGAAATGATTTGCAGAGCATGAATGCTAGTTGTTAAAGAACTCCCCTGCTAAAACTTAGCTTCCTGTAAACTCCAACATCCAAATGAAATGCAATGCCACATCAGGAAATTCTGATTTCCAAATGAAAGCAGACTCGCATGAAATGAAATTCCTAACCATCTCAAAACGGCAAATACTGCACGTGGTGCCCGTGGTGGGTGGTTGGCTGCCTGCTGCATGGCTTAGATGCGTGTGCACTCGTCCACCGCCCACTTTCAAGGCACAGCATTAAACGTGGGCCGTTGAACGTGGTCTCCACAATCGCATTCAGGTGACGAATCCAAACCTTCGATATTCTCTCCGTGGACCATACCTCTGGTTCAAACCGTCATTCCCCACGCCACCAATCAAAATTTCCAGATCCTCCAATCATTTAGGAAATCTGTCAGGAACACAAACCCAGGATAATCAGCATATAAAATCAATGTTTTTATTTAAAAAAATAAAAATAATACAACATAATTTTAAAGAATCTAAAATCATAGATATTAATTTAAATATATAGATTTTTTGTTATAAAGTTATATTACTTTAATTCATTCTTTTATTCTATTAAAAATATTAAAATTAAAAAATTTACTATTAAACCAACTGGGCTAACCGGATCGGACTGGACTGATAACATTGATACAAATCATAAGCAAAGACAGTCACACACATACAAAGGATAATAATTTAAGCAAAAAACCCTTTAACATAATAAAAGAAAAAATCTTATTATTTTCAAAACCCCCTCTATAACGATAGAAATGAAGAAGATCTTGCACCTATTTTCCTCTCATCATAACACTCAAATCCTTAAAAACAATATCATACGATATCTTTACGTGCAGCTCTTTTCATTCCATCTTTACCTTGGAACCCAGAAAATAATACCCATCAAAAACCAGATCATTGTTGGAGCATCGTTAATAGTGGTCCCATGCACCACGCCAACAACGGCTGGCAGCACAAAGCTGTGGGGCCAGGCCTCCTACATGGATTCCTCCCATGCTCTCCTTTTCTTTTGTGTCATGGGCCACACCCTACGATTCCCACCAAAAGGCACTCACTTAGGATGATGGGACATGATACTACAAGATGCTCCAGCAGTCCAGCCCATAGAGAAAGATAGAGATGCCTTGGAAGAGGACCTTTGACTGATCAAGGGCATCTGCGTGGAGCCCACCAGTGGAAGACATGTGCACCTTTTTTTATTCCAACTCCAGAAGCTGCCAGCAAGAATATAGCAGTTAAAAAGTCACTTTAATTAATTGCATGATTCGCCCCAAAAGATCTTGCAAGACAAAAATTCTTTTCCTCTCCTTCCTTTCCCCCCCATGGAAAATGAAACCCACCTTCCCAACCAGCCAAACATGTATAAATAAGGCATCCCCCACCTCTTGTTACCCATCACAGCCGAGCCTTTTGTGTTATAAAAGATACAGAAAGCTTGGCCTTGTGCTCACTTCATCTTCTCTCATCTCTTTCCCTACATTCTAAAATACTGACACTGCTTGCTCTAGTACAAAACTCCTTCAATCATCTCTTTGCTCAGTGTCTATTTCATCAGCTGGGGAGCGGAGAAGAAGTTGGTTTCCTTGCTGCTCGACGACAGACATAGTTTCGGCAACAATTTGCCCTCTCTTTCAATTAGCATTGAGCTTTTAGATGATTTCTTTGGTGACCCACTAAGCCAATTTTCATTTGCTCCTTTCCTTTGATCTCTTTTACAGAAGAGTCTCGGTACTTTTACAGAGGGTTTTAGTTAAGGTAATCTCCTGCATTTACATATCAAGGAGGGGAACCTTTTACCCAGAAAGTAAAATGGACAGAGTGTTGGCTCTGGCAGCCCAAAACCCAGTTCTGATTTTCAGCATGAGCACTTGTTGTATGTGCCATGCCGTCAAGAGGCTCTTCTATGAGCTTGGAGTGAATCCTGCAATTCACGAGCTGGATGAAGACCCCAACGGGAGGGAGATGGAGAAGGTGTTGGTCAGGTTGCTGGGTCGCAGCCCACCTGTGCCTCTTGTTTTCATCGGCGGGCAGCTGGTGGGGCCTATCGACAGGGTCATGTCTCTTCACCTCAGCGGTTCTTTGGTCCCACTCCTCAGACAAGTGGGAGCTCTGAATTAGTACCCCACCATATCCAAGAACAAGTTCATATGCAATACAAGGTCTTCGCTTTGGATATCCACCCACACACAACAAGCAAGCTATTTAAATAAGAAAACCCACAACCCACCTATCTGGCTTTCATGTCATAAGTATTAGTTTTCTGTTTGATTTTATCATGCCCTCTTCAAATCTTTTCCAGTAATTATACTTTTATAATGAAATGGGTGATTTAGGTTTGTATTTGTCTGTGTTGATAGTTGTTGCATGTATGCTGCTGATGTGGGAATGTGTTTGAGATCTAACTTCTTCTCACCAGCTTGGTGAGAGAAGAAAGCCAGCTCCAAAAACATGCATGTTGCACTGATTCAGCAGGTGTTGTGGGCATAATTCCATTTAAGCCAATGTGGGCCATGGTTGAAGTGGACCGCCTTTTTCCTAGACAGTTCTAAGCAGTGTTTGGCTGCTAAACGTCCCGACTTATTCCATGCTAGTAAAACGTGTGTGGCAACAAGATGACATAAAAGCACCGGTGCAAGTTTAGGAGAATTTATTCAGATTGTTTGCACATTGATGGTAAATAACATGTGGAAGGCTCAAATTTCAACTCCATGTAGACTTTTCCTTCCTACATGATCAATTCATTTGAAAGCAAAACATGGAAAAGATGGTTGACTAAAAGGTCAGATTTTATGTGCTTGAGAAAATTGAGCTTTGAAAAAGGTAGAATAAAAATTATAAAAGCTCCTCGTGACTGGGACCAACCGGAAAACAAGATGCTTTCTACACGTGGGACATGTGAAATGACCAATCATATATTCACATTCAGCCGTGGCATGTGTGAGCCTATTGTTCTTCCGGAGCTTTGCTCATGTGGATGGTGTAAATTTGCAAGCAAAAACAGCCGCCCCTTGGAGGCATCACATTGACTACAAACTATTCTGGAAAAAAAACTTAAAGGTTAGAAATTCACCAAGAGTAAATAAATACCAAAAAAATTTAGTTCAAAACTTAACAAAAATTGTCAATTTCTCCAGACTAATTTTTTGTCCTCTCTATATGCAAAATGAGATTAAGTACAGTTTGTCTTAAGGATACAATAAACTCATAAATAAAAATTAATACTAAGATTTATACTTCTAAGTGTTGAAGGAATTCTCAAATCAAAATTCTCTTTGAAATGCCAAAAAAAATTATATAGACCAACATGAAATAGTAAAATAAGACAAATTCTACTTCTCACTGTATACTCAAATTACATAAATTCTGTAGCGTCTTGATGTCTCTTCACATAAGACACTAAGACACCCTTTCAGGACTCTAAACACCTCTTAACTTTAGAGACACGACCCTTCACTTACATAAACAAAGTGAAGTAGTTTATTTTGTCGGTTTTTAGATGATTTAGTTAACTGACTACAAATCTTAAAATATATTAATTAACATTAATAAATCTTAGCCTCCTTGCACCAATATAGATGTTAAAAGACACCCAAGCAACCCTTGTGGCCTATACCACGTGTGTGTAGACTGTGCAATGAGATTTGAATCTAGGTATTCAGTAACAAAATCTTACTAAGTCACCATTATGTCATATAATAATTTTTAAAATCTCTTTAATAAAAATTAATATAATTTATTTTTAAAATTTATTTAAATACACTAACAAATTCATGAATTCCATGTCAGGGCCATCGTCTTTGGATATATATGGGATTTCGGCCGAGTAATTATTCAGGTGTAATCTTTTTACAAGATTTTTATCTTTTATAACTTTTTAGCACAAGTATAAGTTCAACGTAGCTTAGAGGCTTGAAGAAAACCAAAAGTTATATGCATGAGAATAGACCCCATAGAGAAGTTAGTCATTTTACAACGGAAGACGCATTTAATATGGCATCAGAGTTAAACTCAAGTCCTTCCCGTTTCTCATTTCGAATTTATACTTTGTACAAATCTCATGTAGCTAATAACTTTAAGTTCACCCGAGTAATATGTGTGAGGAAAGACTTTTTAAATTAGTTAGTTATTTTGAGATGAAACCAGCCCGTTTAACATATACAATTTTATAAAATTCCTTTACATTTGTGTTAATCTTCACTATAAAAAGTATTTTAAACATAAATTATTTTTTTAACATTAAAAATTATGTAAATCAGATGTTCAGATATTTCGGACCAAATTGGTTCCACATATTATAATATACTCCACTTTTACATGTGCAAAAATTTTAATTGTTCATTTCCTTGTCAAAATTTATAATTTAATGATGCATAACGTGAATATATGTGATTTGGATAATTTTTTATATTGACTAAATAAATAATATTTTAAATGATTTCAAAGTGGAAGATTTTGATAAAAGCTTCTAGATCTATTAATTAACTATATAAATATCCATGACTTTATATTCATTTTAAAATTACTTCAATTTCATGGTTCATGCAAGTTTTTTATTGGAATTATTCTTGGACTTCTAACTAAATAAAATAGGTTATAATAAATGTTTTCTTAATCATAAAGGTGGATACAAATGAAAAGGTTGTATGCTCAGAGGCAAAGAAACAAAAGGTCTCTAACTAGGGGTGTTAATGGTCATGGGTCAAGCCAACCTGATAAAAATTGGATTTGGGCTGTATATTTTAAGTATTCTTTGTTAATCAAGTTAGCGGTCACCTGATTAGATAAATGGGTTGGTCACGAGTTGGGGTTCTACAACCCGGCAACTCGATACAATGTATTGCTCGGAGTTGAGGAAAACTTGGCAGAACCTAAGAAATCTGAATCAAATAATTCTTTTTTATCTTTATCCTTTGATTTTTATAGTTAATCTTTATACAGATTATATTCTTTACCCATGTAATCATTTGGTTTTGTTTTATAAATATTATGCAGCTATGGCTACTGATATTAAGTGTAGCATTGATCTTATCAAACAAATAGATCTTATTTAAAGTAAAAGCTAAAAGTTAGACCGGTGAGATATTCTATCTATTTTTATAAATAAATTTTATATCTTTAGGTATTTTTAATTTGCATCTGTTACATGATTATATCTTTAAGGAAAGTATCCAAATATTCAAGAATGAGAACAATAGTATACTGATTTTATTTGTTCTAACTTTTATTTTAATACAATATGGAATGTAATTTAATATAACTAACGTGGATTGATTATATCATATGATCGTGTTGGATTGATGTTGATTAGACTATTTTACAAAAGGTGTTTAATTTTAGTTTGCTTTAGTTTATTTGACAGGTTCATGAGTTGCTTTGTGTTTAGTTGATTGTTAAATCACAGCTAAACCGTTATCAACCTACCAACCCAATATGCTAAATGGGTTAGGGTTGAGGATTTTTAAATGGGTTAGAGTTAGATTAAATCTTCAACCCAGATAACTCGACTCCCGTATCCCCAGCAACATGAAAGGAGATTAGAGACTCAAGAAAAGTCCTCTTCCTGTCATTATAAAATCAAAATCCCTGGCAAAATTCCTGTCTCTCTCATTTAAAAACTAGGAGCAGGCCCAGCCCACTGTCATTTGAGAATTAGAAGCTGGGGAGCTTAGCCAATCAAAAATGCCTTCTGGGTTTCCTTGGGTCTCAGTTTTACTTGAGAACATAGATTTTTTTTTTCAATTAAATGAGAAAGGAAATGTAAATTTGAAAATTTTCTAACTCTTGGATAACTGAATTGAAATTTTTCTAACTTTTGGATAACTCTTGGACATCAAAAAAATGAATAATATAATTAATTTTGATCTAATCAAAATATGATAATGAGCTCAAATTGGGAAGTTGCATATAAAATTTCGGTTCAATTTTCGTGTCAATCATGCAGGTGGTTGCATGATAAGAAATGGTGGGTTGATTCGCGTGGCTGTCTGTCCTTTGAATTGGACTGGGGTTGTCCACTTGTTTTTGTTTGGAAAGGGCGTTTGGGTAGACGCTGGCATCGTTGGATGGCTATTTCGCCATGATAAAGCCGTGCCAACGAACCCCCGCAGCTTTACTGCTGTACGGGGCTGGCGGGAAAGATCCAAAAACGCTTTTTTTGTGCGTGTGGTTCTGATTGAACGCGAAAAAGATAGACATCCATTTTTGGAGTCTTGAATGCGGAGAAAACATAATCATGAGCCAGTTTTGCATCTTCCCATGGAACAGTATTACTTTTTCACCGAAATAAATGAACTATTGAGACTTATATTGGCCGAGGCATTTTTTTAAGTATTACTAATTATTAAGGATAATTATTCCTGAATCAAATTATCCCATGTGGCTGTCAGAATATGCTAGCACGGAATGCCCATGAAAGTGAGCTCATTATACCTTCTAATTAAGAGACTTTTCTACACTGAAAATCGAGAAACTCTTAATACTTTTCTTTTATTTTATAGTTATATTATCTCTTTTTGTAACTAACTTGAGTGTTGGGAAGACAACATTAAAAAAGTTTTAGTGCCCTTTTAATGTTTCATGTACTGAAAGCTTGAAATTTGAAGCTTTCTCATTATGTAATTCTTAGACATTGTCATTAATTATCGTTAATAATACACGTTAAGACTATATCACCCTCCATCATTTAGGCTCCATTTACATAAAGGTAAAAGAAATGAAAAAAAAATAGAAAATGTAAAGCGAATGCAAAAAACAAAGGTAATGATATTTATGGGATGAAAATGATGTCAATTATAAGATAAACAAAAATAAGGTAGATAGATAGTTTAGAAAAGTATAACAAATAATGTGAAAAAAAGTAGAAATGTTTATCCTCTTTCGCACGTGCCAGATTTTTTATACTACTTTTGTGGATGATCAGTATTGGGATATTATTGTAAAAGCTAAATAACGTAAAAGACTTTCCTTTCTATCTTTTTCAACATTCGGTTATTTCTAACAATTATACTTCATTTAGTTAATTATCTACTCATTTTTTTATTTAAAAGCTTATATATTTTATCTTTGTTCATTCAGATCATTCTATAATTAACACGGCTTTTTATTGTATGCCACTAACTTTTATTTGTTTTATATTTTCCTTTACATTCATTATTCTTTACCACCATTCAAAGGCTCCCAAAACCAATTGCTACATGGAATCAAATTCACACCCTTTTAATTGTTTTAGAATCCTCAATCCACCAAACAAAATATATTTGTATATAGCACCAAAATTGAGAGTTCATCAAGAAATTAAAAGATCTAACACCCCACCCTCCAAAAGAATGTTCCAAGAAAGGAAATAGGATTCCATATATTAAGTTAATAATTTCAAGGAATATTCCATATATTAAGTTAATAAATTGAAGGAATATTCCTACCATTTGAAGAAGTGGGTTTCAGGAAAGATGGAACATTGGAATCAGATTCTAGCTGCATGGAGGAAGTGAGCTTTTCCAGTAGATTCCAAACAATGCAAAACCGTGGAATCCACATCAATCTCCCCCACAAGATAAAGACAAGCTATATCCCTGTGCTCTCCTGCCCAGCACGATTATCTGGTCCAAACCAACGACGCCCAGCAGTATTTCAAACGGTTCTAATGGCTAGGGAAGAGAGAGGCATTACTGTAAATATGATTCTACCATGTCCTTTGAAGCCTGGCTCCCAGGCCAGCTCTTTGGAAGAGGGAAAAAAAGAATGGAGATATGGTCCATGTCGTGGCACTCACCGGATGGACGGTCCAGATCATTGGATAACTCTGCCACGTGAACTGTGGATGGACTGGTGTTCCATGCAACAGAAGATGCTCCCGTATACATCCCCCACCATGTAAGACAAAACAGGTATCATCCTCGCAGAAAAACGGGCGGGCCTTCTGAATCACGAGATGCGAGTCTCACACGTGCCTTAAGTAATCCGGTGCACCATTTGTGTCAGGATGCAATTATAGGTATCCAACTACCCATCTTTACCATCTAAATCGTATGGTATTCGAGATATCTCTGAGATATTTGCGAAAAAATCAGTTAATCACATTTTTATCGGCTGAATAAACAAATGAAATAATAAACGTTCAAAATTAATCTAAATCTAGAAATATTTTATTTTTTTATTATTTAAGAAATTTATATATAAATTATATGGTTTAGATGCATTTTAAAATGAAAAAACATATTTGCATGTGCAGGGAATCTAGACGCTCATTCGGTGCATGGTTTATTTTTCGCCATCCTTTTGCCCGAGCCCCTCCTTTTCCGGGAAAAAGCGCTAGCTGTACGTCGCGCGAAATTACTAGCGTGTTGACTTGTTGTTCCAGAATCAAGGCTTCCACCGGTCCAGGCGTGAATCTCGCACGTATACCTTATCCGTGCGTGTGAAAGATGGGATTTGCTCATCTCGGATCTCGAAACTAGGCCGTTCGATCAGGCTACGGGAGAGGAGTAAGGAAAGTGAACGGTTGGTTGGTTCTTACCCATGCTAATGGCTTTTATGTGGATGCCACGTGTATCAACTGGACCTCACGTTATAGTCTTAGCGGGGCATATGTTATGTCCAAGATGCATTTTTTATTTTTCTGCTAAGCATAACAAAATACATAAATAATCAACAGTTTTAATGACTATCAAAGTCGTATCTGCGTAATAAAAAAAGATAATGCCAATTATCACGTTCAATTTCATCTTCAATGCATGCGCTTAACATATTTTTCTACACCGCTAATCACGTGCCGTCCATGATACGGCTGACTGCGCAAGCCAGTGCGCGGTCAGGCCTTTCACGTGTACGTAGCAACGATACCACTACGACAAGTCAGTAATCACAGATACGCGGGGTTGTCTTATGCAACTCGCGAGTAAGAACTTTTATTATGCGTGGTAAGTTCCGAGAAGGGTGCTCGGGTAGGTTTTTGGTCACCCTACCGTAACTGGTCTGATACGATTGGAGGTCAATCCTGTTCTAGATCAAACTTGGTTTTTTTAAAGTTTAGTTTAATCAAATTATCGAACCAATGATATAATCCTAGCGACATATAATTTGAGCATGAATAGAAAATATTCTTTCAAAGTAAAAAAAAATTACCAAAAAATATAAAATAAAAATAAATTAGAATTTACCCATCCTTATAAAAAAATTATTCACAAAAAATATGAAAGTTTGTACTTCAATCGTTTACTTACTTGCCTCGTATTCATAAGACATTCCAATTATATTTATTATTGCACCTGTCATAAGCACCAAGATATGAATAATTAGTAACTTACTAAACAATCTCAATATAAATGCATGAAATAAAATAAGTTTTAATGTTTTGTGTATAACTTGTTAACTAATATAACATAACCATTGAGTAATATTTAAGCTTTAAAATATGAATGCATGTATTAGGAAATAGTGTCAGATATATATATACATGTATATATACACATATAACCATCATTAGCTTATTAAGTTTTTTAATATTTTTTTCAATAAGTTATATAAGTTGATTTAGTTCAGATACTCTATGCCTTGAACCAAATCTATCACAAAAATTAATGCGCATCAGGTGGAATTGAATTTACCTTATAGGTCAGAAAGGTAGAATCAAACCCACCAAAAATTAAGTTGATTTTGGTTTAGTTTGTAAGTATTCTATCCAAGTTGCATCCCTAGTCCAATAATGATTAAAGGACTTGTAATAAATAGCATGATAATTTCTAAATATAGCAAATTACAGTAACTAATTTCAAGCTTTATCCAGCAGTGAGGAAAAGGGTTTTAAGATTCTTTCTTGCTTATTTAAAATTTTTTATCACCTATGTAATTGGTGTTGTATCTATTTATTGATGCTTAAATCAATAATTTTGGTTTTTGTCATCATTATATACATATACTCTCAACATCATATAATAACTTTTTATCTAAAAAAATCTATTGATCTTGCTATTGTTCAGGTTGTTTTAAATAATTTTTTGCTTTTTGTTCATTTTTTCATTTTCAACTATTCATTCTCTCTTCTTTTATCTTTAACAATACCAAGTAGACTTAAAAAAAAAGAAAAGAATGTAAAATCTAAAAAGATGGAAAAATAAAAAATACATGACAAAATAGTAACTTACTTATATTTATCCCAAAAGAAATATTTTAAAGATTGTTTTATACACTATTTTACATCTAGTCTATAAATTTCATTTACAATGTAAATAATAACAAAGTTAGGATGAAATTTTCATATAACAATGATTACAAGTCGTTCATCCGTATTGGTTAAAACCAATAATCATGATTATATATATAAACAAAGGGTTTAACGTGAATTTGTGTTCATGGTTAAAGGGGTAATATATATACTAATGTCGTCATTTATAAGATATGCACTTGAAATAGTTATTATCATCAAAATGAAATACTGGTAGGTGGTTTAAAACATACTACTTATATTATCAAAGGCTCTAATCAATGCCCGGGTCTATAATTCTAAATACTTTTATATAATACAATGCTCCATTTCTACCGTTGAAAAAAAGAAAACGATTTATTGTAACATTATCATTGAAATTTACATTCAAACTATTAGTTCGAGGCCATGGTAATGT
Source organism: Pouteria campechiana (assembly GCA_036873735.1). Lineage (NCBI taxonomy): Eukaryota > Viridiplantae > Streptophyta > Magnoliopsida > Ericales > Sapotaceae > Pouteria > Pouteria campechiana. The sequence continues at coordinate 1,247,725 of JAYJMB010000008.1, forward strand.
CACGTTAAACCCAATTCATGCATCAAGCCCTCACCGCTTTTTCAATCAAAATACAAAAATCAATCTTAATTTAATTTTTAGATGGATTAGAAATAGGAAGAAAATTTTAATGGATACATATTTACTTTAAATTGGATAAATTTCATACGTCACAAAAGTTTTCAAAAGTCCCTACTACATTAGTGGTGTTGAGCATGATAAATAATTTAAATTTAACATATTTATTATTACTAAAATAAATAATTATTTGCATAAAAAAACCTCATAATAATTTTAGCCTACAATTATTTCCCTTTGATAAATAATTAAAGGGAAAAGGGGGGCTTACCCATCAACGAGACTTCGGCCAATGCAAGGTAGCTAGGGACAGCAGATGTAGATAATCCAATTCTCAATTGTTCGAAAGGTTGTATACATTAAATAAATAGTCTAAAATTAATTATAAAATTTCTAAACCCTTTTATTTATAGCTAGAAAACTCGAACACGTGGTGATGGTAGATTTCTAGAATAAACATATGATGACCTCGTAATCTACTGTATCGACTAGATCTAGCGATCGTTAGACCGTCCACGTAAGCTCACCAGCATCGAGCGACACGACAAGAACCCGGTCCGTTTCTTTCAAAATGTGGGGCCTTGGGAGACCCCGCCCACGTTGCATAGAACTCCAACCTGAAAAAGTTCGAAGAAAGGAAATGGAAAAGCGACGGCAGAGCTTCCATCTTAGTCCATACATGCACTCATCTCTACTTATCACCGTACACCCCTCCTTCTCTACGATGTATTGATGGATTAAGATTCAATCCTAACCGTCCATTCGTCTTTTGACAACATACATGAGATATTTTGTCACAATTTTTGATGAAAATCCCAAACGAATGTTTGATTTTTGACTACAGATGGACGGTGGGATTGGGCCAAAAATATCCACCTAAAGATTTTTTTTTTTAAAATTTATTCATTATAAATATACGGTGGAAACATTCGCATGATCGGTACCATCCAATACCTAATTTTCTGTTGAAGGGGAAATGTGGGCCTGCCATGCAAACCAATGGACGAGCTCCACCGTACAATTCCCCCTTGGGAACAGCAACTGACATTGGGCCTTTCTGCAAAAATCAGTAATCTCATCTCTGAAAATCATAAAAGCGGAAACCAGCCCCAGACCTTTTCACTCCTCCCACGGTGATCAATGGCCGGTGCAACCCGTTGCACCCAAATTCAGCAAATGCATCTCGCTACTATACACGTGGCACACTTGTTTCCAATCGACACCGTCCAACTATTTTATGATAACGTAGATGGAGAATTTGTTGAGATTATAACGTAAATGATTGGATTTTAACCGTTCGATTGAATAAAGTGTAGTGAACTAATGAAGGGGTGGTTTTTCAACTGTCCACATTCATCACCAGAAGAAAATGCAACTGACACGTTGGATTATTTGTGAAATGGGCCCAGTAGATGAGCGGTTGCGATCGACTCATCCTGAAATCATCAGCTGGGAAGGGTCTGCACTACCATTTTCCAGTGCAGCGACCGATCTTCTGCTCCAACTCTCTGTCACTCTCAATCTCTCTACCTCTCGCTCTAGCGCCGTCTATCAGAGTCTCCGTCTCGTTGCGAGCAATCACATCCGTGCGTCTCTTCCGCGGCCCTCAGCAGCATTACCGGCAGCTCCAAATCTCAGTAGAAGATTTCAAGTAACTTCTGCCACTGAAAACAACCAAATGCTACTGTTTTCCATCTCTCCAAATCTTACACAGCACCAGCGTCCCCCAATTCTAGGGTTTTGATTTCCTTCAATGCGTTTCTCTTCTGGTCTGTGGAGCTAAGAGATCTCTCTCTGATGTTCTAGAGAAGCCGGCAATGTGCCGAAGCTGGTGAGTTTTGGCGGCGTGGATCTTCCGTGACAGAGGCAGAAGACAAGATGTTCGGGTTTTCTCGCCGTCGGATGAAAATCGGAAGGTTAGTGTTTTCTCCGCTTCTTTTTCTTGCATCTTTTGCAATATGTAGTTTCTGTGGAAATGTTCTGTTGTTTTTACTCTCAGATAATTTGAGTAAAGAATAGGAGTTGGCGAGTCTGTGCATTTCTAGCTTTTTGAGCTAGTTTTTGGCTGTAAAAATAGCAAAAATGCAGCATTGTAAAGTTGCTGCAATTTCTTCTGGTTTTGGCTGAGTTTGCTACCTAGCAATGCCTTTGACCGCTGGATTTCTTCATAGTTCGGGCCAGATTCGACGTGCTTTTCCATTTCACGATGCACTATGCAGAAGTAACTTGTTCAGTAGATGAATGTCGAAAAAAATTGAAATTTCAGTCGATGAATGTTCACCACCATTTGAAAGTATTGGTGATTCTTCCTTCACGGATTTGGCTAGCGTATGGCTATCTAAACCGCCTAAAAGTTACTTTGAGAAGATGACAATGATCTAGTGATCCTGACCACCCAATTGATCGGCATTGGCTGAATAAGTTAACCCGTGAAACTAATTGTTTGTTATTACATTTTTGCATTATGGGCCTCTAATGGCACTCTAGTCTACGAAGTATCAAGCTTATCCTGTCATCCTGACATGGAATCACCAAAGCTTACACGACAGATTGAGAAGGCAAAGTGTGAAAGGAGCATGTTTCCCATAAAATTAATATTGTGAACACGTAGGCGGTGAATGTTTACTGTTGCTCTGGTTTCTTGACCCTGCCTTTGACATTTTCACAACTCAACCAGCCCCAGATAACTAGCTATTTTCGCATGTTCTTTCAAGAACAGAACATAAAAGAGGAACTGCTGAACCAATTGAAGGCTCTGACCTTTCCCATGCCCTGAAGGTGATAAAAGAGGAACTGGATTTTGACTTCTAAATGCTTCTTTTTCATTTTTTTTTCTTTTGACAATAGAATTCTCAAGTTGCACTAGAAATTCATTATATTTCTGTACTGTTGCAAGCTCGTCTGGATGTTTTCTATCACTTTTCCATTTTGCAGCGGAACTTGCTTTTTGTATTTTTCTTATTATGAAATTTGTATTTTTGTTGACGTATTCCCTGTTTTATTTGTGTTGGAATAAGCTGTCAGAATTATAATTCTGTGCATGCAGCTGCATGCCATTGTTCATTGGTAAACAAATGCTGGCATGGTACATGTTCAATGTTATGCCAACATCTGATTTCTGGATATAAGCTGATAGAACTGCCTTTTAAAATCGAACATTAGCTTTGGATGCTCTGTGACATTAAAGCGTCATACGACTTCTATTTTTTGCCTATTGCTGTTCATCAAAATATCCAGACTTTGCATAGGAGTCAGTTGCTGTCAAATTTAATTTCATTATCTTTTTCATGTAATTAATGTAGATTTACTTGATTCCATCAATCTGATTCTCCTTAATTTCTTCCATTAGGCTGAAAGTGCAGCTTGCAGACTCTACCCAGGGAACTAAGAGTCCTATAAGACATATCAAACGTCACAACCATTCCAATGTAAGATATAAACATGAACTGCATACAGCAGTATATCATTAGATATTCTCATTTTCTTCTTAAAATTTCTGCAGATAGAAATGTCACAGCCATTCCAATGTAAGGTATAAACATGAACAGCATACAACAGTACGTCATTAGATATCCTTATTTTCTTCTTAAAATTTCTGCAGATGGAAAATGTGGTATCATCCACTAGTCACTCAGATGACATCAATTCCCAGTGTCCATCAGCTGCCTTGGATATCAACAGTTGCACTTCAGGGAGCTCACTGAACTGGATGCCATTGTCAACTGCTGGGGAGAAGCCTCTGCCTCGTTTTAATGTAATCTATACTCTCAGTTCTTAATGCTGTATGTGCTTTGCTCTCCTGCATTCAATATTTTCTTCTGGAAGCAAAACATTAACTTGTTTGCTCAATAGCATGCAGCAACTGTAGTTGGTAGCAAAATGATAATTGTTGGAGGAGAATCTGGCCGTGAAATGTTAGAAGATGTTCAGGTAATAAGAAACCATTTTGTAGTTGATCTTTTTCCTGGCATTCCCGTGCTGTTAAGTCTGCTTTGTGCATTGGTCATGTGTTTCTCAGCTGTCTCTTGAAGTTCATTTTCCTTTGATTACTTTTCTAAGATCAATTGAAAAATCATGAGTAATAAGATTCGTGAATTTTTGCTGATCTCCTCAGGTGCTTAATTTTGATAAACTCACATGGACTTCCACAGCTCCAAAGTTATATTTGTCACCAAGCAGTCTGCCTTTGAAAATACCTGCTTGTAAAGGTCATAATCTGGTATATAATCCAAAACATTTTCTGCAAATACAAGTTATGTTCTTGTTTCAGCATAGGCTCTTTTATTGTCTTTGCTGTTTCTCTGTTACAATTAAACTCCATCTGTGAGCAAAATATTCCTGTGATTCATTTAGAATTTGCGTAAATGTATCTTCAAATCATCAGTAGGCTGATCCTTACAGTTGGGGGGAAATGAAAAAGAAATGGGCTTATATGTCAGCTAGAAGGATGGTCACACTGGTTTGCATGTTAAAATTGGAGTATTGGAGCCTGGTGAAGGTTAAATTTGGAATGCAAATAGCATGGAATACTTGTGTGCTTGACAACTTGTACATTTTGTTTGAGTAGGTCTCTTGGGGTAAAAAGGTACTCCTAATTGGAGGGAAAACAGATCCTGTGAGTGAGAAAGTTACAGGTTGGATTCTTCACATAACCATATGTCACTTCATGATATTGTTCTTCTTCCTTATTTTTACTTTTGTGTTCATTTCTGCTGATGAATTATCTTGTTTTTTCTCTGTTCTATTATTTTGTAGTATGGGCATTTGATACCGAAACAGAATGTTGGTCGCATGTTGAAGCAAAGGGGGGCATTCCGGTACTCTTATTTTACTTTCAAGACATGAAAAGTAATTTTGAGGATTTCTCACTCAAAAATTTTAGTTTTAGACTCCAAATATGTCTAAAACAGAATCCTAGTTCATGCTTAATCATTTGTCCCTCTATCAGAATAGCTCAATAAAGATGTGTGAAATGAGCTATATGCGGCAATGATATGCCTACCTTTCAAAATGCCTGGACTGATTAACATGTTCAATGAAGTAATCTAAAAGATACTATTAGTATCTTTTCTCCATGTTGTCTTTAGTGTGGTCCCATTAAGCAGTGGTGTTTTTGTATTTTTATGCCAATGCCTATGATTAAGGATAGCTAAAAAATGTATTAGATTTCGTGTAACAGTGGACAGTGAAGATTTTTGCTGGCAGGCAGGCCACTTCCATTAATTAGAAATTACTCTTATCTTTGCAGCAATGGTTCAGAGCAACTAGCCCAGAACCCTTCCTGTCCTCAATATATTCTCAAAAACTCCGCTGAATGAAAACAAGAAACAAGAATAAACAAATAAAAGACCCTCAGCAGAATGTATGAGCCTGTACTTTCTAAATACAGGTTGCAGTTGACTAATACATTGTTTGTGAGAAAGCTACCATCAATGATTGAGATGGGCTTTTCTGTCCTGGTCTTGTTGTCCTTGATTCTGTCAAAAATAAGTCTTTGGATTTTGGAATATTTCTCTTTTCACTGCTTTAATTTGAATCATCTGGGTTGCTCTAGAATTTGGATGATTGCCTCTTCCCGGCCATGATTTGAAAATCCATTTTTCTCAGATTTTAGAAGATTACTTTTCCTAGCGACGAGTGGAATCATACGATTCATACTTGACTATCTTGTTTAATTAATTATTGTTCTAAGTACAAAAATAGAATCATTCTTAGTTATCCATTAGCCAAGTGTTTTATTTTTCCAATGGCTTTCCATTCTACAGTAATAAGTTTAAGTTCTTGGAGGTCCTTTTTAATTTTTTCTTTTGATTGGTAAATACCACGACTCAAGGCTTACTAGAATCTTGACAAACTCATGCACACTTGTTTCTACAATTGGGGTACCCAGGTGGTGACAGCTGGGCTGTTCAAGCTCCACTGAAGAAATAATGAATTTGCAAATAAACAAATGGTTGGTAGCTCCACCAAAGTAATAATAAATTTATGAAGAGAAAAAAAAAGGAAAGTTGACTACAGTCAGTATTTTTATCGTACTCTTTTTGGTGGCTGATTTTGGTTCAATCCAGCTTGGCTCTCTAGTCTGATTCAGACTTTGAAGAATTGATATGATACTGCATATCATGTCCTAGCTACTAAACACGTGCCTGCAAAAAAAGGAAAAAGAAAAAGTTAAAAAGCATTGCAGTTGATATTAAAGCGTGGGGTGGTTGATATGATACTCAGTATGAGGCCCTAGCTACTGAACTAGCACACACAGACAATTGCATAGTTCAGTTTCATTTTTGCATGCTCTTTGTTCTTGCTGCATTAGCTGTGTTCATCAACAGTATTATGTGCTTGGGTGAATGAGCTCACATTGCAGTGTGGTCAGAAGTAGTCATTTAAAACCCTACTTTATTGCAGGTTGCACGGAGTGGCCACACTGTGACACAAGCAGGTTCTGCCTTGATTCTCTTTGGAGGCGAAGATGCTAAAGGGAGGAAATTAAATGATCTACACATGTTTGACCTGAAATCTCTAACATGGCTTCCTCTGCATTGCATGTAGGCATTTTCACTGATTGTGTTCTCTTTTTATTTTCCATCAGTCGAGACATTTGGAATGCCTTCCAGGACAACTGGATGACCTTTTAAACCTTTTTGCTTTTGTTTCCTTAATGTTCTTGGGTCAATAAAAATGTCAAAAATTTTAGCAATAAAATCCAACACTGTTCTCTGATACTTCAATTATGCAACACAGAGGAACAGGGCCATCTCCCAGATCAAATCATGTAGCTGCTTTTTATGATGGTAAAGTTCTCCTTGTTTTTGGTGGCTCAGCAAAGTCCAGGACACTGAATGACCTGTATTCCCTTGACTTTGAAAGAGTATGTCAAGTTCTAGGACCTAACATTTCTTCAGTTTGACACTTCTTAAAAAGATATTCAAATAAATGTGCATTTTCATTTTTGTTTTCTTGTTTTAACCATTTTCAGATGGTATGGTCAAGGATTAAGATCAGGGGGTTTCATCCAGCACCTAGAGCAGGTTGCTGCGGTGTTCTATGTGGATCAAAATGGTATATCACTGGTGGAGGAAGTAGGAAAAAACGTATGCATCACTCTCTCTATGTTTGCCTGCATTTTTTTTTCTTCAAAAGCGGTTGAAGGTTATTAGGATATGCTCTTTGTTATTATTATTATTATTATTATTATTATTAATTTTCTCTTAGAGTATTCAAGATTATTAAGATATGCTCTTTATTATTTTACTACAATGTTAAAAAGATTAGTTGTGAGGAGAAGATATATTTCAATCTCAATGGATGTACACTTGGGATCTCCTATGCATAGCATTATGATGTTTTCGGCTAAGTGGCTAATTTGTGAATCTATTGGATATTTCAATTGCTAAGTCATTAAAGTTGGAGGTCAGTATGTGTACTAACTCCTATTCTCTGGGTGGTTTTCTCTTGTAAGCATTCAACCATCAAAAAGTACACACCATTGTCTTAAAACTTAAGTTGTATGTAGTGAATTTCTATTTGAGTGAGGCACTTGGGATTGTTAATTGTAAAGTTCTCTTGTATATGTGGCCTAATGGTTCTTAAAACTTATGTTTTCCGTAGTGAATCTCTGCTTGAATGAGGCACCTGGAGTTGTTATTTGTAGAGTTCTCTTGTATCTATGGCCTATTGTTTCACAATTATACTTTAATCAAATCTGTGTTGTGTGTGGTATGTACCTTGGTCACCCCCTTCCAAATGTACAAAGTTTCATGAAGGCCTAAATTTTTTAATCAGATTTGCACTTCTTGTATCAAATCTTTTAATTCAAAATGGCACACAAAATCAGAATTGCAGTAACTAATATTGAATGGCTGTTGTTTGTACATACACATAAAAGCTATCTAAATGATTAAATTAAAGATGGTGCTAACCATAACGTTGATTTCATTTCTAATTCCCTCTTTAATTTTGTTCCCTCAGGGCTGGCAGACACTGTGGTCTTTGATGTTCTAAAAGTAGAGTGGACTGTGGCTGTTATGGCACCTCCTTCATCTGTCACAACGAACAAGGTGAACCATGCTTAATGTTTTCAATTATTTTTTATTGGATTTCTAGTGGCATATGATGTCCATGGAAGCCACTTGCTGATTATGTTTTGATGCAATTGAATTGCTGCATAAAGTATCATTTCAACCATTGATACTTCTCAAGTTTGGTAAGAAATGTGATTCAATAGCTCTATACTCATTGCTATTGAAACATGTTCTCTGCTTATTACCCATAATGTAAATATGAATTCAATCTTTGCTTGGGTATCAGCCTTTGGATTTCAAGATGCTGTGCCAAGCATAAATATTTTATCAATGTCATCAATTTCTGAGTGCTAAGTTGAATAGAAGAAAAGGATGGTAGTTGTGCAATTAGGAAAGTGCTTCGTTTTCTTTCCATTAGCACCAGAGGTTGCTTCTTAGAGGTTGGGAGCTAATTTTGGCTTCCAATGCTTGACTACATACCCTTTTATTGGGAAGTGGTCAAACAGTTGAATATGTAGGACCAGATGACGTGAACCATGACTAAAGAGTCAGTCTGATTGTTTTCCTTTTTCTTAGAAGGCAACAAGCCACTGGATAATGCGTCAATCGAATAGCATTTGGTAGATTCAAGAAAACCAGTAAAGAATCAGTTGATCCCTGTTCAATTGAACACATGTTGGCTGGCTTAGGCATGGTATTTCGGTTGAGCGTATAAATTTCATTACCTGAGATTTGCTGATATGTAATTCGTTAATATACAGGGATTTAGTCTTGTGCTTGTTCAGCATAAAGATCGGGCATTTCTTGTTGCATTTGGAGGAAGCAAGAAAGAGCCATCAAATCAGGTTGATGAATAAATACTTCTAATTTCCTTTTCTCCCGCAAATTTATTTATCATTACCTTATTTTTATATGCATTGTGGTCTTTCAGGTTGAAATATTGATCATGGGGAAGAATGAGCAGTCCATTGGCCACCAATCCGCACCTGATAAAGATCCTCTTGTTTTAAAGAACTGCTCCACTTTGACAGGATTTGCTTCTCATCTTAACAACGTTGTGTCCCAATCCCACATAGAATCTCTTGCCAGACAAAATCTGGCATCTGCAATGGAGAGCCGTGGCTCGGGCAGAAAATCTTTGTCAGAGACATCTGTTGATCCAAATTCTGTATGTGGTAACATTTCTCTTAGAAAGCAGTTTCACCAGGAGGAAGACTACAGTTCAGGTTTTAGGTTACAGAAAGTTATTGAAGAGGATAGGCATAAAGAAGCTGATGATGGCTCAACATCAAATGCTTCCTCACAGGTATTAAGAGTTGGGTTGCAGTACTTGACAACTGACTTGATTCATATTTTATACTAATAATTGCATATGGTTGGATTTAGTTATGTAGTTATGCAATGTTTCCACTGCTTGTGAATATGGAGTGCATGCATTTTTCACCTTACCTTGCCTCATCAAAAAATGTTTCACAGGATGGATGTTGATCTTGTATGGAAATGCTTAAGAGTCTGTTTGAGAATTTAGAAGGATGTGGAAAAGAGAAAGAAAAAGTGGAATATGGAAAAGTGAAGAATAAGAGATGAAATGATGTGATAGGATAGGGGTAATGATAAGAAATAAAGTAAATAAAGATAAAATTGATAGCTTTTTTGGATAAAGAAATTGGAGGTAATGATTGAAATAGGAAAAATAAAAAAAAATAGTAAGATTGTTTAGGGTAAATAAATGTCTCATCAATTAAAGGAGGATGGGAAAAGATGATTGGTTTTGCCATTGTTGATTGGTGATTTTCCTATTGCCTGGTGCAGAGAAATGGTTAAATGGATTTTATGTCTTCAGCTTCTCCCTTTGGCAAATGCATGCTCAAAATACTAAAATGAATAGGCTCTTTTGGTGCAAGTCCTGTTTTCTCCTTGTTGACTTTCCATAGGCCATTAGGATTTAAAATACTGGCTCATGGGAAGATCATTAGTATTGAATGGGTTGTCATACCAGTCCTTGTTGGTTTGGATTTATCTTCTTTTAAAGTTCTTTTGCAACTCAAAATAAATAAGAATGGAATTGATAGACATGCTTAAGCATTGGCCTACTGACCTGACTGGTCCACCTCTCAAGTGGAAGTGGAACACATTCTCTATGAGAAGAATTTTCTAGCCATGACCACGAAATTAAAGCCTCAGTTTGTTTCAGCCCATGCATTTGTTAGGGATCCCAGCTGATGAATGGATCATGTCATGTGCCTAGGATCACCAATCTCTCCTTTGACCTTGCCTTGTAAGTTCTTGAATGACATTACGTGAATTGAAATACCCAAAACTAAACCCTGCCATGCTTTCTACTAGCTATTTACGATACGCATTTATAGGTTAATGAACATACTGATCATCAGACTGAGTTAGGTGATTATCTCCCATTTTTAATATTTAGTCATATGATGTCTTCTCTTGGTTCTGATATTTGTCATTTCAAAATTTATATTATTGGGGATATGAGCAGAGAAGCAAGCCACTTGATGCTGGAGTCCAAGTTGATATTGCTGCAAGTATTCCAAGTGTAGCCAATACAGAAGAGACTCCCATTATATTTGATCCAGAGAACTCAAGGATCTCCCCGAAGCAAGTGTTTAGCAACCTTCAACTTGATAACGAAGACATTATACTTCCTGAAACTGATGCTAGATCAGCTGGCCTGTCAATTCCTTCAAACATCTATCAATTGTATGAATCAAGAATGGCTGCCTTGGTGAGAAAAAATGGGTCACTGGATGGACAGCTGGCAGCTGCATTAGCGAATCAGGAAACTGCAGAGAAGAATTTATCTTCTGCTATTAAGAGTCGTCAGGATATGGAGAGGAAACTGAGTGATGCTTTGAAAGATGTGGATCTTCTGAAAGAAAAGCTTGCAGCTGCAGAGATTGATCATGAAGAGGCAAACAGCCTATCAAATATTGTTCACTCAGACAATGTAAGACTTGAGCATGATGTGGCATTCCTCAAAGCAGTTTTGGATGACACTCAGAAGGTATAAAATTATGTTTCCATCCACTGATTACAGGAGGTGTATGATTTCTGAACATGTTTTATGTACCTGATTATGCATGAATTGGTCTATTTGCACAATATTGTCCAAAACAAAATGCTGTTAGTTTGTTCAACTAACTTTACAGTATCATACAGGCTGGGTACCCAAGTCACCCACATGCTAGAGGCCTCAAAACTGCTTTTGTACCAAATGTCATATGGCATAGATCTATATGTAGGGCTATGCCCCTCAAAATGGGTACCCATTTAGGTTTCCCTTAGCCAACCCTTTATAATCCAGAATTTCCACTGCATACAGCTGATGTGGCAGGCTGTGACACAGCATTTGCCTTACATTAATAGCCTTACAGCCAAGTTTGGGCTTTTATGCATTTGAACTCCATGGTCTGTGTGTTCTCATCATGCGCGATATGCTCTAGGCATTGATTATTTGTGAATTCACTGAAATCCATTAGGCAAGTAGTTGCTCTGGGGCTTGTTCATCTTAGTAAGAGGTGTGCCAGTTGTTATGCTGCCATTTTGGTGCCATATATTACTCAAGTGTGAATTTTGTGTTTTGATGGTTTCATGTGTTGCCATTTTCCTGGCAGTGACATCTATGATTTGTTTAGTGACTTTTGGTTACAAATAGCAGAGTCGCTAGTCAATTTATGTGAGAATTATTCTTACATGTACTCAACTGATTCCTGAGCATTATTGTGGCATGCAAGTGCCTTGTGAGCCTTGCTTGCATTAATGGAGGAGCTTGGATTGCTAGTAGGCAGCCACTTACCGGACATTTGCCAATCGATTATTTAAAGGCAAGGGTAGACCTGTGCAAAAAGGGTTAAGATAATGATGATTTATGCTGTATTTCTTTATCCAATTGTATTGATGGTAACTGTGCTTAATTTTCTTTCATATGTAGGAGCTGCACTCCACAAGAGGAGTGCTTGCAGCAGAAAGAGCAAGAGCTTTCCAACTTCAGGTTTGTCTGGTGAAATGTGTAGATTAAAAAAAAAAAAAGAATTATTTGTTGCTTGGTCCAAGAGTTTCCAATGCCACATTCCATTTTCCATTCTACAGGAAGTAGAGTCATTTTCAATGGTCCTAATTGTCAGTGTGTTACTTTCTAACCTTGAATGGTCCATGCATAGACTGACTGTTGGACTGGAAGGCCCTAGTGTGAACTTTTTGGACCTTTTTCCTTTTCTTTTTGGGAGAAAAAGCTGGATTACTACTGTGGTTTTTGTTATCTATCTATTTGATGGAAGCTTCCAGGCATATTTTCCTTGAAGATTAGGGAGGATTGTCTCAATCTTTGAAAATTTGGTCAGAGACTACCAAATCAAGTCCGACTTACCAATGATTTGGAACAGTGGAACATGGAGGCATGCTAGCACAAACTAGAAAACAAAGCATATAGAATAAACTCTTAGCCGGGTGTTATGTTAGACCTCATTTGGAAAAAGAAAGTGATTATTTTCAACTAATTTAGACATTATTACTGTCGTCTTTTGTCATTGGCATTAATGGAGTGGTTCTTTTATATTCTTTCAAATAATGATAGGTACTTGGGAATTACTTCTATGGTGGAAATTTGTAATTGAAATCTAACATCATTGTAGGTCCAAGTTTAGATGAACTTTGATCTAATATATTTGTATTTTTTATTGTTTACTTAGAAGATTGACAAGACAATTATTGGATGGTTCAAATTATGGAAATTAGTTAGTGTACCCTAGTCTAACATGCCATGTGGAGGCTTGAGAGTTTACCCACATAAATTCTCTCTCTCTCTCTCTCTCTCCCCTATTTCACTGAATTGCAAGATTTATCTGATCAATATAATTTCATTCAAATGCCTATGTGGAAAGTACATGGTATGCACAAGTACACTAGCTAATTACCCTTCAAATTAAATGTTAATCATATTTCAACAAAAACCATGCTCACAGATTTGTGTAATTGGAGTTTTTTTTTTCCTTTACCATCATTTCAACATTAACTTGGTGGCATTGCTGATTTGTTATGTTTGTCTCAATCCTTGGTGATGGATGTGTCCATTAACTCGTATGAATGCAATGTTGATCTGCAGGTGGAAGTCTTTCACCTCAAGCAGAGATTGCAGTCTGTCGAAAACAGAGCTCCGACCCCCCGGAAGCCTTTCCACATGTAATCTCACAGGCGCTTCGAGTGCACAGCCTGTATTTTTGTTAGAAACACGCACGTCATATGATGCAAAGTAGAAGTAAAATCCACTAGGATGCATTGGCGACAAATGAAGTCCTGAGCTGAAACTGCCAGGTTTCTGTTTTGCTGGTAGGCGTATGTTATGTATATATATGCATGGTAACCACCGAGTCATGTATGCTGAATTGTAACAATATCCATTTCTAATTTTGCCTAAACAATGGCAGAATTTCCGCAAGTCCCGCTGGGTCCTAACATCAACAATCAGTTGCGAGTGCACAGTGGTTAGGTTTAATGTCATCAATTTCACATGCATGGGCTTTCGGTGCCTTGCATATCTCCTTTTCCTTGCATGCGTGTAAAAAGTTAGGCTTCAGTGCCGTACGTTATAGGTTTCACTGAATTCAGATCCTGGCGTCAGTTAATCCAGATTATGCAATGCAGGTAGGCCCAAAACCATCTAACATCATCGATTGGTATATACGCTAGCTAGCAATTACTGCTTCAGCTAACTGGCATTGCCTTTGGATCTGGAATCAAACTTGTTTACATGCTGCTACCTTCACCTGCTATCGAAATCTTGTCTACAGTGTTTGACAAAGGCTACCACAACCCCGGTACAACCCATTGAAACGGAAGAGTTCAAGACTGGGGGGCACACAACATCAAAAGATAAAGATCTTGCAGCTCTCCTACAGGCGTCTTTAGAAAGACGAAAAAAAAAAAAGAAAAAAAAAGAAAAGTATGGCACCATAATTCTCCTAGCAACTGCCTAAATAGAAGCATTCTATTAGCATTGGTTACAAGTAATTAAGTTCATTTGTTAAACCTTGATTCCAGCAATCACTCTTCTTCAGGCTCTTCTTCTTCCTGTAGAAGATTTTCTCTATTGTCATGGGCCCAGAAGCCTCGAACATCTATAAGCATGCTGGCCACCGTTCCACCTTGTTTGCAGGCCAGAAGATCAGCTAGTTTTATACTAAGAGGTTCGACTGGCTTTACCATATCCCATATTTCATCCCTCACATCTTCGATACATAGCTCATAGTTGCCACCCTCAATCCATTTTTTGTGCACGTCTCTGTTACATAAATGCAAACTTTCAGAAATCACTAAAGTCGACCAAATGCCAACTCCTAAAGAAAAGCACAAGAAAGGGCGGGTTGAACAGTCTAAAAAGTTGAAAGCAGTGGAACATTTCTAATTCTGTAGTTACATGTGGAAACTGCAATTGGGTAAATCTCTTCCAGCAATAAAGGAGAAAAATAAAACATGCATTTGGGATGATCAAAGTACTAATCTAACTAGATTAAAATAGTGGATAAAAATAGATCTCATACTGCATCAAGATGTCTGGCAATTAGAGACTTGCAGGGCTTTCTTCCAGCACTACAAGCAGGAAATTACCACTTTTTTTGTAGGAAGATTGTATCAGGTTAACATCTTAGCTCTTGTATGCTTCCCTTCTTTTCTTCCATGTTTGGCTTTTGATGAAATTAAAAGATCTAGACTCATCCCTGGTTTTATCCAGTTTATTCTATTTTGATTTTTCCTCTGAGCAAATCAAAGAACAGCTTTTGCAGCCAGGTAACATGGATAAGGAACTGTTCCATCAGGAGTTACCTGTCATCTATTGACCTCAGGCATATTATACTAATTTAGAGTTTAGATATGCTAGGTCATGTCGGTACCTGTCCACTTCCTGAGTTTCATAAGAACCACAGCCAGGAGTCAAGTATTCAATAATAGCAGCACTGACTGTAACACACAGCATCTGTTATCTATTATGCATAATCTTGCTGATGTGGCCTTAAACATAATCTGTTTTCTCATATTATGGGCATATCTCCAAGCACTTTTTTTTTTAATTTTTATTTTTATTTCTTGCAAAGAGATAAATTGAGTAATTATATCAATAAATCGCAATGGGAGCTTGAAAAAATCTCAATGAGTGACAAATCTTGTTTTCTTTGTTCAGATGGCAGCCAAGGACATGAAACCAATTGCTGGTATTCATGCTTGAACCAATCGTGGGAAACAAGGGCTGATATTCCTATAAAATATGGGGTTTCTTTTACTGTGTAATGTAAGTCCTACTTTTATGATTTCATCTGAGCAGGAGCTAATTAGCAGAAAGCATTGCATTGACAACAATGCCACAGGGTTGTCTAATTCATCAACACTACTGGGTTTTATTTTCCTTTATAGACATTATAACAAGAGTTATTTTAGTTGAGCACACTGCTATCTCGAACTATACTGAGAGCCCAGCATTTACCATGATATAAGATGATGCAAGATTTTTCCTTCTACAGGGTTCTATCATCCTTCAGTATTCAATGTGTTCACAATTGACTTCAATGCTGATATGTTTCACTGTCTTAATGCAAGAAATAGCAAAGAGTATCTAAATCATAAAGATTAATAACCATGTTGATCAGTCGAGAATGCATACCTGAAAAGGGTGTGAATGTCTGCCGTTGTTAGGAAACCTCTTCCATGAAGATCGAGACAACGGAACAAGTATGTCAACCCTTCAGGTGTATCTTTGTTTTCCAGAGCTAAAACAAAATCAAGAAAACTCTCAAAGTCCATCTCTCGAGCATTACCCCCTCCACTTTTGCCACGCCGAACATGCTCATCAAATGCTGGAAAAGGTATAAAATGCACAAACAGTGAACATGCAGAGTGAAAAAGCCAAATGGCATGTACAGAGAAAACCCCAGAATTGAGCTTCTGATATAATTGCCAAACAAGAATTAAAATTGAGTACAGGAAAAACATGCTGCAAACAAAACCATCCACTTGACTGTGTACCGAAAAGTGTTCCGTTTAGCCAGAATATTCTAAGTAGGCATCAAATTTTTTTAGCAAGCTAAATTACAAACAACTTTTACACGGAAATTTCATTCAATAAAAAAGTAACCAATTGAACCAATAATAAAATGGGTAAACGATTAATTGTAAAAGGATTAATAGACAGCCATTCATATGCTGCACATAGAAAAATAAAGAAGAAAAGCAATTATGTATGGGACTAGCATCAGGTAGTTTGGGGTTTTAGGCAAGAGAATGATTTAAAATATGGCCAGTTGAATCTAATTTTGAAATCCAGGAATAAGCCTTAGCTACTAATATGGTCAATTGCAAACTGATTTAGAAATCTAGAACTGTTACAAAATAGTTTAGAGATTGAGAAATAGGCCTTGTTTACAATTATTCATCTTATAGTAGCAGGTCTTCTATTGCATAAGCTGATAAAACTTATTTTCACATCTTCAGAAAATTACAGCTCAATAATTGCCATTAACTGCAGTTCAATAAAGAACTGGTATTCGATATCCACCAATCTATGACAGACTAAAACTTGTAAATTTAATTAGGTTAGGAATGTATTTGCAAACAACTAGGAGATAAAGAGGTTTTTTTTTTTATTGAAACAATATTCATGATGAAAGACTGAGCCTAGCAAGGTTGGCTAAATTTACAGATCTGGTTCGGTTTCTAACCTCTCTCAATGAAAATTTCTGTCAGGGTCCCATCTGCATATTCTTGAAGTTCCTGCTTGCTCAGTGTCCCATTCATATCTTTGTCAAGAGCCAGAAACATATCTACAGAATAACCAATGGAAATTGTCAGACAAACACACCAAGATGACATTCATTAAAGATTGTTGTACAATGTACCGTATTCCTGTAAGCTTAGTGATGCACGTAGAAAGAGTAGAAAGCACTTATTGTGCAGCTATTAAAATCATTGTTAGTTCAATGAACACCCAATCTTGACTCTCAAGGAGCCAAAAGTGCAACAAAATATATTGGCTTTAAAATAGACAATAGCTTCTGAATGCTTAAAGATATAGGTTTCCCTTAAATAATAAATCATCAGAGAAGATGGGGAACAAAGTTGAAAAGAAAGAAGAAAGAAGAGAGTCAACGAATTGGAGTTGGCCAGGCACTTTCAGCAGTGCTCTTTCGTCTTTCTTGTAAAATAAATATCAGATGACTTGGGTTTGAACAATGGAGCTCCAAACACACTATTGGTTTAGTCCTCCATTGAAAACAATGTGTCACACAATGTTATCAGAACCAAATCAATCAATCATCTAGTTTGTTTTGAACCAGTTCAATCACTGGTTTGAACTGAATTGAACCATGATATCTATGTAATTATGTAGTAAAGTTTTAATGATTTTAAAGCTATATAAATAGTAATTTCTTTAAGTACAATAGTTATATATTGTAAATAATACACATGATAGTAATTTACAACAAAATATGCTTAATGAGCTGAAGATTAATCATATTCAATCATACATTGCAAGGCACCCAGCTTGTTTGCATGACTAAAATTCCAAGGTTCAGGATCACTTTACTGACATGGGTATATCTGTTATCCCACTATCACATGACATGTCCTGATGTTGAAATTAAACATAGAAATTAGGATAGAAGCATTGGTTATGAAATCTTGTGGGAAAACAAAAATCTTAAAAGGGGGCAGAGGCAGGATGTAGTCACCAAAAGTAAACAAAATTGCGGGAGGTCATCAAAGAAGTGGACATGGTGACAACTTGCAGGGACAGGGAGACCGGTAGGGTTTCTTTTTTCTCACACTTCTTCCTGAGACAAATGACAGTGATAGAGGTCATCAGAAAAGTAGATGTGGAGAGGATTTGCAGGGACAGAGAGACAGCTACGATTTTCCATTTTCTCAAGTAGGCAGATAGGGAGCAAGAAGTGATGATTGGAGGAGGGAGTTAGTCTTTTCTTTTCTTTTCTTTTTGAACTATGAACAGGTGAACCAGTTTAGAGTCTTTAGACCAGTTGGTTTCAGATGGTTTAATAACTCAACCATGAACCATACAGAATCGAACTAGCCCAGAACCTGGTTGATCATTCAACCGGTCAAACCATTCAGTTTGGTGCGGTTCTGATAACACTAGCATTAAACATGTGAAAGATGTCATTCAATGTGTTACGGTTAACCTACAAACAGCAAATCACACAACATCACTCATACAAATCACTGGAAATTATTAATTTCTTAAGAGAATGAAGACCTACAGAAAAAGTGACTGAAGTCCTGCCTTCACATGGGCTTCCTATCATCTACAGAGGCCACAGTCCGAAATATATTGCATCTAAGTAACATTGAACTAGATAAAGTTTCATATTTTGTGGCCTACTCTGACAAAACATAAAAGCTTTTAAAGTTAGTATCCAAGCAGTTATAGCTAACATCTAATGCATTCAAAATTTCCTATCCAAACAAATAAACAAAAAAAAGAGAAGGAAAATTCCAAGTCTTTCATTTTACGTAAAATCTGCACATATTGCATCTCTGCTTTAGGAGTCTTTTATAACCAGACATGATTTATAACACATCAAGGAAATGTCCACAGAAATGGCATTTTCACTATCAACCAGGACAATGTATTCACATGTTATAGGCCAAGGTCCTGGCAGTGGAAGGCTGGAATCAATCCAAACCATCGTTTATTTTTTCTTTTCTTTTTTCCTCTCTTTTATTTTTCTTTTTTGACACTAAATGACAACCCTTAAACTCAAACCCACGTTCATGCTGATAGCCCCAAGTTTCAACCAAATACCAAGTGCCAGCCTCTTCACTATAATTATAACCACACAAAATAGTCAAGGAAATGATTTGATATCTGAGAAGCAACCATGCCTTTGAATCACAGAAAATTAAAAGGCTTACCACATATTCGTTGTGCAGAGGTCAATGAGAACCAGTTCTCAGCTTGTTCAGTATCTGTGATTTCCTCCTCATTTTCCTGACACAGTTTAGGATAGGCAGTCATTTCCAGTGAAAGGGTGTATGGCTGCTAGAAAATAACAAAATATTTTCCAGATTGCTCATTGTTTGAGAATGAAAATGCAGCTCCCATAATGTTAAACTAACCAGAAAACAAGCCAAGGCTTCTCCACATTGGATCATATGAATTGAAAGTGAATGCATCCTGGCAGGATCTCCATTAAGTAACCAAATGCATTCTACTACAATTAATGTTATACAATGAATAGAAGAATCAAGCTCAATAATCACATTTTAGGCACCCAGATCCATGAAGCCCCCTATCCTGTCTGATTTACAATGAAGTCAGTCTCAATTTCGGGTCATAATAGCACCTGGCAAGATTTAGGTCGATGATTTGGAGCCAAAAAAAATAGATCAGGCTGGTTAACTATTTATTTTCGTCTAATTTTCCTCAAATATTCTTTAACTAAAGAACCCATTAGGTATTTCAGTAGCATCTAAGTGTCTTTATGCATGTGATAAGATCTGTTAGGTGTTAATCTAGTAGGAAGTGGGAAAAGAAAATCACGAGGATATCATGACATAATTAAGGCCATGCATGAGTAGTGATAACTGGGGACTAGTTGGGAGTAGTCAGTCTTGTTGTTTACTGCTAGGTTACAAGAAGGATCAGTAGGCTCTAACAGTACTCCAAAACACTGAATCTATAAAATAGATTTCAGGTGAAAATCAATCTAATCTCTATATTATCAATTACTGTGCCACAAAAACTACCCAGTTTCAAATGGTCTAAAAACATTCAATAAAAACAAAATCGGCTTGACGAAACATCCAACAAAAGCTACAGCTTCATCTTAATCAAAACTTAGTTCTGATCAATGACCACTCAAAAAGAACAGGCCTTCAAATCGCTGGTATTAAAACTAAATATGTGAATCTGTAAAGGAGCGACAGGGTGATCGCCACTCATATGGCATATTTGGGCTGAGAGAAACAGGACAATTTTCAACCGAATTGCAGCCCCAGGAGAATTGATCTTCATTTGCCTCATTTAAGACATCGAGTTAAAGAGCATTTTTATCCAATCCAGAAAAATATTCAGCTCTCATGTCATATTCCTTCACAAACTGTAATCATTATGGTTGTCAAACAACTGCTTCTGCATTCCTTTTTCATCAAAATTGTCCTGTTTGAGGTTCAGTCTACAATCACTCTATTGATAATCCTTCACAAGCTTTTTTCAAATTATAGGAAAGACTCCAAGGCACATGTCTGTGCAAGATGGTGGCTTCTGTGCAAACTTTCCTAACCAAGCTAGGCCCATAGGCCCATCACCATTCCAGACAGCTGTCCTTGGCAGTTTAAGTTGAAACTCTCAAGAATAAGAAGCAATTGTAAATATAACCATCTCAAATCAGGATTCAGAAGCAAGCAGTAAAACAGAATCATCAATCATTCATGGGTCCACTTCTTCATTCTCTCAGCACCCATGGAACTGCATTCATTTCCAAGGCTAATGCTCCATTATCTTTAGCTATTTTTTATGCCTTCTTTCTTGGAGTGCTCAAGCATTTCCCTTTGTTGTAGTTTGTTTCTATGCTAGGCTTTTCTCTTTTCTTTTACTGTATCTCTGATTCCTTTGTACAATTTCCTTTCAGTTTGATCTAAATTTCTAGCCTTTTCAGAAAAATATGAAGAAATTGCAATCATATGCTGTGTAATAAAACAACCTAAGCTGAAGCTAGAAATCTTGAATGAACTGTAAAGATAGGTATAAACATATTACTTCCAAGAAGCCAACAACAACAAAAAAAAAAGGCTTCAAGCAGCCAGCATGGAGATAACATAATAGATGCAAATTAAAAACATAACCCAAAGTTTTACCTGATGCAACTCCATAAGTTCCTGAAGACAATTGCTAAGCAGCACCTTTTTGATGCAAGCTTTCCCTGGAATTAATGAAGGGGAATACATCTATAGTAAAAACAGTGTAATCGAACATGTCTAAAAATTCTTTAAGGCAGTAAGCATTGGACCAAGACTAGAGTCCAGAATAATTAAAATGCCATGGGCAGAAGCCACGAGAGATCATTCCAGGGCCTTGTTGGTTGATCACTTTTCTTCACTGTTAACATTATTCTTTATTTATTGAGATGCTCATGTTCCTTACATAAATTGTTAGTGTTAAAAAGCTTGAAAAATCTAATAACAACTTCTCTACCCTGCCAAAAGCATAAGGCCTATTCTGATTAAGTTAAGCATAAGCCCAACATGATGTGGTGATAAATGTTCTTAGAAAGGCTTTTCTTAATTAGAACACAAAAAATATCATTGGAAATTAACCCTACAGTATGGTCAGATTAAGGCATGCCTGCATACCTCTTCTATGAGGATCACAGAAGAAAAAGAACTTGCGAGCAGCTATACGGCAGTACATTTGAATGAAGGCTGGAGGCATATCTCTAAGCTGTGCCAAGTTAGGAATAAGACCTCTAATGTATGCCTCCATTTCCTGTAGAAAATGTAAAAGCATATGACTAATATTGTACAAGCTGATATCCACTGAACAAAAAGAGACTTAGAATAAGCAGCTAAGCAGTAGTGGTAAAATAAACTGATATCATGCAATTAATGTAAAAATTTTGGACCAGATACTCAATACTCAACAAAGTGGGATTATCCCATACATGAGGTTGAAGGAAACCGTCAGAATCTTCATCAAGCTCACTCATGTCAATTCTTGCCTGGGTAAGAGAAACCTGAAGAATGCAAACAATTAACCA
The DNA here is from genome assembly GCA_036873735.1 of Pouteria campechiana. Lineage (NCBI taxonomy): Eukaryota > Viridiplantae > Streptophyta > Magnoliopsida > Ericales > Sapotaceae > Pouteria > Pouteria campechiana. The sequence continues at coordinate 1,269,584 of JAYJMB010000008.1, forward strand.
CCACAGTGAAACTTTTTTCATAGGTGGAAAAGGGTATGTATTTGTTATGTAGCATAATGGAGAGTGTATTACAGAAAAGACAAAATAATGTGATGAGTAAACTGCAGTTGGGTGTGTATTTGAAAAATTAGACAAATGATTGAAAGAATAGGGGGAAATGATTAGAAAGTAAAGAATATATATAAGGATAAATAGCTGAAAAGGTAAAAATAATGATTGAAATGTAAGGATAATGATTAAAAATAAAGAGATGTAGAGAGTAGTGGGTATTACTACTCTGTTTGGTTGGAATGTAGAGTGTAGAGTAATAGAGCATGTGTATTAAGGGGTAGGAACTACACCCCAACCACAAAGGCTTGTAGAGAATTCAAAAACACAAATTAGATGATGCATTGAAGTCCTGTATTTTACCTTTTCATAAAATGTGCAGCCAAATCACCATACAGAAAAGGACAAAAGAAAAGAAAGAGAGAAGTAGATACTTGTAAATTTTCAATGAATAGAATAAAGAAAGGGTTCAACCTGAAGCAATCAACAGCAGAGATCAAGCAGATCAGTGCCACCTAAAACATGGTGACTGATACCAGAGTGGGGAAAAACTAGACATGTCCACCACCATCCTGTTCCAGAACTTCAATGGTACTTTTTGTCCTCTCTTTCTGGTTCTTTCCCTCCATATATAATACTTCTTCCAATAAATTCAAAATTCAGAAAAGAGCTAAAAGGAAACCTCTCACAACAAGATTATTGATGGAGGATTGCAGTGGGCACTTGGTACAAATAAAAATGTATTTTCCTATTAAAAGACATAAATAAAAGTTGGAAAACACTGTGCAACAGAAGAAGGAAACCAACCGTGCGCATCACATAAAGGTAAAATGGCAGAATTGCTATCCGTCCAGATTCATCTTTCTCAAATTTCATAAAATTTGAGGGGCTGAAAAATCGCCGACATTTTGGCCCAATGAGCTCTGCGCAAACTGATGCAATGTGGCAAAAATCTTCATAATTCATCTGCAAAGAACATATAATGTAGTAAGTCAGTATGCTATTCCGGGATGTCTCATGTTAAAAGACATTTTCACTTGGGCTTTGCAGTTCCTGGCTTTTGCAAGGATATATTTTTAATCAAAATGGAAAGAAGATAGCAATGCTGCATTTATTTTGAGTTAACTCATGGTTAAAATATTTGTGAACAAGGAAAAATTGTTCAGGAATGAGTTGAGTTGGCCCAGCATAGTCAGGCCCACCTGTGACATGTGGGCAAAACCCCCAACTATCCATCAATGTAGGCAACAACGCTGCTGTATGATTCAACCATTTACTGAAGTAGCTCAAATTGAACATGTAGGCAAAACTCGATGGTCCCACACCACAAGAAATAGTCAGATTGGATGCCCGCATTGAAACATTCTTAATGGCCACAAGTTTTTGTATAAGCTGATGCTCTATTTTTCCTTCATTGTGCTGGAGTAAACCTGAAAACATGTTCTATGGTTCTTAAAAACCACTACAATGCACCACAAGAAGGTATTGGTGTTGGCATTTCTGTCCCAGACTCCAAATAATTCATATGAAGTGGCTCACTTGAGTTCAAAATATGCCTCATTTTGGGCTAAGCCTTATCATGATCTCAAAAAATTGATGGACAGAGCTGATGACTGACAAAGAATTAGAGGAGGGCCCAATAGAGAAGGTTATTATATGCCTCCCATAACAGACTTGCAAGAGGTGTCAAAATTGGAATCATAAATCATTCTCTTCTAGGAAGTTATCTGATACTCTACCAGCTGAGCAACTAAAAAAAGGCACATATAACTAAGATTTTGCAGGCAATGATAAAGAAAATACAGTAGATGATTATTGATGTAAGCAATAAATAACCACATTCATTTTAAAAATGGAACAATTGTGAAGCATTACCCCTCAAAAAAATTAATTAATTAATTAAAATGTAAATGCTGTTATGTAGCATTTTCCAAATATGATACAGGTTGAAATAAGAGAGCATGCAAACCTTTTCAGCACCAGTTGCATCATCAATAACACAATTTTCTCTCAGACAAACCCACATGGCATCTAGATCATCAGCATTTAACAACAGATCTGACTGCTTCTGCATAGATGAAATTATAAAAGGAAAAAAATTCAGATCAAACATTTTACAGGCAAAAGGTGAACCTGACTCCAATTAACTGAGATTTCTTACATGATTATAATGAATATGATGCACTATGCTAGATTAAAATGACAAATACCTTTACAATTGACGGAAAGAAACAAGTTTTAAAGCTCAGTTTACTACTTCAAATATCAAACTCGTGATCAACATGCAGACTGAAAGAAGATAATGATACCTTCAAAAAGCGGAACTTAGCCAACCTTTGAACCCTGTGACTTATTGATCCTTCTTCTGGTTTCTGTGCACAGAATGTAAACCATATAAACAAAAAGTCATATGGCACAAGAAACAAGCCTAGAATAGAGTTATAAATATATGGAAGCCAAAAAAAATAAGGACAGACATTCATCACATTGTCAGTTGACATCAATATTGAAAAAGAAAACGGTGTATATCATTGTGAATGTCCAAGCGGAAGAAGCCGAATACCAGTCTAACACAGGCCACTTCCTTAGCTTGCCTGCAGAGGCGACATACAAACAGTTCCTATTTGTAATTTATGAAATTTTTCACATTCATGCAAAAGATAACAATGAGCCTGCCCAAGCAAACAACAAAGATCCATGCCTTCCTGTAGAAGCTAGGAATTGTGCCAGCTTCAGCATTCTTCTGCTGTTTTTCCTTAAAAATCTCAAGCAAAATTCTCTTTGTTTCAAGCTCTGAAAAAACAAAAATAAATAAAATAAAAAGGATGCCAAGTTAGGGCCTGATTGATTGATATTTGCATCCGTCAAGGTAGATGAGCATTTGATAAACAGCATAATAAACTTAGTAGAATAGTCCCACCTTATCTGAACAATAAGTTAAAAAAAAAAAACTTCTCTTGGAAACAACATACTCTGAAATGATTTCAATATGAAGCCAGTAAAGTGTGAACCAATCATATGTGAATAAAATGACCATTACTATGCCAATAAGGGTTCCCATCAAAATTACCTATATTGACATTTGCTCTAACTGCTGAACACCAAAGGCATGGTTGAGTTATGCCTAAGCTTGTAAGGTTATAAACATTTCCAATCATAAAAAAGAGGGGCTGCAGTTTCCAGGCAGGTGCAAGCAGAAGTATCAGCCTATCAGAAGCATTCTCCACCACTGACTTAACAGTGGTGAGTCATTTAGGGGAGCTTGGGTGACACATGGCTGGTCCCCACTGGGGCTTCAACCTGCTGAGTGGGATCTCTATCTCACCAAAGCCCCTCTTATGAATCATCAGCCACACACAAAGCATCCATTTAGGCAGAATTTGAGGACATTCAAACTGTTGAGTTCTGTTCTGAATGGACACATGATGCAGATCCGAGGCCCATGAATTGTGTTGGCCTAAATCCAACAAAAGACATAAAACAAAGGTCTAAAAATAGTTGAATTGTAACTGTTCATGGATAATTTGGGGGCAAAATATCAGGGGCAGCATCGAACAATTTCAGGAGTTTTTAGGGATAAGGGGAAGATATCTATGGGCATACTAACCAAACCAAAACACAGGATACAGTTAAGGACAATGACTCTTTAGACTTACTTGATGGATAACGATGAGCAAGATTTTTGGACTATTGGCTTAGCTTAAGATACAAACAAAAGACAGATTCGTAAATAATTAATTAATTTTAGGGATTTAGTTAAGAGTTTTTTGTGATTCTTTATCTTCATTGAAGCCTGAAGGATACTGGTGAAAAAGAAAAATCGTTTGAGATGTTTATCATTTTATCAGTCCATTTGGATTTCTCATAAGAAGAATTTAGTTCAAGAAAATTACTTATGTCTCACTTGTATTTCCATGAATTCTTGCAACTTAGTATCAACATAATTTGATAATGCACTGATCCGCTTGGTACCAGAGCAGGAGATCACAAGAGATTTTGGATCCAAAGCATCTCCTTGTTCTTTTAATTAGGTGACTCCAGAAAAGATACCCCAGCTAATAGATCAATCTGTCGCTCATCAATTGAATAGAATGACCCATTGTGGAGGGAATCCAAAAAAAAATATTCAAAAATGGAGGAGAAAGGCCCTGGTTAAGGTCCTATGAACAATGAGTGGCTTGTAAAGACATTAATTTTCAAATACTTTGATTATTCTAACCTGATAGGGAACCTAGAATCAAGATAAAGGTTCCATGATTCCACAATCCCTTAGGCATCAACTTCTTCCTCAACAATACAAGCAAGACAGAAAAAGCTGTTTCATACAAGGAGGCAGGAAAATGGAAAACCAGGCAGTGAATTAGGTGGCAACCATGCAGCGGTATGGTCCAATAATCACTTTAGCAAAACAATATCATCCTCCTACCAACAGCCACATTGTGCCAGTGCACATTTACGGCTTCATCAACATGTGACAGAGTTGCTATAAAAGTTGATCAAAAGGAAGTGAAAACAAATAAGCAATAAAAACTAGAAAGAGATCAATGCCAGAAAACAAAAGCATTGATTGAACCCCATTCTTAATGTATAAGGGCATTGTACCATAAAATCAAAAGACTGAATTCTAATGCAGTTGGTTTATGAAGCATCCAACTAACCAGGGTCAAGTTTCTATAATCACAAAATCACAGCCTAAGCCCATGAATGATGTAGGCCAAAACACACACCACAAGCCTTGATAATAGTTGACATGGATTGGGGCCTTATCAATGGCTTTGGATGACAGATAACAGGAATGGATCATCTCTATAAGTTGCAATGACGACTTAAGAGTTATGATTGAGCATCCTTATAAGAGCAAAATGCAGAAGCATAATGGCTGCAAACCACAGGACTGACAGGGATAAGCTAGACCTCATGGGATGGGACTATTTTCTGTTCTTATGATATGGATAAAATAAAATTACTTTGTAACCATATACAAATTGAAAACACAGAATCCATCCAATATTTATGAGAATCTCTTTCATATGTTGAAAAAAGTGCAACGACTAGGAAATGATTCTGGCTTTGCGAGTCTGTTTGAGTTTTTTATAGAAAGGAGTTTTAGTTCAAATGTTCGATGCAGTTACATTTTCTCACTGCAAATATGGTGCATTGTCCTTTTACCAATCCTTGCAACATGATAGAAATATCTAATTGATTGGATTACCAACTTCCACCACCACAGTGCAAAAAGAAGCTGCTTCATGAGATAAAGTATCACGAAAATCAACATCCAAGCTCGAAGCTGAGCCCACTCAGCACAAATCTGTCAAACCCAATACATTCCAAGACATACGACCCCACTTAGACAGACCATAATGCAGCAATTACACTCAACCAACGATTCCTAACTGTTGAGATGGCGTCGTCAAGCAAATGCTGAAATAACAAATAGTCAATCCCCCAACCCAGAGAACAAATGTAGGTTAATCGGCAATTAGAATCGTTCGGCAACCTCGGTTGATGGGAATCCTCCCATCTAAGTTTGTGCCCTGGATTCAGATCAAGGAATTCGTGCTAGGATCGGCATATCGTGCAAATGCCACAGCGACAAGATGACAGAATCGAAACTAGTTCCAATGCGAAATCTAACAAGCGACAACGGCAGGCGAAAGGAAGGAATTCTCAAAGCGCTTACCCATTAGAGCTTCAGATCCAAGACCGGCGCTGGATCCGATGAAGCGACGGAGATTCCGAACCCACGGCATTGAAGAAGGAGAAGGGATTTTCTTCGCCGCGGACGATGCTTCGTGGCTCTCGCCATCGCTCGAGCCGCTGTACATTCTCTTTTCCGATTCCAATCACGTTTAGAACTCAAATTACTAATTCGGTTTTGAATAGGGTATCTCACTCAGATCTGGTTTTTGTTTTTTTCTGTTGCGGATTTCGCAAGCTTGGCGAGAGTGAGTAGGGAGGGTTTCGGACTCTGCTTCCTGTTGCTTCCAATGCAGCCCAGTCTTGTTTTCCTCTCCCGTTAGACACGGGCGGTGAAAGTATGGGTTGCATCGTTGCTGTCATTGTCATTAGTTTTTTCCTTTTGAATTCCCATTAAAAGTTAACTAAAGAAAATGTGCATTTTATCATAAATTAAATTACTGAGAAGATGTATATTTTGATTTTTTTTGTTTTCAATATTCAAAGAGATTCTTTTTCCGTTATCTTTTTAATATGAAATCATATTTACCTATTTTTCACGTAAAATAATCTTATTTTTCTCTGTCATTATTTACATTTTTGGATAAATAATCATATCTTTCGTCATCAACAATTTTATTTGTTTTATTTTTATCTATTTTATACTTGAAATTGTTTCCTTCTGTTTTCTGTTTCAAATTTTATTTTTTCCACTCTTTTGTTTCTCCTTTTCCAAGTCTTCAACCAAACTTCTTTGGAAGTCACCATATGCACAACAAGGAATGAATTCCATCCCATCCCATCCCATCCCGTACAGCATTAATTAGAGGAAAATAGGAGTATCCGAAGCTCAGAAAAACAAAGTCTTCCACAAGCTCTAAGTAGCGGGTGAACATGATGACAATAACCCTTAAATTCATAAGCTTAAAAGAGCTTTGGATGCTTCCAATTGTAATTCTTATAGATAAAAGATCAACGATCACTTAAATTTGCATTAATTCACGTGATTTGTAAATCTAATTTTTTCAAGCTAGATAAGTTTCTTGTATCTTGTTCTAACATTTGAAGCATTCGATGCAAACCCCTGGAAGGGTTTGTGCGGACAGGATGTATTTAAGAGATGGTGTATTAAAAAAATTATGTACTTATGAGGTTCGTTTGAGTAAGGTGTAGTTAAGAAATGATGTATTAGAAAAGTTTACTTATAATATATTGTGATGCCCTACAATGGTAGTTTGTAGTGGAGCGTGAATTCAATGCAGCAATTAATTAAGTTAGTTGACAATAAAAGACCTTTCGCACCTTTGCTTGTAAATCCTTTTTGTCGATAGAAGGGGTTAGAGAGAGAGAGAGAGAGAGAGAGAGAGAGAGCTGTTGTCGTCGAGAAAGTAAGGAGGAAAAGAAAGAAAAAGAAAGAGGACATTTGAGGTATGTCGGATATACCTCTTTTGATTGTATAATTGAAATCCATTAAAATAGTAAGATCACGATGCTGTTTATATTGCAACTGATGCATGGATATGAATTCAAGTGTGTAAATTCATTAAATCATTATTTTTGGTAAAACCCATTGGCTGCAAAAGCAAATATATAGAAATATATTATTTTCTTTTCGTGGAGAGAAACTTTCAAAATTATATAATATTTTCGAAATTGCACAATAACTACTATTATTTTATTTCATGAATAGTATATAAATTGTTTATGTATTATTATATTTGTGCATAAACGGTGTATATAAATAGTAATTTTGACTATGAATAATACACATGAACAATGAATAGTAAATAATATAAATTATCAATGAACAGTAAATAGTGAATAGTAAAAATTAGATCTTTTCTCTTACGAGAGAGCAACCATTTTTTGAAAAAAGAAATTCATTTTGCTTAGAGTTTGAAATATTTGAAAGTGAGAAGCTGTAAATCCAAGCCTTAGAAAAAAATTCTTTCATTTACAAGCCTTGGAAAGCAAAGGTTTTGGGTGAGAGTTTGAATCATTGGATTTTGAGTAAATAGTAAATAATTTTTTAAACTTATATATTTTTTCCCATTTACATGATTCTTATGCATTATGTTTAAGCCGTGTTGAATTTATGCTATGAGTTTTTTGTTTGAATACTTTGAATGAGGCTTTATTGTATTGAGCATGCTTTACATATTTTCCTATATTTTCTCTTGTAATTTATGGTTTTATGAATTTTGCCCATATATGTTTGATGAAATGCTTAAGTGAATAATATATCTTATTTATGGATCTTATTTGGTGAGTCTAGAGCATGCATGGTATATTAAAGTATTGAAACCATGATTATGTATATTAGTAATATTGCGTGATGCATGAGAAGGGCCTTGGGCTCGATGTAATCGATGATACATAGCATGACATTTGGTATGCATTATGCAAGATAATATAAGTGATTGGGATATGTACATAATAATGATGATGATGGGACAATTCTCTCAACTATGTGGCCAAGAGATGAAGTCTGAATAGCTGAATGTGATGAGATGAACATGACTTCAGTAATATGGGGTTTGATCAGGCAGACATGTGGCATAGATATGAGATGTACATGTCGAGTACATGATGTATATGCGATTTCCAATGTTAGGGTTTGACGATGATCTTTTAAGTGGGCCATAGCTAGCCAAAAGGTAGAGGTCGGTGGAGCTCGAGAGGGAGCATAGTGTGCCTATAGCACACTATGCATTGGCCAGTGATCCACTTCGCTAGACATTGGGACCATGACCCAATGAGGTTAGTGATTTACTCATGCTTAACATCTGGAGCCTTGAGTCATATGATACGAAAGTGAGCGATAACCTTACAAGGCATAAGGGCTTAGGTCAAAGTGAGTTTTTTATCTGGATTTACATTCATGATATGATTTGAGAGTGCCTATTCATGTTGTATAAGTGTTGCTTGTGTAGGGCTATGTAGTAGCTTAAGATTCATGGATATAACATTAGATTAGGTATGGTCATGAGTTTGTCAATGGTCAATCTTGGTTGATGTTTGTAATTTATATAAAATTCGGTGTAAATTTTATAATTATGTTTAATGTTATTAGCCAATGGAAAGATGAATGATGATTCAAGTGTAACAAAGGAAAGTTATCTATTACTTTTACTTAAGGTACCAACAGTTATATTCCCAAGTATTATATTGATAAATATATAAAGCAGATTCAGGGAAGTAACTTCAAATATGTTGGACATTGATATCAGTTATATTTCACCACAACCAAATTATCAGAGGAAGAAAAGGTTGTGAATGCTCAAAGATTTACGTCTTTGAACTAAGAAAAACATTTCAAATGTACAGTGACACGTTTGAAATCATGAAGAGCAAGTTCAGAATATGAAAAAGTTCAAATGTTACCAAGGGCAACTTCAGAGGTGCTGAAGCATGCAGGCACGAGGTTGAAAATTTTATGTTGAAAATTTTATGTCACTTCAGAGGTGTTGAAGCCTCACTTTAGATGTTTGGAAGCTAATATTAGAAGTGCTGAAACATAAAGACGCGCGGCTAAGGGATTTACATCACTTTAGTTGGTATGAAGTTTTGCTTCAGATTTTCTGAAGCACTGTTATAAAGGAACTAGTACAAGTTGTTCACAAGCAACAAATTTCCATCCTTTCAGAGCGTTTGAAACAATGCTTCAGAAGGTTTGAAGCAGCGGTGACTCCAAACAGTGTGAAAACTCCAAATATCCAAATAAGCGCCCATTTGTAAAGTTCTCCATCTATTCAAATGGTCTGAAGTTACTTACTTCAAATAGTCTGAAGTCGTAAGAATGCATAATAGTAAAAAATTTAAACATTTCCTTCACATTTAATGAGCATCGTTTTCCACAATGGCTGGATTTTAAATCTCTATATAAAAGCTACCAAACAAATTTAAGAGCATTTACAAAGACTTAAAGTTTTCTTCTAAGAAATTTTAACTATATCGTGCAATATTCTGAACAACATTCAAAGCTCATTACTTCAACAACTTTATGGAGTTTTAATTATCTATTATTAACTGTTTTATCTTTATTATTTCTGCACTAATCTTTGTATAATCTGAGAGGCGTTTATTCTTGTACAAGTTATTTCTATTTTCTGGTATAGCAAGCAGGGGGCTTGCTATTTGTTAGCATTGATCACAACAAGTAAGGTAGGCTTACTGGAGCCTATTGGTGAGCTCAGTAAAACCAACAAGTGTATTTTTGATCAAAGTGAGCTGATCAAGTATAGTGGAATCTAAGTGCACTAAAGAGACTGACTCAGAGAAGTGAAATAGATACCAGAGAAGGGCCGAATCACTATAAAAATATTTGAGTTTGTATGTTGTGTGATTTGTTCTATTCCTTTTTAGCACTATTCTTTTTATTTAGCCAAAATTTTCAAAAGTTCAATTTACCCCACTCTTGAGCTACCATCTATAAGGGACCAACATTTTACACTCACCTCCACACCTATGCAGTGGATTTGGGGTTGAGGCTGTTTTATATTTTGGTGCTTAGGCTTGGCCTGAGCACTTGATGAGAAAATGCACCAATGCAACCCAAGAACAAGCCCAAGCCTATCAACAACAATGAACCAAAAGACTTGCATGATATATTCACATATAGCTACTGAAACTCATAAAATCAATGTTTGATAATACAATCCAAGCAAGCATAAAATGGATTTTAGTTCTTAAGAGGGATAGTTGGGGGAAGTATACAGAAATATTCTCATCACCGCTCTTAACAGTCAGCTCTTGTTTGATTATCCTTTCATTTGCAAATGTTTTTTGGACAGTCAAATATGAATTACTCAATTCAATTTCAAACATTATTCCTATCTTCTAAGTAAAAATATATTTATCTTATCTTTACTTCATTCTCAATCATTATTTTTTATTTCGTTACATCAGGCATTGCCAGAAAACCAATAACCAGAAAACTACCTAACTCTCCACGGTTCTCAAAATTGCAATTTGCAAGTAGCAACTTGAAACTCAAATAGGGTTGCAACTTGGGTTGGCTTAACCCAAACCTATCCCAACCTAAATTTCAAGTGGGTTGGCATCTTTTTTTAGGTGTGTGCGTGCGTGTGTGTCTGTTAGGGTTTAATTGGGTTGAAAAATATAATTTAAAAATTGAGTTAGGGTTAGGATAACCTTATTGTAACCCAACTAACCTGACTTGTCCTCTTTTTAATATCTTTTAAAAAATATTTATTAATCTTAACCCACCTTATGTTATTTAAAATAACAATGCAATTTAAAAACCTAACTCTACCTCTATCTCATCTCATTTGAAAGCTAGTATCATTCTAGACTCCCCTCTAACATGGTAATCTTTACATATCTGTACTTAACATTTGGTTCTATTTTGAAATGAGGAAAAGAGGAAAAAAACTCTTTTAATATTTTTTATACACATTTTAATGCAACTTAATATCTTAACTACTTAATAATTATATTTTTTATATTATTACCTATATTTTTAATCATTATTTTTTATCTTTTCATAAAAAAAGATCACATATTTTATTTTTATTTACTTTACTCTTAATCATTATCTCCTGCCATATTATATTATTATTTTTTCCTAAACCAAATATTTACATTTATCTTTTATAACATGTTCATTACAATTGATCATATATTTAAGTAAGTCAAAATATGTAAGTATAAGGGATGTAAACCTAAATTATTGACATAAACTTTCCTCTGACTCAACCTACATTTTAAAAGTTTGAGTTAAGGTTGGGTTAATCTCCATTTAACCCCATCAACATTTAAGATTTGACAGTTGATCTCAAGTTAACTTAATTTATAAATAGAATGGATTGGAATTTTTATAAATAAAGTTAGGGTTGAATTTACACTGAACCCGTGTAACTTACCTGATTTGCAATCTTACTTAAAAAGTGGATGTGAGTGAAACGTTGCGTGGTCAAATATCCAGGCTAAAAGCGAGAACAGACTGAAGAAATCAAATCAAAATCAACCCTACTATAGATATAGATAAGGTAGGTGACAATGAAAGCGATATTATCGTTTAGTTTCATTTCTTTTATTTAAATATTGGAGACATCTCCTGAGTGTAGGCTAACTCTTCCAAGCATGTAGTTGTATTTAGACTCATTGTTGCCTACATCACCTATCCTATCTGTCCATTTGCCCTAGTCTACTTTCATAGGCTAAACAACATTAGGATGTGTTATTTTGACTTTTGAGATCAAAAAGGCGTAAAAGCAAAAAAAAGATAAAAGCTTTTTTTTTAATCCCTATATTGATATTACATTTAACCATATTAAATTCTTATTTTATTATTTATCTCATTTCCAAAAGAAATTTAACTATTTTACTATTCTTTTCTTTATAGTTGAGGTCATTTCTATATTATTACTTATTCTTTTACATTTTTTTTCTTTTTTCTCATCTTTTACATTTCTTTTACTTCAAAGCAACCGTATCCTCGTTATGATCCTAATCAATGTTACCAAAACTGGAAACGGAAGGTGAACAGGGTTGGTTGGTCTGATTTGGGCCAGTTTAGTTTAATAGGATTTTTTTATTTTTTATATTATTAAAAAAATAAAAAATAAATTGAAGCAATATAGTATTATAATAAAAGATTTATATATTTACATTAATTTCTATAATTTAGATATATTTAAAATTATATAATATATATTTTTAATTAAAAAAACGGTTCATCTGGTTGAACGGTGAATTGGACACCTCACCGGTTCAATCACCAGATCCTAATAACACTGATCCTAATAGATCAAAATAACAAGAATAAAAAATACAATAGATAAATTTTTTTAAATGAAAAAAATGGAGCGATGGCTGATGGGCATGGTTTCATGCACGTACTGGACGCAGCACATGACATGAGCAGATGGTCTGGATTAAAGAAATTCTCAATATTCCTTGTGTCCAAAACTCCAAATGCAGATTGGAAGGTTTCAACACTCCACACCAGCCCATGCTGCTTTGCCGTTTCCCTTTTCAATACAAGCTTTAAACCTGGGAAAAGCTTATCCAGTCGAGGATGAGGCTGCTGGAAGAGACACCATTCCAAGATCCTCATTGATTTGTGCTAAAAGAGAGCCAGCCTGGTACGAAACCGCTCTTTTCAGGTGAGTTTGATTCCCCAACGGCCCACCAAAATAAGATTCCACTTAATAATTGGACCCACCCATTGCTGCTTTTACAGGGTTGTGTCGTGTGTATTGAGATAGATTTGAATTTGGGCAAGCCCCAAGCAGATAAAAGTGCACTGTAGATTTCTGTGGCCTGTCCTCATAAAGCAGTAATTGATACAGATTGTGCAGATGGAAAATGGGGCATAGCCACAAACGGGCCAACGTACATTCAATATTCTGCAAGGGCACACTTGCAGAATATTAACATTTATCTTTTATGACATGTTCGGTATAAAAGATATTTTATAACATTTATCTTTTTAGTCATTATTTTTTTATTTTTTGATAAAAAGATCACTAATTTTGTTTTTATTTACTTTACTTCTAATCATTATATTCTACTGTATCATATTATTATTATTTTCCTTCACTTTTTAAATATTTTGCCCTAAACCAAATATTAACATTTATCTTTCATAGCATGTTCGTTGCAATTGATTCATGTATTTAAGTAAGTCAAAATATGCAAGGGATGTAAACCTAAATTATTGACATGAACTTCCCTCTGACTTCAAGACTTTTCAGTTAAGGTTAGGTTAATCTCAACTTAACCCAATCTATATATAAGATAGGACAGCTTGACCTCAGCTGATCCAATCTATAAATAGGATTGGATTAGAATTTTTATAAATAAAGTTAGGGTTGGAATTACACTGAACCCGTGTAATACTACCTAATTTGCAACCGTGCTTAAAAAGTGAGTGTGAATGAAACGTTGCGTGGTCAAATATCCAGGCCAAAAACGAGAACAGACTGAAGAAATCAAATCAAAATCAGGATGATACCCTACTTTAGATATAGATAAGGTAGGGGACAATGAATGCGGGATTATCGTTTAATTTCGTTTCTTTTAGTTAAATATTGGAGACATCCCCTAAGTGTAAGCTAACTCTTCCATGCATGTAGTTGTATTTAGACTCATTGATGCCTACATCACCTATCCTAACGGTCCATTTGCCCTAGTCTACGTTCATAGGCTGAGCAACATTAGGATGTGTTGGTTTAGACTTTTGAGGGAAAAAAAAGGTATAAAATTAAAGCAAAAAAAGATAAGAGATATTTTTCTTTTTTAATCCCTATATTGATATTACATTTAACCATCTTAAATTCTTACTTTATTATTTTATTATTTATCTCTTTTCCAAAAGAAGTTTAACTATTTTATTATTTTTTCAATAGCTGACCTCATTTTTATATTATTACCTACTCTTTTCCATTTTCTTTTTTTTTCTCCTAGTTTACAATTTTTTTACTTCAAACCAACTGTATCCTCATTATGATCCTAACCAGTGTTATCAGAACCAACTGGATCGATCGGTCTAATCTGTTTGACCGCTAACCCATCAGTTGCTAGGTTTTATCTAGCCCAGTTTGTTCAATTATTTTTATATTATTAATAGAATAAATAATGAATTAAAGTAATATGGTATTATAATAAAAGATCTATATATTTAGATTAATTCTATAAATTATATTTTTTAAAATCATGTTATATATATTTTTAATTAAAAATAGATAGTTCATCTGGTTGAACCGTGAACTCAACACTTGACCTATGCAATTACCGATCTAGTTTTGATAACATTGATCCTAATAGATCAAAATAATAAGAATTAAAATACCATAGATAAATTTTTTTAAATGAAAAAATGGAGTGATGGCTGATGGGCATGGTTTCATAGACGTACTGGACGCAGCGCATGACATGAGCAGATGGTCTGGATTAAAGAATTTCTCAATATTCCTTGTGTCCAATACTCCAAATGCATATTGGAAGGTTTCAACAATCCACGCCAGCCCATGCTGCTTTGCCGTTTCCCTTTTCAATACAAGCTTTAAACCTGGGAAAAGCTTATCCAGTCGAGGATGAGGCTGCTGGAAGAGACACCATTCCAAGATCCTCATTGATTTGTGCTAAAAGAGAGCCAGCCTGGTACGAAACCGCTCTTTTCAGGTGAATTTGATTCCCCAATGGCCCACCAAAATAAGATTCCACTTGATTATTGGACCCACCCATTGCTGCTTTTACAGGGTTGTGTCGTGTGTTTTGAGATAGATTTGAATTTGGGCAAGCCCCAAGCAGATAAAAGTGCACTGTAGATTTCTGTGGCCTGTCCTTATAAAGCAGTAATTGATGCAAATTGTGCAGATGGAAAATGGGGCATAGCCACAGACGGGCCAAGGCACATTCAATATTCTGCGAGGGGACACCCACCCACCCAAAAATCCAAGCTTTATATTATACTATGCATTTCATGGGTTATCCAAAGAAAATCACCCCAAACTGACACTTCTAATTGTCTCCTTAGTGTACTAGCTACCATGAGAAAGGCCTAATCTATCCCAAGGGCAAATGATGATACACATGCCTGAACTTATAAATCAACTAATGAAGAATTTACAAACTGAGGTGAAAAAGTAAAAATAAAACCCACAATTTAACATTTTCTCTCAT
>JAYJMB010000008.1:1285061-1318700 GCA_036873735.1 Pouteria campechiana
TGTACTTTTGTAGGTTATGGTTGATGGGTTCTCAATACAATTTTATTTGGGAGAATACCTAGTTGTAGGCTATTGATCCTCAAGGACTTTGCGAGTGGCCATTGCGGAAGTTTTGTCCTATATTGAACTCTTGAGGGTCACTCCTAGTCTTCAACAGGATCTTTGCTTCATTAAATAAATTTTTGATTGATTTAATTTCGTTGTTTCGTCATCTCAATCATTATGTTTTCTCAGTCATTATGTTTTCGATAGCTTACAATTGATTCTGGTTTTCAATAGCTTACAATTGATTCTCAAGGGATAGATTTTCGTATTAAATGTGGGCTTTGTTTTTCACAAATGTTTATTGACTTTTGAACATTGACTTTTGAACAAACTTTCTAATTAATATAGACAGAAATTATAATTAATAATTAAATATTTTGCTATTACAAGTATTATCAGAACCAGATCAAACAGGCCGGTTCAATCTGTCCTACTAGGAACCATTCTCCATGCTGGTCTTATGTGCCCCAATTCGCAGTCTATCTAGAAAACTGTCTGAACTGTGGAAATTATTGGTTAAATCATATAAGCTGGTTTCATCAGTTCACTGGTTCCTAACAATAGGAGAGGTTAACCAAAGACTGGGAGGAAGAAAGGCATGCATATCGTTCCTTTCTCAGCTTGCCGTAAGATGGATTTCTCCTCCACTATGGTTTTGTCTCATTGGCTTGCTATGTTTTTCTCATCCTGGAAAACTGTTGCTGAAGAAGAAGGGAAAAAGGCGAGTTGGTGGTGCCTTGGGAAGTGGAGGGGTTGGCTCTATGGATAGTCATGCACAGTGTTTGCAATTTCGTTGAGAGGTAAAATTTTGCTAGGTTAAAAAACAGAAAATCTTACTAATTTCAAAGAAATTATTGGTAATTTCTCTGAACTATTTTGTTAAAATATCTAAAAATTAAAAAAAATGCAGAAAAATTAGGAATTCTTCAAAAAAACTTCTTAATAAATCATGATAAGTCTAATTGCACATTTAGAATAAAAATCATCGCTTTAAATGTTAATATATAAGAAGTAAAGGAAACATACCAACGACGCAAACACCGATAGAGCAATTTTCTAATGTAATATACTACTAAATGAGAGATTTAGGTCACGCAATTGTTAAAAATATGCATAAATGTGAATTATAAAAAAATAATGTTAGAAAAAAATTATGTTACCACCATACTTCACCACAAAAAAAATTGTCCAGGCTACTTAGTATCTTCATCGATGTGAACTTGCTCTTGCGTTTCCTCCCAATAACCATAAAAATCCAGATATGGGTTGTGTGGTCCAAAGACAGAGGATAAAGATACTTCGGCTCCACTATCTAGATAGTATGTCATTTGGCCATAAGATTGTTGAGAATAATCTTCGAAACCTTTGACATAAGATTGCTGAGATTCTGAAGAATAATCTCCAACATGATGGCTATATGGTATACACCCATAACTAGACCCTTGCTCACTACCATGAATATCAATAGATGACCTAGCCATACTATCTATTATCCTACTCTGTAAAGGTCACTTTTTTCTTGCTTTTATACTTTCTCACTTAGGATCTTATAGGCGTTCGTGCACCATGATCATCATCTTGTAGCATGTTAGAAGTCTGATTCTCCTATGAATGGGCTAAGAGGCCTTCGATTATTTGAAGTGCTACCCATACCACCACTCATATGATCACCACCACTACCACCACCATTATCACCGCCACTTTTTATTCTTGAAGAAGATTGTACTTGATTGAGAAGTGCTTCTAGATCTTGTCAATGGATTGGAGTCATCTATTAGGGTTTTCTCCTCCTCCAATATTCTTTGTACATTTACTTATTATTCATGAGCTGTATTAACAATAGTAGGTTTTGGCCCTTCATCTCCAGTATCTAAATCATTGGACCTTAGCCACTCATATAAAGGGTCCTCTCTTTCATTGTCTTTCTCCAAGTGTGTATAATGCTCTATCATTATTAAATCCAATGGATCTTCAAGAGGGCTTCCTTCAAATCAATCAGTCGTTCCCGAAGCTGCATATTATAATGACAGAATACCAAATCTTGTATCCCAACTTGTGTCTTCTACATGTATGGATCAAAGAAAATGTACTCCAATTACACTCATATAGGGATGAAGATATTGTTTAATTCAATAATCTACATTCCAATAGTTTCAAATTTGGTGTTTTCGTCTCATAACTATTCCACCATTCACATATGAAAGGAAATTTTGATTTATCAATAATTTAAAATAAAAAAGTAATCAACATATTATTAAATTACCATCCTTTACTTGATTGGATTGCTACATTCATCGCAAATAACCCCTTGACATCTTGGAAGTATATTAACTATAATTGAAGAAAATAAATATTATTAATATGCAATTCTTAATCAACAAACTATTCTTGAAATGATAAAAGTATATTAAGTTGTATACTATTATTTACTTATATGATCCCCGGTATTGGAATTGTTGGGAAATTTTTTTTCAAATACTTTAAAAATCAAGGTGTCAAGCTGGGCATCTTGACCTAGATGTCACTCATAATGATACTTAAGATTTAAGTAATAAGCTGTAAAAATTAGAATTTAAGTTAATGTAAATAGAAAAATTTTACATATATTCAATGAAACTGGATTTATTAAATCATATATTCACTAGCAGCATGTAGGGGATGACTTAGCATGCCCTCCCAACGAGTCTCTATAATTTGATAAACCCAATCTATACCCTTGGGGTAGTTCTCTTTGATTGCTTGTATTATAAAACTAATGGACTCATACATGGAACCCATAGATGAATATGTATCATTGTTGACTGTCCTTAGAACTTAGTAGATAGGTTCCAGTATGCCTAATACTCATCTCACATCATTCCAAAATGTAGCTGTCATAATAATATCCTGTGTTCTTTTCCCCTCTGTTGTCTTTCTATATTTTGAGGCATGTCCTGTGTTCTCTTCCCCTCTGTTTCTTTCTATATTTTGAGGCATGTCACTTGTCCAAGTTGAAATAGGGGTGCAACTCGGGCTTATGAAACTCGGGTTCCCCCCAACCCTAACTCTATTTGTTAAACTTTAAGCCTAACCCTAAACCTAACCCTATTTGTAAAACTTCAACCCTAACGTTATGTTTAAAAATTAAGCTCGGGTTGAGTTTCAGGTTGGAATTCGGGTTGATGAAAATATAGTGTCAGTCTGATTAAATACCATTCTTTAAATTAGTCATTTATATTTCAAACTAAATGGAAAAACAATATACCATTCAATCATTGAAATTGCCCATTCATATTTCAAAATTCCAACTAAATGGAAAACTACTCATTCATGTTTCAAAGCTCAAACTAAATGGAAAACTACCCATTCATATCTTAAACTAATGGATAACAACATATGATTTAATATTAATGTACGTGTGTGTGTATATATATATTTATAAAATGTGTGTTGAAATTGGGTTTGGGTTTATCCCAACCCTAGTCTGAATAATTTTAAATTGGCTTCGGCTTTAGGTTGGCAAAACCTGATTTTCAACATTGCTCAAATTTGGGTTCAGCGGGCCGGGTTCGGGTTGAACCCGGCCCAAGTTGCACCCCTAAGTTGAAAGCTATGGTGAGGGCATCACGAACTTTGTACAAGCTTTTAATACAATGTAATTTGTAGTAAATCTCATCTTATTAGGACGAATAATCACTATATTATATCCAGATGTTGTACGAAATATAGAAAGAACTCAACTGTGGTTGTATATAAACATGGTCATTGTACGTGCATTTTTATTATTATTTTTTTTTGCGCAATTGGACAGTGACCAATATCTTCTGGTATCATATCAATACAATGTGCAATTCAAGGGGTCCAATATAAAAAATATCTTTCTTCTAGTGTTTTCCCAACTTTTTTATAAGCACTCTCATTGTCAATAATAATTTGTGCTACACAATTTGTATCAATCCATTCAATCATTTTCTCAAATTTCTGCTCGATGTAGTGGGCATCCTTTACATATGTTGATGCATCTACTAATTTTTTGAATGCTGATATCCCTCTGCAGTACACCATAAAATTTATTATGGATAATTTTGTTAGGCCCATCCATCCATTACACATGATGGTAACCCCTCAATGATGCTTTTGACATTGATCCATTCATTTATCTCTGTCGCTTCTTCTTTCAAATATTTTCCATAAATGTCCCTTCTTGTGGGGGTTTTACATTCTCCCCCTCTCTTTGCGTGACAACTACAAAGTTCTTAAATGTGATTATATCTGCTGCATGTGCTGGAATTGCATTGTAGAAAAAAGACTTTGATTAAACTTTCCAAGTTGGGAAACATTGTCCCTTTCATTATTGAACATTTTCTTTAGTTTCTTCTGTACTCCACCCACTTGCTTATACAATTTAGATTCAACCATTTTCACACTCTTACTACGTCCAAAATATCTCATAATTTCACTCTTTACACCACCTCCACTACCTCCACCAACCTCCTTAAAAGACCCATGGAATGTTGACCTATTCCTCTCTAACTTGTTTATTTACTCTACTTTCCATTGCTTCACTCTAGATGCATATATGGCTCTCCTCATGTCATTATCATGATCCTCCTCATCTTCTTTATCATCAACATCTACTGAATATGAAAATTCATGTAATTTCTTATTCAATATTCTCTCATTTTGCTTTCTTGATTCCTTGAAATTCACTCCTACAAATAAAACTCTTTTCATCAACTTTTTGACTTCGAGAGGCACCTTAGGACAATTCTTTACATTTTTAAAACCCCTAGCCAAGTGCTCCTTCAACTGAGTAATGCCCTCATACTTTATTTTTTGACCGCAATAATTGCATTCTGCCACATTTGGATACCCTTCCATTGGTTTCCCATGCTCTCAAGCCATATCTTGCAGTTTGGTTTTACTATTTTTTTTGGAATGAGACATATTAAACCTGAAATGAAGACATCTGAATATCATAAACCCAATCATTTGATTCCACACTGTATATAAGTTGGAATTGTAATAAATATAATTATAAACTATTTAAGTAACAAAATAGCTAAAAAATATTTTATGTTGTAAAAAATGAACAAAGCCATTTTTCTAGATAAATTAAATTGGTAAAAAATCTCATGTTTTTTAAAACACAAAATTTGTTTAAACTTTATATATTCAAATTAAGGCTACAGATAATTATATTACATACTATTAAACCAAAAAAAAAACAAAAAAATATTTTTTTAAAAATAAATTAAAAAATATTAATATTATGCATTTTTTAAACCCCTAAAAATAGAGAAATCATACCATATATTATTAGAAAATAATATATAATAATTAAAGTTAATAAAACATAAAAATTCCCCCCAAATGTCGTTCACGTTAAACAACCTTATTTTCGGCATCTAAAATGGAAAATAGAAAATAAAAAACTTAGTTTTACCTCTCCTAAACTCCAATTGAAAACCCCATTGATGATTTTGAACCTTCCTTTGCTGGGAAATCAGATTGAAATCAAGTTTTCGAGTGTATGGAAGAATCTGACGAACTGGCCCTAAGCTGTCGTTTGAAGATCTTTGGTTTCTAGCCAAAATCTAGTTGTTTGGTGTTCAAATCAAGCTCCATTACCTTTGAAAATGAGTTTCGAAACTTCTAAGGAAGATTTCAAAACCCAAAAAACAGTTTGGAGGGAGATCTTACCAAAATCAGAAGAACCCACCTCATTATTGCCGAAAATCCTCAAATCCGAAGTCAAATCAATGCTTTTTTTCCCCACAAATCTCGTAGTGGAGGCTTCAAAAATGGGTAAGCAACACTCAATAAGGGTTTCTCAGAGTCACAGGGTGAAATGGAAGGGAATCTCCCCTCTTTTTCTCTTCAGTCGTAGAGGGAGATTTTGAGAAAAATCTTGATTTTATCAATTTTTTCTTGAGATAATCTCGAGATTTTGGGCAAATTTTTGATAATTTTGAGATAATTTCAAAAATTTTCTCCTAACATGCGAGATTTTTGAAGTTCAGTGGCTAGAACATTTCAATAAATGGCTATAGCCATATTTTCCGCAATAATTTCACCGAAAATACTGAAATTGCAAGCACTAGTGATGCACAATAAGATTTTACACTATCGCAGTTCATATAAAGCTCACTCTAGGTGAAATAAGTAATCTATTCCATTCATTTGATTTAAAGTTGTCTTGAAATACAAAATTTAAAGTTGATGCTATTAACAATTTATTTAATATAGAAATATTAAATAATTTTTATAAATATTATTTAACAGTAACAAAAATTAATTAATTATGTTGTCTCCTATCATATATTTATATATAGAGTTAGCTTTTAACATATACTTTATATTTTTGTAAGTTATGAAAATATATATTTTATCCTATGATTTTTAAAAATTATAATATCAAAATTGAGATAGAAAATTTAGTAAAACTGCTAATACAAAGACATACATAATTAGAATCAAACATTTATGAATAAATCTTTTAAGTATAAAAAGGGTTGGTGTCTTTCTTGTTGAATTTATTTCATGTAATTGTTATTAATTATTCTATAACATTGTTGTTTTTATTTATAGGTTCGCTATGTCGAATTCAAGTACGGGAAGAGGTAGTAAAAATAAGTCATAGAATATCGCTTGGGAGCATGGGAAGCCATTAGATGGGTATCCAAATGGAGCAGAGTGTAATTATTGTGGTCAACAAATAAAGTCTGTGGGTGTTATAAGATTGAAGTAGCATTTAGCTGGAGGGTACAAAATTGTAAGAAATTGCCCCAAGGTGCCCCCGGAAGTGAGAAAGTTGATTAAAAAGGGTTCTAGTACAAGGAATGAGCTTTTATGAGTCAAAAAAGCAACATGAAAGAAATATTTTTGAGAGATTATATGGATTTTCAAATACGGTGGATGTTGATGATGATAGAGATGAAGAGAATGATGGTGATATGAGAAGAGCTATGCATGCTTCTAGAGCGAAGCAATGGGAAATGGTGCAAATGGTTGAACCTAGTGTTCTCAAAATCAAAAATTTTGAGCGAAATTTCGCCAAAAATTTCGTTTTTGGCCACTTGCGAAATGTTTTCACCAGAGAAATGTAAGAATTTCCCCTTTTAGGAGAAAATTTCGAAATTTTGGGGAAATTACTCCAAAATTTTAAAATTTTGAGGAAATTTTGCCCAAAACTTTGAAATTTGGGGAAATTTCGCCCAAATTTCAAAATTTTTGGGGAAATTCTCCCCAAAATAATTAATGTCATAATTTTTAGAAATTTTTTAGGCATACATGAAACTAACGAGCCTACACGAATTTCCTTTTGGTAGTGAGGTATAGTGATAACATGTTTCATATTATATGTATATGTTTAACAACTTTTTATGACTTAAAATATTTCATTTAGTAGTATTCTGCTGTAGATATCTACTTTATATGCTTTTGCATCATTGGTATGTTTCCTTTATGTCGTATATGTTAACATTTAAAGTGATATTTTTTTTCAAATATGAATTCAAATTTATCATAATTTATTATGAAATTTTATGGAAGATTTTCTAATTTTTTTATATTTTTTTAATTTTTGTATATTTTAGCAAAATAGTTTGGGAAAATTTTCAATAATTTCTCCAAAATTAGCAAAATTTTCTCCTTTTTAGCTTAGCGAAATTTCCCCTTTCAGTGAAATTGCGAATACTGGTTAAACCTAAATTGTATGAACAAGTGGGTGGAGTACAGAAGAAAATAAAAGATATGTAAAATAAGGAAAGGGATAGTGTTGGCCCGCTTGGCAAGTTTGGATCGAAGTTTTTTTTCTACAATGTAATTTCAGCACATGCAACAGATACAGTTGCATTTAAGAACTTTTTAGCTGTTGCTCAAAGAGAGGGGGAACATGTAAAACCCCCCATAGGAAGGAAAATTTATGAAAAATATTTGAAGAAAGAGGTGACAGAGATAAATGACTGAATTAATAATTAAAAGCATCATTGGGATACTTATGGAGTTTCCATAATGTGTGATAGATTGACGAGCCCAACAAAAATGTCTATAATAAATTTTATGGTATACTGTAGAGGGATATTAGCATTAATAAAGTTAGTAGATGCATTGGCATATGTAAAGGATGCCCATTACATCGAGGGGGAATTAGAGAAAATGATTGAATGGGTTAGTGCAGATCGTATAGTGCAGATTGTTACTGATAGTGGGAGTGCATATAAAAAAGCTGGGAAAACACTGGAAGAAAGATACTTTTTTTTATTGGACCCCTTGTATTGCACATTGTATTGATTTAATGCTAAAAGATATTGGTCGTCATCCAGCTGTGCAAAAAATAATAAAAAATGCACATATGGTGACCAAGTTTATATACAATCACAGTTTACTTGACATCTGCATATGATAGACATATTGTTCATTTTAGAAAGATGAGATTTGCTATAAATTATATTGCACTAGAAAGCTTTTACAAGGCTCATAAGCCCTCACCATAGCTTATAACGCGGACGATTGGCGGGCCTCAAAATATAGAAATACGGTAGAGGGGAAGAGAATAATAGATATTGTTATGACAACTACATTTTGGGATTATGTGAGATGTGTATTGGGCATATTAGAACTTATCTACCAAGTTCTAAGGATAGTGGACAATGAGACATATCCATCCATGGGTTTCATGTATGAGTTTATTCGTTTTATGATGCAAGCAATCAAGGAGAACAATCCCAAGGGTGTAGATTGCGTGTTGCAGATTATAGAAGCTCGTTGGGAGGGCATGCTAAGTCATTTTCTACGTGCTGCTGGTGAGTATGTGATTTAATAAATCCAGTTTCATCAAATAAGTATTGAATTTCTCTATTTACATTGACTAATTTAAATTCTAATTTTTGTAGCTTATTAATTAAATCCCAAGTATCATTATGAGCAGCATCTAGGTCAAGATGCCCAGCTTGGCACCTCGGTTTTTAAAGTGTTTGAAAAGCTTTTTCCCAACAATCCCAATGCTAGGGATCTTGTAAGTGAGCTACTTATATACAATTTAATATACCTATGTCATTTCAAGGATAGTTTGTTGATTAAGAAATGTATATTGATAATATTTATTTTCTTCAATGTTATAGTTGATGTACTTTCAAGATGCCAAGGGGTTATTTGAGATGAATATAGCAATCCAATCAAGAAGCAAAGCAATGTCATGTAAGTAAAGGATAGTGATTTAATAATATGTTGTCTACCTTTTTATTTTAAATTATTTATAAATCCAAATTTTCTTTCATAGGTGAGTGGTGGAATTGTTATGGGACAAAAACACCGAATCTGAGACTATTGGCATGTTACTGAGTCAGATGGTACCTTTATTCCCATGTGAGCATAATTGGGGTACGTTTTCTTTAATTCATACATGCAGAAGAAATAACTTGGGATATAAGGGGCTCCAAGATTTGGTATTCTGTCATTATAATATGTGGCTTAGGGAACGATTGCTTCAATCTAAAGAAAGCTCTCCTGAAGATCCATTGGACTTAATGATGATAAGGCATTACGCTCACTTGAGGAAAGATGATGACAGAGAGGACCCTTTATGTGAGTGTCTAAGGTCCAATGATTTAGATATTGCAAATGGAGGGCCAAAATATGCTATTGTTAATATAGCTAGTGAACAATGGGTAAATGTACAAAAAATATTAGAGGAGGAGAGAACCCCAATAGATAACTTTGATTCACTGACAAGATTTGAAAGCACTACTCAATCAACCACAAAGTCTTTTTCAAGAACACAAAATAGTGGTGGTAGTGATGATGATGATAAGGATGATGATGGTGGTGGTGATGGTATGAGTGACACTTCAAGTCGCCAAAGGCCTCTTAGCCTATTCACCACATAAGCTGACTTCCAACATGCTACGCAAGATGAAGATTATGGTGCACAACCGCC
This sequence comes from Pouteria campechiana, assembly GCA_036873735.1. Lineage (NCBI taxonomy): Eukaryota > Viridiplantae > Streptophyta > Magnoliopsida > Ericales > Sapotaceae > Pouteria > Pouteria campechiana. Next base: position 1,295,026 of record JAYJMB010000008.1, read on the forward strand.
TATGAGATTCTATGAGAGGAAGTATGGGAGAAAAAAGAAAGTGGCCTTTACAGAGGAGGATGACTTGGTGAATAGTATGACTGTCACTTCTATTGGTATAGATAGTAGTGAGCAGGGGTCTAGTTATGGGTATACACCTTATGACTATCATGTTGGAGATTATTCTCAAGAATCTCAAGAATCTTGTGTTGGAGATTCTAAATATTATTCTCAATAGTCTTATGATCAGATACCATATAATCCGAATAGTGGAACTGAAGCGTCTTTATCTTCTTTCCCTACATGGTATGACTTATATCCAGGTGGTTTCTATAGTCATTGGCCAGAAGTAATAGAGGATGACCATGACGATGATGAAATTAATGAGCTTTTATGAGTTTTTTTTTGTGGTGAGGTATGGTGATAACATGTTTCATACTATATGCATATGTTTAACAACTATCTATGACCTAGATTTCGTATTTAGTAGTATTCTACTATGGACATCTACTTTATCTGTTTCTATATCATTGGTATGTTTTATTTATATTATATGTATTGACATTTAAAGTAATGTTTTTTGTTCTAAATATGAATTTAGATTTATCATGATTTATTATGAATTTTTATGGAAGATTTTTTAATTTTTCTACATTTTTTATTTTTTTATTTTAGCGAAATAGTTTGGCGAAATTTTCGATAATTTATCTGAAATTATTGAAATTTTCTCCTTTTTAGCTTAGCGAAATTTTCCCTTTCAGCGAAATTCCGAACGCTGATTGTGATAACGTTGACTATTATAGTAAATTAGAAAGACCTTTGTGCTAAATCAATAGCTATTCAATAAGGAATTAATTTAAATTTTGAGATGGAAGTTGGGTACCTTTCTAAAGACCTAAAACTCTTCCCAGTTACTTTTAAGGGGCAAACTAGAACTTTTGAAGTTTGGGAGCTGGGGTGTTGAAATTTCAGAGGTTTATTTTCAAACCAAGAAATTGAAGGAATTGGATAGCAAAAGTTATGTTTTTAATGGCTTTTGATTTCCTTGTTTTGTTCACAATAACTGATGAGTTTTTAGTGTAATGTATGCATCCTGTTGATGTCCTTCATGAAACTTGTTTATTGTTTGCCCAATGCATCGATTAAGCTTTAATAGCACCCAAATCTATGTGAAGAACTCAGCAACAGAAACTTGTAGAAAAGATGGAGAGCAGCTGCAAGTGGGCAAAACAGCATATGCAAGAGCGACATCAACAACAGTGATTGGTTTGGTAGATGGGATGCTGCAACAAACAAATGTTTGAGAGATGGGCAATGGTTTGTGAGAACAGAAAGAGAAAAAGGCTTGAGGTTGATGCACTCGTCTGATGAATGAGAATCAAGAAGATGATATCAATTGCTATATATGTGTGGCTTTGCAAATGGTAGTGATGGATGGTGAATGTTGCTACTGAGGTGGTGCCATCAATGGAAGGCTGTGTGATGGTCTTTGTGGTAGATTGGAGCTAGTGAAGATGGTAAAACCAACAAAAGATCTGTGAGACATTGCACAGACAGCAAAAAACCTTGTGATGGTGAATGATGGACTGTGTAATCGGTGGATGTGGATGTGCATGAGCAGCAGGAATTTGATAGCAGGCTTTTGTCTTTGATACCAAACTGTTTCAAAATAAGAATGGAGAAAAGAGAAATATGGAGAAGAAAGAAAGGAAAGAGAAGAATAGGCAAGAAAAACTTGTATTCGTTGTTGCAAAACCTAATCGGATGCCTCCATTGGGCTTATAATGCTCATCTTTATTCATACAATAACCCTAACTTCAGGTAAATCCAAGTTTAGTGAATTCTTTTGTCAAGAACATTTTTTTCCTTTTCTACTTCCAATACAATAGTGATCGTGATCGTGATGTGCGCCCAATTTGTACTTTTTTTAGGTGCAATCATACCAATTAGAGTTTGTTTATTTGATTAGTGATTTTAAAATATTGTGTTTAAGTTAGATGTTATTTTTGGTATTTTATTTATTATGAGTATTTTATGTATATTTTAGGGTTTTTACCTTCAGTTTATAAATAGGGTAGTTTGGATTAAGGTTTGATAACACTTTATGATTAATATTGATTGTCTTTACTTGCCTTAATTCTCTGTAAATTCTTCTTTATTTCTCCCCTTTCTTCCCTTCCTATCCCCTTGACAGGTTCTTTTCTCTTTCTTCTCTCTTCTTCCTACTTGTTTTGCATCAAATAGATTTTCATTTTTCACAATGGTTATTTCATTGCCAATGCAATAGTCTCTTAAATATTCCAATTCTTCATGCAATAGTTTATAACGCTATGTTTGAGGCTTGTGCCTAAAACAATTAAATTTGAAAAACTTCCTTTCGTGATCTCTGTCACCTATTTTGAGCCATTTCTCCTCACTACTCTTATTGGTGAATAAAAAGGATTAGCAAGTTTGCATTGATTGTAAGATCTTGCACCAAGTGATTGTTAAGAATAAGTTTCCTGTTTGTGTCATCGAGGCATTATTTGATGAGTTATATAGCATGAAGGTCTTGTCCAAATCAAACCTCAAATTGGGACACCACTATAGATATGTTAGAAATGAAGACATCCTGAAGATGGCTTTTGGTATACGATGACCACTATGAGTTTGTGGTGCCATTTGGTCTTTACGAATTCTTTTGCTACTTTTCAAGCATTAATAAACCAAATCTTTTAGTCCTATCTTTGTCACAGTGTATTTGTTTTCTTTGATGACATTTGGTTTATGGTGGAAAAGTCATGTGGATCACTTGAAGCTTGTGTTATAACTCTGGAGGTAACATGTGTTGAAGACGAACAAGAAAATTTGTTCTTTTGGGGAAGACCCTATATGGTATTTAGGCCACATTATCTCGTCTGAAAGGTTAAAGGTTTACCCTGATAAGATTAAGCATGTGGAGGATTGGCCAATACTCTAAAATATGGAGTTGCATGGTTTCCATATGCTTGAAATATTCCCTCTGATTTGTGATGGGCTCTAGCAAGATTGCCACCCTCTTGATAGACCTCCTCAAGAAGGAAAATTTTCATTAGGGAGAATCAACCTAAATGGCATTTGTGTCTTTCAAGACAATGTTGTATATGCCCCTGTTTGGAGATGATTTCACCAAGCCATCTATCATTAAGTGTGATGTGGCAAGGGAAATAGTTGGTGTTGTTCTAATGGAAGAGGGATGACCAATTGTGTATTTCTGCAAAGTTTTATTTGAAAGGATTTGGGCTAATTTGACATGTAGGAAAAAAACTTAGGGCATTATTAGCCTTATTAGTTGGGAAATGGTGATCATGTCTTCTTAGAGGATCATTCATTGAGAATCGTGATAATTAAAGCCTTAAATGGGCAATGGATTGCTACACCTGCCCAACAAAAATGGCTAATTAAACTCCTGTGCTATGATTTCACTTTTTGAGTACAAAAGGGGGCAAAATAACAAAGTAGCTGATGTTTTGTCCCACTAGTATGAGTCATATTAGTTGACTTCTATTGCATTTTAGTTGGACTTGATTCAACAACTGAAGAGATGTGCTTAAGAGAAATATTCAGTTGAGGCAGTTGTGTTCTACAATAGAGCATGGGCCACAGGCTTATCTGAGATACATAGTGTGGAATGGTTTGTTATTGCATAGGGATAACATGGTTTTATTCACGAATGATCCAATTCTGGTAAAGTTGATTGGTTATTTTCATTCTTCTGTTATCAATGGTTGCTCAGGGGTTTTTAAAACATACTAATGAGTGAAGAGCTAAATTTTATTGGGTTGGCATGAAGAGTAGAATTCAGAAGTTTATAGCTGCATGTGATTTCTACCAGCGAACAAAGAATGATTCTTAGAAGTCTGCATGTGATGGTGTGTATTTGGGCAAATATGACACATGAATGGATATGGGTGACTGTGTGTATTTGGGCAATCTATATGGACTCTATTAAGGCTATTTACCTTAATCGTTGCATAGGCTTGACAACAAATGATTGTTTGATGTATATTGAAATTAGAAGACTTGATGTTAGGATCCAAATCCAGATACTGGAACTAGAACCTAAGATTGGCCAATTCGAGAAAGCCATCCTCATCCTCCCAAATCCCTTTAACAGGAATTGCCAAATGAAAGTTCCATTCCTCTTATTCATGTAAGAACAAGTATTCATAGATATTTGAGATACTCAGACAAACTATCCTGATGCTCGCCCCTAATATCCAACTAATGACTCCTAACATTACATCCCCCTCAAGAACAACCTTATCCTCAAGGTTGAAAGAAAAATAAAAAAATGACAATATGATGACTAAACTTGAAAATGACCACATATAGACTTCTAACATTTAAACTTGGCTTGAAACAGAAAAAACAAAAACTAAACTATTGGATTTCTAGTTACTTTCCACCTGGATCCCAAATCAATATGATGAATACATCATCTATCTTGATGATTCTTCTCTTGTGACCCATGCTTGTGATTATTCTCTTGACCTTTTGAATCTTTAGCATGTTAAAATCATAAGCAGACTCCATGCTATTGAGCTCAAGATTGAAAGAGTTACACAGATATATATTCCTCAAGGTAATGCACATCCTCACTATAGATTCAAGCTTTCCAACAGTCTGTATGGCCTTACTGCCCATCATCTTAATGGTAGAAGTGTAAGTTGCAATAGGAGCAGAGCCCAAACTTAAAGAAGGTGAACTCAAGACACCAACAGGAGTTAAACTAACTGCAGGAATACTTGAGGAAGCCAAAGATGGGGCACTTGAAACACCCAATGTTGGAGAACCTGCAAAGCCAACTGCATATGTGCTAGACACACCAACAGTTGGAGTGCTTATGGCACTAGAAGTTGTAGAAGTCCACGTGGAAGCACCAAATGGAGATGTAGAACAGAACCACAAGATGAAGAACTAGATCCACCATCTGCATTGGGTTCTTCATCCACCATCTGCATTGGTAGCCCATATGCTCCTCCATCCATCACTTTTTACAAATCCTCTTCCAGGATTGGACTCAGCAGTTAACCAATGCTATTACTCTCATGTGGTTCATCATTTATATGTGGTTTCCATAGACCTCCTAAATGGTCAGCATTAGATCTTTCTAGCCCATATATCAAATCACATGCAGATTCACAGCCTCCATATCCATCATATGAATCAGTCATGGTGTGGCAATATCCAAAACTCATTGTTGAATAATCACTTTCATTGCTAGCAACAGACTTGTGCTCAAACGTTGTTTCATGTGAGAAACGTTTGAATGTGTTAGTGCTAAGTTGCTACAGTTTTGAAAATTGCAAATTGAAGTGGGTTGTTCAGCTGCATCCCTTGGAGTTCCCAGAGGCATGTTTTCTTGAATAATTTGGACATCTGTTGATGGCACTTTCACAAAAGTTTGCCTGCCATGTATATCCTCAACCTCACCAAGACAAGTATGCAGTGAAGCCAAGTTTGTGTGGAAGGGACGACACCATGATTACCATCATACTCACTGGAATTGTAGTCGGAGTGTCAATTAACTTAATCTGCAACTCCTCATTGTCTAGTTCACTTAAAAATTGGATTTGGAGTTGCTTATGTCATAAATCCCATCGTCTTTCATCTCTAAACCCTAAAAATGTTTTTGCATGTCTTGAATTTCATGACGACATTCTTCCAAAAGTTGTATAATCTTGTTATAAACTTAGGAATTTGATGATGCATTGTCTGAAGAATTTTGAATCCCGAATTTCCAGTCAGTTGTGGTCTACACTTAACAGGTTATTAGTCAATAGCCCACACTCAACAGGTGCTCAAACACTATTACTTGTAATAAAAAATAACTGCTAGGAATATCATTCCTAACATTACTAATTCAACAACAACAAAAAATTGCCCTATTGGATTCAACTTCCACCAATCAACCCTTAATCAAACCAAAACTCAATCACAAATAGTTCATAGGCATTCATCAGTTCATTCCCATTCAACACTTCCAAACATCCCAACTGCTGACAGTCCTTACACAAAAAGGTTACCTGAAGACAATTTGTCAAAAACCACCTGGGCAGCACTACCCACTTAGCCAACTATAGCAGTCCTATTTCACGCAAACGCCTCAACAATCAGTCCTTAATAGCAGTCCTATTCCACACAAATGCCTCAACAATCGGTCCTTAACTCTGGCTATAGGATGGCCTACTTTGGAGCAACGGATAGTCAATCCAAGTTGTCCATTGAAGTTTTGCAGGGCCTGCTCTTGATTTCCCTCCTGACGCAATTGGAACTAGCCTGGGTTTCCAATTCTTCTAGAATCCGGTTCCAACTTGAAAACACCTACTGGAATAGTGTTTGAACATAGGAGTCCCTTCTAAATAGGAATGCAGTGTCTAGCCCACCTAGAGTTTGATCTTCCTGCGTTCAAATCAGCCAATACCAAATCTCACATTTGGTCCCTGTTTACGATTCAGTTGGATAGCTTATCCTTCTGATTCCTTCAGCTTGCAATAGGAACCTTCATCGACATGAGCAGATCTAAAAGCTATGCTTCTTCCAATTTAATTCGTGATCCGCTTTCATTTCTTAAATTGCTGTCTCCTGCCAGCGAACTGCGTTAGGATATCAGATCCTATATCAATCAACACTTGAACCCAATTGCTACCTCCTGCCACAGCAGATTGATCCGTGGCCCATTGATTTACAAATCTGATACCTTGTTAGGATCCAGACTCAGAGACTGAAACTAGAACCTACAATTGGCAAATTTGAGGAAGCTATCCTCCCAAATCCCTTTAATAGGAATTCCCAAATGAAAGTTTCATTCCTCTTATTCACGTGAGAAGTATTTATAGACATTTGAGATACTCAGACAAAGTATCCTAATACTCCACCCCTAATATCCAACTAATGGCACCTAACACTTGATCCAAGAGAGTTCATGGGAGCCAATCTTCAGATGACACATGGACATGATGAACTGTTACAAGCTGTTGTATTAGCATATGAATAGGCTTTATTCCTATGGTATTGAGTTAATTGCCCCTTGAAAAGAAATCTAAAGCCTAGCCGACTACCTATTAACCTATACTACTATCACCTATTCTTTCTATTTTTTTTCCCCTCTTTTTTCCACACTATTTCTTTATAGCTCAGACCTGCAAATAGAATTTATTTTATAATTGATCTCACTTTCGGAGGCACCTTAGGGAAATTTCTAACATTCTTATATCCTCAAGCCGAGTGTTCCTTCAATTTAATGTATCCCTCAAATTTTGTCTCTTAGCCACAATAGTTACATTTGGCCCCATATGTATGTCTTGGGATTGCCTTCCTATACTCCCAAGTGATATCATGAGGCTTAGTCTTACCCCTCTTTTGCTTGAATTGACATATTAAACCTGAATAGAATTACATCAGTATAAAATTTCGTCATTTATTATACAGCTACAACACTGCAAGCACATCAATATGAATAAATCAACATACACACAAGCACAGTATACACATACGTAATCTTGTCATCAAAATCTAAAACATTCAACGTATGTAAATAACTGCAGTTGTACTAAAAATCCTAATTAATCATTGACTCCCACAATATGGGCTGAATCACATCATTTGAGAAAAAAATCCCCAATTTGGTACATTTTTATCAAATCTAAAGTGTTAAGGCTTCATTCAATCCACAAACAAGTAGAAAACAATTTCTACTAGTCAATAATTATACAATATTATTGAAATTATCCCTGCGATAATTTGGTTTTCACTGGAATCACTGCTGATAATGTATCTCTAAAACCCCTAAATGGAAATAACAGGTATGTGAAATCTTGCATTCCTTGATCTAGAAAATCATGTAATTGGCAACACCTAGAATTCACTTAAAACTGAAAAAAAAAGTATAAAAACATCCTTTTGGATTTTTTAAATTCCATGTGGATATATCCAATTAACCTTCATGGTTTTCATTAGGATTAGTGCTTAAAAAATGTGGGGATAAGTATCCTCTAACAGTGTCATGTGAAAAGCCTATGAACATAGAAAATTATAATAAAAAAAAAAACTCGGAATCTTTGAAAGTATTTTTTTTTTTAACATATGATTTGTTTTTGAGGAAATATGATTTCAATATCTCATATAGTTCCATTGAAAAATTTGATTGTTGTAATATATTTTCCTAATTCATCTCCATTTCTCCCAATACCAGCTAATACCAACAATGTCCTTACATATTTCGTATTGCTATGACCCATGTATAGGAGGGTAAAGGTACCCATCTTTTGCCAACTTTCACTATGAATCCTAATGACATAGAACATAATGGGAGAAGAGAATATGTCTGGCAGAACCTGATTGGCTGGGAATTAGAGCAAATTGGAGACAATAATGAGCAGTCTGATTTCAAAACTGTTCACTTGAAGAGAACTCTGTCTGATTTCAAAACTGTTCACTTGAAGAGAACCCTGTGTAGGCACCGGACATGTATTTAATGAACTTTTCTCACTTCAGATCCTCAATATGCTTCCTCGTAACTTGAATGCATTGTGTCATATATTTTTTCTGCTTTTCTATTTCTAAATATTTCACCTTATGTATGAATCAAATTCTTTGATGATAGTTGAGTTACTCCTTTCCTTTGTTTTAGATAAGGAACTTGTGGGACATTGTACCTGCACAAGCTGGGGATAGATTTCTCAGCATGCTTCCACCTTGGCATGCTTATGAGCGTTCTTGTGAATATTTCATATTTACTTATGGGATTGAGCAATTCTACACCACTGTCCAAAACTTAAAGGTACTACGCTGCTGTTGATCTTTAAGCTGTATAGCAGCATTGTTTTCTTTTTTATCCTTTTACTCTTTGGGACTTTCTCTCAATTCTAGACTCAAAAGTATGTGGCAGTTAGAGTCAGTGCCTGATCAACAACCTTGATGATCTTAATTTGCACCATCCTTTACCTCTTGCCACTTGGCACAAATCATCTTTCTTTTGAACAACTGATTAATTTTGACCACTGTTCTGCCATTCTTTTTGTACTTTCATCAACAGGAAGATCTGAAGCGCTACCAACCTCATTACCTTATTTCCGTTCCTCTAGTGTATGAGACACTTTATAGGTACATTCCAAGTCATTAAAGAACTGTTTCATTCCCCCGATAGAGTAATTTCTTTTATTTATTTATTTTTTATGTTGATAGAAATTTCACATTTTTTGCGTATTTGAACAAATGTGGAACCAGAGGAATCCCCATTGCTGGTTCTTCCTCTCAACTTAAAACTCATCATTTAGATAGATAGGGGTAAACCAATGAGTTTGTATGTTAATGAACACTATTGAAGTGTTGTCTATTGGAACAATACTCTTATCAATCCATTGGGAGCTATTAGATCTTATAGCCCTGCCTGCTATCCACACCAAAATAGATGGAGTGTTCTAAAAGAGCCTGCTAGCGGAGGAGGATAAAGACACGTAGGCTGAAGAGGGCCAAAAAAGGTTCTTTTGTGTATAGTCCTTCATAACCTCAAATGCTGTCAGTTCTGATGTGTGTTCCAAAGGAGACAATGCAAGCAAAAGTTTTAAAGGTTTTTATTTATCTACAAACTTCTATATTCAGTTTAAAGAGAAGCCATATCCTTGATCAATTTCCCCTGAAACTACTTTGGAAAACACCTGCCTATTTTGCATCTTCTTTTTTTTCTATTTTTTATGAATTTCTTTGCAAAATCTTCAAAAACTTGAGTTTCTTTGGAGTAGCAACCCTTAGTCAGCTTTACTGAGAAAGTAGATCTACAAACTTTTTTCTCAAAAGATTTGTGCTTTTCTCATTTTTCTTCAAGTTTTTTTCTAATTTTACACTTGATCTCTTTGTGTGAAATTAACACAAAATTAGAGCTTCAAATGAAAAGGAAACTATAGTCCAATTCCCTAGAAATGAGATTCCTAAAGGTTTCTGTTTTCTTATCCCCAAATTTTTAAAGGTTTCACTCCTTTCAATGTTAAAAGCCAATTATTGCTGTCATATAGACTAATAAAGTACAGAGAACATCACAATGTTTTGGCTTGAAATATTCTGCATTATTTTATGGATACCAGCAAGAATATGTTAACAAAAGGTAAAGCCTTATTGTGTCAGCCCTGGACAAAACTAATTGTTTCCAATATCATGGATGGTATCAAGGTTATTTGAAAAATTGTCTTAATATCATCACCAAACTCAAAAAAGGCTAATCCACTAAATTTGTAGGTGGAGTGGATTGTAGCTTTGATGAAATCCCCACAGGATAGATTGTGTAAATACAGTGTAAAATTCATGATACAGTTTTGATAACAAAGAATTCTGTACTTTTCCAAAGAACCTTATATTTGTAGAATAGGAGGGACATGGTTTAACACAACTGCATGGATACATCACACCAATATGGACATTGACCATTGAAGTGTGTAACTTTGCCTGAACTGCATCTGTATCTGGATGCACTATAATGCTCCAAGTCTTTGCTGCAGTGGAATCCACAAACAGATTTCTAGGAGTCCTGCTGCTCGAAAGTTTGTTGTACTAGCTTTAATCAAGATCAGTTTATTATACATGGAGGCAAGGAGGGTTTACGAGGTATGAATTTTCCCCTAGCAGAACTAATTCAGCCTTTGTCTACATTCTTCTTCATATTTCTTACCATGTAGATTCGTGTCCAATGGTAGTATTCATGGTTCCGAATGTTTGGTATCGTGGCCGTATTGGATCCTTGAAAGATTGTACCGTACAAGTGTATGGTACCAATATCAGACCCTATTAGCCCCTATCGGACAAATTTTTTAGACCAAAAATTATAAAAAATATTTAAAAATTAATATATACAAGAATATATAGTTATTTTGTATTTTGCACATATAAATATCAGTTCATTCTTACAGAACTAATTATTTATGTATCAAGTTGTCAACTTCAAAGGAAAAATCCAAAAATTATAAAGTATAATCATTGTATCAAGCAAATAAAATCTTCAACATCAAGTTTAGTATAATTAAATATCTAATTTAAGTAAATGTTTAAGTGATTAGTCTTTTTACTTTGTCAACACAAAAATGATCGCCTAGCAAATTCGTCATCATCTCCGCCCTTGTTGTTGCTATTTTTGTTGTAGTTGTATTGCCCATACTCATATTCATATCGAGGTGGACAACTAAACAAATAATTGTACTAATCAGCCCATTTGTTGGTGGTTTTGATTGTTGTGAATATTATCCAAAATATTGCTTGTATGTGCTAAGAAATGGGAAAAAGTAAAGACGCGTCATATGGCACGAAAAGGAAATCTGATCAAGGTCAAGCTAGGAAGGCTATTCCTATTTATCATAGTATAGTTTCTACGTACAATCACACTTAAACTTCTAAGAGAAATTTGTTGGACAATCGTGACGGGCGATTGGTCTGAGGCCTTTTCTCTCATTTGGGGAGCTTTTATCCAGTCCGAAATTCTCCATATGTCCGCTCCAAAAGTGGAAAACATAAAAAGCGATGTCTATGAGCAGACTCTTCTGGATCGGAGAGAAGAGGAAAGGATAGAACGAGAACACTTAAATCGTCTCTTTAATGAAGAGATGGACCTCCTGTCGGAGGAAGTGTTTCGTATCCTCGATGAACGTGGCATTCCGTTCGAGGACGAAGAGGATGTCCTCGAAGCCCTTGATGCTGTAATGAGCAGGGGCCCAGTTGACCTCGAATTGGATTCCAGCTACATCCGTAGGGTCAGAGAGAGCATTAAGGATAGAGACCTGTGGGCCATGGAGATTATGTTTTTATTGTTGGCGATTATACATCCTCCTATTCTTCATCTTGTTGTATCAATGAAAGTTTTTCACAATCTTGGTTTGTATGTTGTCATTGTGAGGATTGAGGATAGATGCTTGGCACTACAATCTCAATTTGACCTCTAATTTCAGGTTCACTGTAACTATTATCATTCTCATTTCCAAATTCTCCACTATTTGTGATACTTGTTGAGATCTAGTTGCTACCCTTTTCAACTTTATCTTTAATAACAATCTCAAGACAACTATGCACTATTCTTCTAACGAGTTTTGGGTTTTTTTCCTTCACTATTTGGCACTCTTTATCCAATTCCCTTTGTTCTATCCATTGAAGGAGTGGATCATCTTTTGCAAATATATAATCTAAATTATGTTAGTCAATATTGATCCTATCCGTATTAAACTCTAGCTTTCTTCATATTTTTTAAACAAAACCTGAATTTTAATAAATAAAAATGTGTCTCTTCACTTTTCTTTTTCTTCCTTCTATTACATTGTTTGGTATATATAAGTAGTTAAGCACACAAGTGCTCTAATTTCTTTTAGAACTAGCTAAAGATATTCTGTAATTCAGTATTCGCAATTTTGCTGATATGGGAAATTTCTCTAAGCTTTAAAAGTGAAAATTTTGTTAATTTCGAAAAAATTATTGATAATTTTGGGCAACTTTTTCACTAAAATATTTAAAAAAAAGAAAAATTAGAATATTTTTTGTAAAACCTAATATAAATCATGATAAATCTAAATGCACATTCAGAATAAAAAACATCACTTTAAATGTATGATAAATACAAAAAATAAAAGCTTTTTCATCATCTTTCTAACTTCGAGAGGCATTTTAGGACAATTCTTTACATTTTTATACTCCCCGGCCAAGTGCTCCTTCAATCAATTAATGCCCTCCAGACTTTATTTTTTTTTAATCATAATAATTACATCTTACCCCATTTGGATACCCTTCCATTGGTTTCCCATGCTCCCAAGCCACATATTGCAGTTTTGTTTAACTACTTTTTTCCAAAATCAAACATATTAAACTTCAAATGAAGACATTAATATCATAAACCCATTATTTGCTTCCAAACTGTAATAATTATTATTAAAAGCTATTTAAGTAAATAAAATGGTTAAAAAAATTTCATGTTGTAAAAAATAAACAAGTTTTTTTTTTCAAGATAAATTAAGTGTGTAAAAAATCTCAAAAGAAATATTAAAAAACTAAAATTCTCTCCCCAACTTTATAGACTAAAACCAAAGCTATAAATAATTATATTACATACTATTAAATTAAAAAAATCACTAAAAAATATTTATTTATTAAATAATTTACAAAAGTATAAATATTATACATTTTTTAAATCTTTAAAAACAAAGAAATCATTCCACATGTTTTTTGCAATAAATATATGATAAATAGAGAAAATAAAACAAAAAAGCATCCAAAAATCTATTTAACCCTGAACAGTTATATTTTCGACCTTTAAAAATGAAAAAAATAGCTTTTACTTGTCACAACTGCCAATCAAACAAGATAGTGATGATTTCGAACCTCAATGTGTGGAAAGATCACACTAAAAGGAAGTTTTGAGGGTGGGAAAGAAGAATCGAAGTTGCATTCCTATTGTCAGCTGAGATTCTCCCTATTCCAGCGAAAATCTCCCATTTTGTTATTTGAAACCATCCCAAATCCTGCCAAAAATGTGCTTCAAAGCTTCAAGGGAAGATTTCAAAACCCAAAAATCGATTTCAAGGGAGTTCTGAGCATTCCATGACAAACCACCATGCTATTTCCCTTATAAGCGCAAAACAAAAGCTCAACAGTTGCACTTCTTTAGCAAATCCTATAGAGAAAGTGTCGAAAATGTCTTGTCAACGCTCTTTCAGTGGTTTTGGGAAGTCACGGGTTGATTTTGCAAAGGAATCTCCCTACTTTACATTTGCTCTACAACCAGATGAGATATTCTCCAAAATATCGAATTTCTTACCGATAAATTAGAGATAATATCAAGATCTATAAGATTCTCTCGAGAAATTGGAGATAATTTCGAATTTATCTCTTAATCTATGAGATTATTAGGTTTCCCTAGTGAGAACGTCTCGCTGGATAGAGGAAACAAAATTTTCGACAATATTTTTGCTGATTTTTTCAATTTTGCAAACATTGGTTTAATTTAAAATCTTTATATCAATGTTTCTAAGATTTAACATGCTTTTTCTATAATTCACCCATCATTAAGCTAAAATAGTAAAATTTACGTGAAGTTAGCTCATTAATTGGTAAATAAAATTATATAAATGGCATATAAAATGAATGTATATTGTTTATCTGCATAAGTTTTGTTTATGACCATTCTTGCAATTTTTTATCTAAAACTTCCCATTTCAAGTTCATATGTTTCAACCTGTATTATATAGTGCCCTTAGCTACTTAATCTTTGTTAACGTAATAGACTCATAGTATGCAACATATGAAAGTAGAAAATCCAAACTAACATTGCAATACACTTCATTAATTGCTTGAATTAATTGATCAATATTTGGCTCTAATCTCTTAACATCATTTTTCAAATCAACCTTTATTTCATCGGCCTTTTGGAATATCAAAATAATGAATTTATGAAATAACCCACAATAAGCAAAGAAAATTAATAAAAAAGGACAGTAGCATAAAGATATAAGCTAAAATAAAATATTTAAATGTAAAACTAAAACAATTTTTAAACCTTTATGGATTGCATGGTGGTCATGGTGAAGTCGATCATTCTTCCATCTATCAATCAATTTTCAGTAACCTTTATAATTCTTACAATTATTTTCTATGGAGAGTTTTGCCTCGTCCATTACTTCAATAAATCTCATTTTAGGCTTAATATCAGTTTCAACAGGTTGAAGAACCATAATTAAAGGTTCCTTCACTTTCATGATCTTATGCACTTTATCCTAATGCTTGTCATTTCTTACAATTGAAGCCAAATCTACTGAAGGGTCACTTGTAAACTTCTCATACTTAGATTTAATCCAACCTTGAGATGAAATTATCCCACTAAGTGCCATTTCTCACTAACTGCCTTATGATTATATCAACCTCCAATGCCATTAAATTTGTTGCGAAATGAGTAGCTTGAGGTCTCAACAATCGACAGCTATTTGTAAGCTTCTTTATTACAGCAATTACTCAATTATGATTGTAGATAAATGAAGTGATGATTTTTGCTTTTTCTACTATTCTCTCCTCATTCTTTTTATTTATTTTTATTTTAATATCTTTAAGCATCAGATTTGTACAATGAGTTGCACAAATGATTTTTTTTTACACCATAAGCATTCTTCCGACTGCCTTATACAAAGCTTTATTATCAGTTACAATTTGAACCACACTACTTTTGCTGATTTCATTATTCATTTAGACCATCAAACTAATTATATAAGAGATGTTCTTCATTTGGTTAAATGCATCAATAAACCATGAACTTGATCATGCTCAATGTAGTTGGGCTAGTCAAATCATTACACATGATCGTACACCTTTATTTTCATATTTTCCTAAAAGATTGAACATAAGCCCATACTTCTTAGTATACTTCAATTGCATATTTTCCATTAATTTCATAAGTAGGTGCCTGAACACCAGCTCCGATAATATGTGGAGGAATGCTATCATGCAAGAATAATTTTGCTACCACATTTTAATATTATCAATAATGCTGTTATTCCACACTTGTTTCTATTTTGTCTTTTAAGCCCCTTCTTTTATAAATATTTGCTCATCACCAATTGGTGCTTGTGGTTCAACAACTTTAGCTTCTTCATTATTGTAAATGCAAGTTGGGGTCTTCTTGGGGATGTGTCATCTTTTTTACTTTAATTGAATGCATGGTGTAAGCCCTTGAAAATTCTCCCTTCACCACTATTACCACCTCCACTATTGTTGCGAACTTTATGAACTCTTTGACTTTGTGAAAACATTCAACTCATCTTCTCAAGCAATTCACAAACTTTCCCTGCTAGCCACCATCACTATCCTATATTCATCATCTGGCATTGAGGATGTATCAAACACCTCTTCCTGACATGCATTCAAAGTTGCTTTCTTCCCTTTTTCTTGCATTATTTTTTTGTTTTTAGTTTCAGTTCTTTCAAGTTGACCCTCATCAACTCTCTTATTTGTTTAGAGAATGTTTCCTTTTTAATATGTTAGGTGTTGCTTCAACCTAGTTACAACCCTACTTAATTCTCGCTTACAGAAATTACACTTGAGAGTTTGTCTACTTGTCTCAACTCTTCTTGATTATCTGTGTTCCTGTCAGCAATCACAACTTTACTACTAGTCAGTTTCGTTTTACACTTCTACAAATTCAACAAGTGGCAAGGAACATGGATGATATAGGTAATATAAATTTGAAATTTCGATATATGAAGAAAATAAACAAGTTTAAATGCATGCAATATTGCATTTCTATCAAATGCATCAGCCATAATTTAAAATTAATTTTTTAACATTTTAGATTTTGAAAAATTAAAAATTTAATCTAAAACTTATAAGAAAAACTTAATAACCAATAAAGATTCTCTTACAAAATCAAATAGCTTGTAAGTAAACTAATCCACATCATATGATAGCATAATTTCTAAGATTTGTTTAATTAAAAAATTAAAAATTAAAAAAAGAAATAAAAATTATATTTCTAAATTGTTTAACAAAATGTTCTCACATGCAAGGAAACATATATAGAAGATTAATGAGTAGATTTGTAAGCTTTTTAAAATAAAAAATGTATTTTTTCTGATGTTTTAAGATTTGAGTATCTAAAATTATTTAAAAATTATGAAATACATTTTAAAAAATGTTGCAGGACTTTTAAATCATCTGAGATGCATATCAACTAAAAATATTAAAATTTTAAAAAATTCGGAGTAAAAATAAAAAAGTAAAAAAATAGAAAATTCAAGTCTATAAGATCTAGAATGATTTGGTTTCCCATATTAAATCGGAGCTACATGTTTATTTTGAATGAATTTGAAATTTTAAAAGTTGTCTTTTTTTACAGTTTGCACAAGATCTCAACTCTTAACTTTGATCTCTCTTTTGGTGTCGAAGATGTTGTTTCTTCTCTGTTTGACAGTTTTACAAGGGTTGAAAATTCCTTTTGTTCTCTCTACTCAAGTAAAATCTTCAACAAAAAGGGATTGTTTTGGTCAAAATCCCCAATTTCTCCTCTAAAAACTTGAATAAAATCTTCAAAATCACCATAAATGCCCTAAAAAATAAGTTTCAATTTATCTAGATGACTCTAGGGGAGCAGAAAATGGGTTAGCTAGAGCTGGGAGACGTTTTTGAGTGGAGAAGAATGAAATTTTGAGGCAGAAGAACCCCTGTCAAACATGTGCAACTGATACTGGGCCAATGAGCAGCTAGGCTGATACGGCTGACATGGGCCTTTTATTTTTTATTTTTTTTAAAAGCCCATGATATAGGGGGATGCAATACAACCATATCAGCTTATTTTAAACCATGGTAGTATTACTCAACATTATCAGGTGAAGTTTGTAAGAAGCATTGGTATGAATGATCAATGGCACTTACTAGCATATCTAAGATTTCATCACTGAGCAGCTGGTGCAAATTGAAACAATTTTCTGTATGCGCTGATCAAGTCAAATATCTTTGTACAGATTTTGACTGAACCATTTGTGGGACATTTTTTTTAATCTTGTTTTGTAGGGTAGAGTTCTCACAAGGATTAAGCCGCAGTATCTACCTTTTGGCTTCATATTTGAGTGGTTGTGGGCCAAAGTTATTGCTGCAATTTTATGGCCATTGCACGTATTGGGGATGAAGCTTGTCTACAATAAAATTCACTCCACAATTGGGATATCAAAGGTGAAATCATATTTATATGTTTTCTCAAGGAAGACAAGTTTGATCTTCTTTAGCTATTCCTGATTATTGAATGTTGTTTGCACTCTAGGAATAAATAGTAGCCTTTTCCTATCTCCCTGCAGGCTGGCATTAGTGGAGGTGGAAGTCTGCCTTTGCATGTTGACAGGTTTTTCGAGGTCAGATATATGTAAATCCTCATCATTGGTTCAGCTATTTCTGCAGTCCAGTTACATAAAAAAATATGCACTTCATCTGCAGGCAATTGGTGTAATGGTGCAGAATGGGTATGGTCTGACAGAGTCTTCACCTGTTGTAGCTGCTCGGTTACCTGCATGCATTGTAAGCAATAGTCTTATTTAGACAATATGATACACTAGCTAATTGCTTGTTATGTCAAGGAATTGTCATAAAAAGGATAAATGAGTTCACATAGCGACTGTTGCTCTTTGTTTCAGAAAACCAAAGTTTCAGTGCTTAGCAGTCATAGACAACTTCTGTTCCATAATTCATTTGTGGGCTGTTTATGTATGGTTATTCCTCATGCTGCAGTGATATATGAAAAAAATATTTGCCTCGCTTCCAGCTATAAATATGAAATTCTAGTTACCAGTAGTCTCTTCGTTTCTGTTCTTGGTGGCATTGCTTGGCACCATGGGTGGATCTACATGGAGCTGAGGGTTGGCAATTGCCCCCCCTCCCAAATATTTTAACCCCTTTCAAATTTTGAAATTTTTTTTAAGGTACAATTAATTTTTGAAACTTTCTGTAAAATTGCCCTTCCCTCAAATAACAATTTGAAGGCAAATATAAAATTTATTGACTCAATTTTTTGTTAAAAATTTATCTAATATAGATTTTTTAAAAAAAAATGTTATAGTAATGTGTAACATAGAATAAGTTTTAAAAATATTTAATATTTCAAAATTATAAATTTGCTCACTCCAAAGAAAAATGTCTTGGCTCCACCTCTGCTTGGCACAATGGTAATGCTTGCTGCTTGCATCCTTGGTGGCATGGATTTGAGTTGTTGCCATCCTTTGCTGTTGATATTGCTTGGTACCTAATTTTGATATATCCATTAGGTTATATAAAAACCTCTGTTAGATAAATTTTAAAATATCTAAAATACCTTTAAGCCATAAATAAGCAAAAGAGATCATAGAAAATACCGACTTCTCGAGACTTCTCTCGTCAAGATCCACCTTAATCTTCCATCTACGAACTCCATGTTCTCCACCTATAAAACCAACAATATTATTCCCATGGTATTCTTTTCTAAATTGCATCATCTACCCCAGCTTACAAAACCTCACTGTCATTTAATCTTCTCTTCTGCCATTCCCTCTCTAACAATCATGCCCTACTAGGCATTTTTCTTGGAAAAAGGACTCATTCTATTAACCTATCATTTGAATGAGTTGAAGTTAGGCAAACTGAAAATCCAAAAGCAGCCTAAGTAATCTTCTGATCAAATGGGCATCTGAACATGAACAAATTTATCATACATGAAAGCTCCTCTTAGTCAATCCATACTTGGAAGGGTAGGACCTGACCCAGATTTATTGGCACAAGTACTCGATTTCTCCCATTCTACTCAACTTCAACTCTAGCAACATCTGTAAATTTCTTCAACTTACCACATATACTGCCTAAAATTCAAATATAAAATCAATCAGGAAAAGACCCACCATCCAAATGAGATTAAAGGTCTCCAATGTCAAATCAAATTAAAATAAAACAAAGGAAGATTAAATATTCCATAAAAAAAGGGGTGCGGAAAAATGCCTTATAAGCCACTCTTATCATCATCATGGGTAATGGCTCCAATTGGAGGGATTGATGCAGAATCTATTGCTGACTGCTACATTTTCTGGAATTGGATGTTGGTTACCCGAAAATCACAAAGGAAAAAGAATAGGTATGCCAAAGATTTTCTAGAGTGCAGGGGTTCTAAATTATGGATTTAGGCGTTTTTTGTGTTTGAATTCTCTTTCTGGATGTTTTCAACAATGCAGATTGCAAGTAAAGGTCTTCTTCATCCTAGCCAACCATAGTTGCTGAAAATAGGTGTTGCATCAACCCCAAAGTATAAATCTTCCATTTTGATAATGCTGTGCTACTGGCAAAGCCTTGTCATTGGGAACTGCCACAGAGTCGTCGTCCTCAACAGCCACATCATTGGCGAGAACTTGGTGGAGCTTCCACCTTAATTTTGCCTTCTGTCGTCCAACATATCTAAGGTGGGGCCTGATATTAGCTACATGCAGCAGGGAATGATCAGTTCCAATGAAAGGGTATGGGGTATGCCGGAAAAGAGGAGTTTTGGGATATTTTGAAAAATAACTAATAGCAAATTCTGTGATGTTTTAACAAATTAGGAGGAGCTTGACAGTGTTGGTGTATCTGCAAATGTTTTTAAGCATTGTATAAGTACATTAAATTATATAAGTATATCCGCAATATCAAAGAAAACTTATAGGTGCATTTGGAAATAGCTGAACACCTTATGATAAGATTGATAATAATGGCGATGATGATATTTGATGAGGATGTCCATGATGGTAATCAGAAATCACATAAGCGTCATCACACAATCATTGAATTATTATGGCTAGAAGACAATATTCAAGCCTAACCATATTTGATATTTGTTTGTTGTTTTTTGGAAAAATTTAATCATTGTGATTTTATAGGAATTGAGTGTTTAGAATGTGGATTATATAATTAACTATGTAAAATTAACTATGTATTTTCATCGCTTTTCTTTTGGGCCACTTTCGAGCATTAGATACAACCCATTTAGTGTGAAAAGAGCCATATTCGATAGCCCATTGGATTGGCCTTTAAAAAGGCCCAAGATTACACATTTTCGAGCTTGTTTAAGAAAGCTACAACCTATCTGAACAAGGCCCATATAAAGCTAGTGATTTTAGGCGTGTTTTGTTCTTACGATTTAAGGTAGATGTGCAATCCTTAGTAATTTAAGAGTTCTGTTCTCAACAAATAACATGTAATTGCCATGTGACAAGGCATGCATTGATTGCATGAAATAGAAGAGATTTCTGCAAATCCTCTTTGAAGAAGATGGTGTGACACCATCAACCTTGGTATGGCCCCAAGGTATTCCTAGGTGCGTCAATCTTTGTTCTTTTTCTTCCTCTTCATCTCCTTCATCATCTTCTTCTTCTACTATTCTTCTATTCTCCTTCATCTTCATCATCTTCTCCTTTATTTGAAAACATTTATTTTTTATAGTCCTAATTCTCTAATTTTCCCTTGAATTATAGCACAGGAATTTAAGCTCTATTTGAATTTATTTCTTTTTGTTGTTAGGGGATTTTCTAGATGTGCTACATGGTCGTTGGCTTCTATTTGATAATATTGCTTTCTTCAAAATCGATTTTGATGTTTGCATTGAATCATATTTTTTTCTGCATATTTAGATCTAAGATGATAAAGTAGTTATTTTTAGGGCTCATTGCATTTCTGTTCTGCATCAATGTTTTATAATCTTAACATCAAGATTGATAAGAACTGTGTTGCATATGATTTCTTTCTTGCATGTGAATCAATTTTTCTGATAAGCTAAAAACTTCTGAAGGTTCTTGGTACTGTCGGGCCCCCTCTTCAACATACAGAAATAACTGTGGATCCAGAAACTGGAAAAGATCTCCCTGCTGGTTCCAAAGGCATCATCAAAGTTAAAGGACCGCAGGTGATGAAGGGTTACTACAAGGTAATAATCGATTCCTTGTGTTGATTGATTGTGGTGGAGACTGATGTGCATAAATAGTCTTTGGATTTAGTTTTAGAGGTTGCTTTTTTCATACAATGCCCTTGTAGTAATGTCATCTAGTCACCAGCTTTTATTATAATATCCTGTTATGAGATGGCTGGTAAATTATCTTATAGGAAACCTTTATTTTCATCAATTCCAGATTTTATCAATAATTTTTCTAATATCTTTGTTAATTTCTGATATATTATTGATATTGTTTCTAATTTATTGATATAATTAACTTATTTCCAATTTATCAATAATATCAGGGATTTTTTTATTTTTTACAAATTATAGATAGAAGCCTCCTTTTAACCATTTCTTCCCTTATTTCTGCTCAAATAACTGCGATAACCTTCCTAAATCATTAAAAATTCACATGAATTTAGTATATATGATTTATATCAATATATGCTTAATTTTCATGTATTAAAGTCATACTAAATTTGTCGGGATTTTATGCATGGGTCTCCTGTATATTTTCATTGGTCATTAAAGGTTGACATTTAAAAGTAATGTTTTTGACTTAAATGTGTATTTATATTTGTTTTAATTTAGATGTGGTCTTATTAAAAGTCTTTTAGTTTAATTTTTTTTTAATATTTTTACTTTTCTAATAGGTTTCTCAATAAAAACAATATTATCTCTGATAAAAGTGACATTAATTTGTTTTTACTGGACCACTGCTATATCTTTAATCTCTGATAGAGTGAACACTGCACCACACTCCGTACTGTAATTATCATGTTTCTCTGTTTGTCTTCAAGAATGCCCAACCCCTTCTACTGCATCACCTATTGCAGAAGCACAAGGATATAACAATTACTTTATTTGCAGTCTATACAAGGTTGCTCCTCAAATGTGCTATAGGTGTGAATTATAATCCTGATGCTATCCAATATGCAGAGTCTCAGCTAAATAATTAACAAGTTTGATTTGATCATTCCTGCTATGTTCAATACATAAAAAAGCAGAAGATTCGAGATTGCCTCAGGCCAGTGGGTTGGATTGCTCAGTCACTGATGTTTTTGTTCTGAAAAATGTCTGCGCTGCATATGAATGCAGCTTGTCTTGGAGGTTGAAAGATATTATCATCCTAGCTATCTTTCTTTCCTTTTCTTTTCTTTATAACTATACATTTTTTTTCTTTTGGAGCAGAATCCATCTGCTACAAATGCAGCCTTGGATGAGGAGGGTTGGCTCAACACTGGCGATATAGGCTGGATTGCTCCTCACAGTCCAGTTGGAAAGAATCGACATTGTGGGGGAATGGTTGTTATTGAAGGACGTGCTAAGGACACAATAGTTCTTTCTACAGGTATATTTCAAAATGCTATACTAGAGAAAGTCAGTGGTTCTCTAATCCAGAATATTGGGAAAACCATAGGCGCTGTGTGAACAAATAGATTGTCTTTCAGTTTTGCACTATAGCTATTTTGGTTCCTTAGTCTTCCTCCCCATTGATCCAAATTTCTCATCTCCTAAAGGCCTTATCAGGGAAAGGCTAAATGAGTAAAACCAGATCGAACAAGCTGCAGCTGGAAGCCAGTAGGCATGCTATCTGTTTTGAAGGGTCCACATCCAGGGTTTAAAATACTGGTACAAAACTGGCCAACTTTCATCAGCCTTACACTACCAATAAGGATTCTTTGGGGCCCTAAAATGGGGAAGTTCAGTGGTGGAACCACATAGCTAATTTCCAGAAGTACTTCAGCTATTACAAGGTCCTTGCATGAGCATAAAAGATGGATCACAGAGAAAACTTGGTTTCATCATGTTACCTTATGTCAGAATCAAATTCTTGCTTTGGTTGTGTAGTTTTCTAAAGCTTAGATTATATTTACATACCTTCCATTTATCATGACCAAAATGCAGGCTATGTGAGTATTGTTGTTGTTATACAGATATCTTTGATGTTTAATGGTACAAGTGTTAGAAAGACTCAAAGCCTCAAGAGTGTCCTCCATTCCATTGAAATAAAGAATATAGACATTTCATTGTTTTAATAGCCTGCTGTATGTGGAAACCTATGAGGAGAAATTATTACCTGCAGTTTCCATCAAATATGTTACTGCAAGACCCAAAAGTAGAATGATCCATGATTCAATTAATATTATATAAAAAGTACAAGTGGATGTTCTCCTCATATATTGTTATCATCCAATGCCAAATTATTATTATTATTATTATTATTATTATTATTATTATTATTATTATT
>JAYJMB010000008.1:1318800-1332078 GCA_036873735.1 Pouteria campechiana
ATTATTATTATTATTATTATTATTATTATTATTATTATTATTATTATTTTATTATTATTATTGTTATTGTTGTTGTTGTTGTTGTTGTTGTTGTTATCATCGTCGTCGTCATCAGTGATGACTGCACTAATCGCCTTTTTGCTCTAGTCAGAGCAGTGCTTTGTCTACAATTAAACTTTTATCATCTTAAACTCTTACCATCTTACTGGAACCTCATGTTCTCTCATTGGTTTATGTTCTTCAACTCTCCTTTGTCTCCATTGCTCACATTTAACCCTATTTCAAACTTTGACAAAAATCTAGGTGAAAATGTTGAACCATCTGAACTTGAGGAAGCTGCCATGAAAAGTAGTCTAATTCAACAAATTGTTGTAATTGGCCAGGTAAGTTTAAACACCTTTATTTTAGGAGAGATTTATATCAATTCATCTTTGATGATGCTTTCAAGTCTTTTAAATCATTAGTTTCTAGCATTTATCTGTGAAACCTTCTCAGTTGATGAGACGAATGTTTCTTCTTGTCATGGTACAGGATCAACGGCGTCTTGGTGCTCTAATTGTTCCAAACAAGGATGAGATTCTACAGGCAGCAAAAAAGAAGTCCATTGTAGACGCTGATGCATCTGATCTAAATAAGGATAAAATGGCAAGTCTATTGTATGAAGAACTTAGGATTTGGTAAGGCCTAACACTGTGCCACAGTTCTACCTCATCTACAATAAGAGCCTCAGACTAATAAGATATAATTTGTTAATTTTGCTTCTCGATGTTGGATTTTGGTGAAAGATGTTTTACTATTGAAATTATTGTTTCCTCCTCCTTTCCTTTAATATGATATAATTTGAGAGAGGTAATGCCTGTCCAACTAGAGTTCACTGAGGCTCTGTCATTGGTGCTATGTTTTCTGTTTATGCATAGAAAAACAAAAGTTAACATGAGAGGAATGTTTCCTTGAAGAAGAAACTGCTCAAAGATTTTAAATAACTTTCTTTCATGCTCTAAAATTCAATAACATTAGTACTGAAGGGCTTCTAAAGGAATTTTTCTAGGCAAGGTAGGCCATATGGTCATTAATTTTATGAAAGTGTCATTTTTATTATCTATTGTTGCGATCAGAACCTCTGGATTGACTATATTATGGACAACGTGAGCCTTTTTCAACTTTAAGATGGAATCTAGGAAGTATGGCACATCATTCCAATAGTTCAAGAAATTCGAAAATGTTAGAAATGAAGTTGACTAGGCTGTGTGGTGTTGATGATAAAGCTAGAAGTCTGGTTTTGTTTGATCATTTGATCTACGAGAGAAAATGTGCAGGATTATTATGAGTAGGTGCCAGTGCTGTGGCCTGGATTATCGAACTTGTTATTGATAGAAATTGACTCTCCCATCTAGCCATTTATGTTCTTTTTGGAAGTGCACATATTTAATGTTCTCTGGGAGTCGTAAGTTTGTAATTGTTCGAGAGAGAGGCTTCAGTTTACTCATAATTTTCCTCTCCTTTTCCACCTATCCTAGTGTAGACACCCCTACTAGAACATCATGACAACTGGCGGCTTCAACCAGCAGCTACAGTTACACAAAAAAGACAAAGGAGGGGGACATCTGTCTTCCTCCCCATTTAATGCCTAAGAGCTAAAAATGGCTATAAAGCAGGTTTATCTTCCACCCTAAAGAGACATTCGGAAATACCCATCCAAGGGAAAAGGGACAAACTGCTCATTCCCAAGCGCTGGCTCTCCTCTCCATTTCTAGCTTTCTTCTCCAGTAAAACACTGCAGAGATAAAATAAAAATTTCCAAATGATTTAATCTCTACCTCCATCAAACACAATCCCTCCTGAGCTTCACCCATTCATCCCCAATCACCATGTGGTTCACGTTAGAGACTCTGCAGCAATGTCAGTCCTCTTCCATGGAGTCATAACAGGGTCTGATCTGCCTTTGATTTCCTGGTTCAATGACAGCTCCTCCTAGTGATTTGTTTCATTCCTATTTGCATAAAGTTCACATTCTCATTGCTTAGAAGGAAATGTCCTTCTCCAGTTTGATTTATGAACATTAGTCTCCTATGCATTTCACTTCCAAACGCATCTGTTTGCATGGCCTAAATCCTATGTAACATTATTGGTCAGTTTGTCAATGAAACAATGCATTAGTTTCAGATATATCTATTTTCTTCATCTGAGGTTCTTAAACAGTGATGAATAGTTACAGCCTGGGTACATTAAGTCGGATTTCTACTGCAAGTCTCTTTGCCATTTCACGAATAGCAAATCCTTATTGTGCTTCATTCATCATCTCCATCTACCCAGCAATTTAAGCCATCTTGGTGTTTTCTGCAATTGGCCCTTAGCCATAAAGACATGGCAGCTGCATTGTTGGGCCTAGCTTCTGTTTGAATTGTCATTGATTCAGATTCTTGTTTCAAGTGTCACTTTTATTTCACAGAAATCAAAATCTCATTGGATTCCAGCCAATAAGTTCACTTGTCATGCATTTTAGGCCAACCCCTTTAGAAAAGGGAATTGGCTGATAGTGGCATCTTTAACTTGGGGTGCTGCACCTAGTCAACCTTACCTTTTTTCCTTCTTAACATCATTAAGCTGGTCTTTTCTACAGTGGAATCTATTTTTTCTAGGGTTGATGCAGCTAATGATTTGAGAACTGATAACACAGCTGCGGCTATTGTCATGGGATCTTTCTGATGTGGAATGATGGTGTGCCTGTACAAATTTCCTCTGTCATCAATATTAATTTCACTGGTCTATGATCTCATAATGCATTTGTGCGCACGAGCGTGTACATATGTTCTGTTCAGTCTTCTTTACTTTCTCAGACAAAACTCCATGCGATGTGGATCATCTTTCCCTTAGAGTGTAAGGACACACAATATCAACTATAGTTTATATACACACCAGGTAATAAGATCCTTAGGATGGATATTTTAAAGTGGTATAATATATCCATTTTGTGAATTTGCATAATGTATAGTAAAGCAAAAACATGTTTAATGACTAGTTCACTATTTACTCACAGGAGTCTGGGCTTTTTCCTTTTCAGTTTCAATTCTTGAATTGCATGTGCAACTGTATAACCATATGATTATTTCAAGTGAAACTATTGCCTTTGGGGATAATAGGGAATGAAATGAAATTACACAAGAATCAAATTACTTACCTATTACGAGTGGTCATCCTCACATCAGAGAGAGAGGAAGGGTTTATATTAAATTCAAACAACAGATTGTTGGCTATTGTAATACCAATTCAACACTGATGATCTCCCTTCCATTTCCCTATGCCATCTCCTCACTTGGCAAAATCACGAATGGATTAGGGTTCCATAGGGACAACAAGCTGAAGGTAATTAATGAATGATGCTTGGTTCTTACATCATCTTGAACAGAAAATAACAGGATCACTCAAAGATGTGACCCACTAATTCATTCATTTTGCTATGTGTTTCCTCATACAAGCATGATATGTTTCCATACTAATGCAGCAATTTCTGACATCTGTAAATATGGGGAAACACGTTAAGAGTTTGGAGGTAGGATTTTATCTTGTTTTGGATACAAGCTTTTATCTTTCAAGTTTCTTGGTATGCCATTCTCCTTCACTCCTATGACACTTTGCATGATGGCAACTGCCCCAAATTCTCCCTTTTCATGACAATCTAACTCAGGCAAACTTCCACTTTAATGCAGGACATCCCAGTGCTCATATCAGATAGGACCAATCTTGATTATGGATGAACCTTTCACGGTAAGTCGGAAGTCATTAATATCATCATCCCAATCATTTTTATATGTCATTTGATTTAGATCGATATTATCTGGCCAATGTCTTCCACAATGCAGATAGAAGGCGGCTTAATGACACCAACCATGAAAATACGGAGGGATAAGGTCTTGGAAAGATTCAGTGACCAAATCGCAAACCTCTATGCTAGAAGTTTTGTTTCCTAGGAATTTGCTTTCCGTATGGTACTACATTTGCTAGAGAACAACTTTATCAATGTTTATCACTTGCAGCTAGTGCAAAATGTCTGTAATGTGGGATGTGAAAATACTGCATATTTTTGTGTGGTAATGAAATGGCCCTCATCCAATGCAGATTCAGAAATCTAGTGCACTTACTGTGCAGGAGACTCTCTGTCTTGCTGCAAATATGTGATAGAGAATGTCTGGTAATCCAAACTGTTTACTGTGTGATGGATTTTGGAAATTATTATGGGATTTTGCAGGCTGTGGCCCTTAAATGGAGCTTGAAAAAGAACCGTAAATTCTGGAATTGAGTGGCTTCTATCATCCACTCAGAGCAACTATGCCACCACGAGCGATTTCCCGGACATTTAGCCATTAATCCTCGGAGAGGGTGGTAAATTGGCCATTACCTTGTTCATTGTTCCCTGACCCTTTGCCTAGGCGTGTTGTATCATAGGGCCTGTGGACGTTCTCCCTCGTGCCATGATGCCCTTTGTCAGAGGTACCCACGTGAAGAGTGCCGGCTGCATCATATTTGAACTTGGGAGATAACAAGTCTCGTCGGCTTTGGATCGGGCTTAACCCAAACCCAACCGAAGGAAACTATTGATAGGGACTTAAGTTTGGCTTTCTAGTAACCTGAATTTTTTCCACTTAGGTCAAAACTAACCCAATTTTAAATAGGGTTAGGGTTTAATGAAACTTGACCCAAAAAATCCAAGCCAAAAATGTAATATATATATTCCTTACAATATGTTTTCTGAAAATGAAGGTTATGTGACACAAGAATTTTTTCAAAACTTCAATATGTTTGATCTCTAATATTCTTGAATATTGTTTATGCAAAATCTATTTTTCAAGTTTAGTTTTTTAAAATAAAATTAGTTATGAAAATTTGTTGTGTTCTATTAATATTTATAAAGTTCTAAATTGGTAATGTGATATCTGATTTCTCCACTTTATATCATATGATTTTTGAAGATATTTTGGCCTTATTTTTTAATTACATGCTAGTTTAGTTGATAGGGATTTAATGATTTGAAGATTTAAAAAATGAATTATAAAATGTTTGAATTGAAAATCATACGTAAAATAAAATTTAACTCAAAGCTTAACCTGAGCTTAGATTAAATATGAACAGAAAATCCGAAGAATAGAGTTAGGGTTGACTAAAACCAAGCCCGAGTTGCAGGTGACCACTTACCACTTCCAGATCAGACTCGCATGAGTTATTGATATGCATGGAGTCGTGAATTTGCTCTATATTAAATGTTATATCATCTGGATCTATATGTATGGTCAAGTCTTCCATTCAAAATGATCATTCATTTGATTTTCTTCCTGTTACTCCTGTTAAACCCAGTAAATTTTTCAGGACACATTCTCGTACGCAGCCACAACAGTCGGGGATTATATGCATTCGTTACAGCATGTGACTCTGCTGGTTTTTCAAAAGGAGGGGAAAAAAAAGCTGAAATAGTTGAGGATTTGTAGTGGAATCTGAGTTGTTTTCATCACTCAAGCGCGCCTCAAATTGATATGTTGTTAGCTGTCCATTAGTTGAGTAGCGTTACACGTAATTAGACCTATTAAAAGTTTCATGTTGACCCAAAGGTATCTGTTGCTGATTCGAATGCTGGTATATATGCTGATTTAATTTTAATTATATACTACAAATGAAATATCAACATGGGCAATCATATTAGGTGCGGTATATGTACATGGATATTAGACAATTATGTGACAAAAACTGCAATTTAGCAACGAGTCATGCATCGACCCATGATCTGAGGAAGCCTATCTTCGAATCACCCCGGACACGTGACGCATTTGTCTTATAAGGCTTATTTTCAAGCTAGCAAACCATCATACCTTACATGCATATCACCCATCAACCCGGTCTAATTTCAACGCAGGCTTCAATTTTATTTTTCACTTTACCGCCATCCATTTTCAATAGAAAACCATCCCTTCAACCTAGATTCAATAGCAGAAACTAGTGGTACACAAAAAAGCATAAGCAAAATGTCATATGCCCAAATCAGTCATTATCTTAGCGAACAAGAATAGAGCTAGATGAAAAATAGAAATAATGGTTCAAAATTAAGGACAGATAAAGCAAGACAAAAAAAGTTACGTGAATTGTAATAAAATGGAAATAAATGTAAAAGATGATCATGTAAAGGACTTCTGCATTTCCAAACAGGATTAGATACGAACAAATGTATGTTCTAACGATCATACCCTCAATTTTTAACTATAAAGAAAAACAACTACACAGAGAACAGCAAGATTATAATGCTATCCTCATTCTTTCATATGTGTACCATCCAATTCGTCAGCATTTATAGACCAGCTTGGAAATTCAAAATTTATCGGAAGCCCTAGTCTATTTAAATCAAATAACAGCACGCCAACTTGCGCATGGACCCAAATTTAATAATTAAGGGTTTGGAATCTAATCCACTCCTCGATTCATAAAAGGGCTTTTGTCAGTAGTCAAATCAACATAAAATAATGGTCGACCTTGAAGGGAGTAAAATTGTAAAAAAATCATGAAATTTGCAAAGCATGCGTGTTACCCATTTATAGTCACTAATGACACATGTGCTTGAAGATTTGAACAAACTTTCAATGCCTTTTAATGTCTTCATGTGTAAGGCCCTAAAATTTTCAGGCGTGTTAGTTTTAGTTTTTATAATTTGGTATGCAGTAGATGTGAACACACTTAAATTTTGGAAAATTTTATTATGCAAAGTCAGGAAATCATTAAGATTGCTATCATTAATATGCGAATGAGGAATGAAGTACATTAACTTATGATAAATAAATGAAAACAAGTTGAAATTTTTGAATAAAAATAAGGTAGTGAAGTGTGTATATGTGATATCTCACATTACTTAGGTGAGGGAGGAAGTCCTAGGCTAAATATGTGAGGCTCGGTTGCAAAGGTATTACCCATTTTAGGCTAGTGAAGGATGGCCCAGAGGAGCTGATGAGGTTCCTGTTAAGAATGCACTGTACTCTAGAAGGGACAAATCTATGAGTCTAGTGAAGTTCCTAGTAAGGATGCACTAAGCAAAGCGGACAATATGTGCTAGAGAGCTGGGTCGTTACAAATACACACCTAGTAGAAATTTGAAATTTAATTAGAAAGATTATTAGAATCATGTAGAATATCATATTTGACATGTGAATTATAATGGGAATGGTCCAAATATATTGAAGAAATGGACTAAAGATTATGGAAAAATCAGCAAATACATTGCATGTTCACATAGTGAAATAGGCAGCTAAATCACCATATAATTTTGCAAATAAAAGAT
Source organism: Pouteria campechiana (assembly GCA_036873735.1). Lineage (NCBI taxonomy): Eukaryota > Viridiplantae > Streptophyta > Magnoliopsida > Ericales > Sapotaceae > Pouteria > Pouteria campechiana. The sequence goes on from JAYJMB010000008.1 coordinate 1,326,113, forward strand.
AGCTTTTGGCCATCCTCTCTCCCATTTCACATATGCAACTCTTGCTCCCGAACCTGCATGCATTTCCCCCTCTCCCAAATGATGAATTTAGGCTATATTGATGAGGGAAATCATATGGAAGTTAATTCAAGTGTGATATGCAACTTATGCAATCAAGAATTCTCTTAATTCAAGTGCATTAGAGTTACCAAAATACAAGTGACAGCAGCTATAGGTGGCACTCATCAATGAAATAGAGAATTAAATGTGCAAAGTTAACTAAAACAGTCTCCTAATTATGTGTATATTATTATTTCATTAAAATATAACTCAATTTTTTATGTTTGATTAAGATGAGATCAAGTTAGGGTTTGTAAAATCTGTAAACGGATGATATGGGCTGTAATTAAAGTATTCGATACATGATTAATGACTGATTAAAATTAGTCAAATTTAGCAATTAAGTGTATAACTAGTTCCACATTAACATTTTTAATGAAGTTTAATGCAATTTTTTTCACTGATTAGGCCATAAATTTGGAAAGAGATTAAAGCATCATTAAGTGTGTAAATTGGAGTATAAGGGTTGTGCAAATTCCTCAATTAATTAAGGTAAGCAGGTATTTTTCTTAAGTTCAATTTTGGTGCATTGAATTGATTGCAAATTGGGCAATTATTTTCTGAACTTTTTGGTACATGAGTCTTATTATTTTAAGCATGCATTATACACCCCATATAATCATGATTAATGTATTGTATTAACATGAATTAATTGCAATGTGTAAAATATGAAAAATCAGATAGAAAATGTCAAATTCATATGAACAGTGCACTGACAGAAAACCTTAATAAGTACCCTTCTTGAGGTTAATTAAAAGCCAATTTAGTGATGCTATTTTGTAAAACTAAAAATATGGCATTAATATATTATATATTATGAATATATATATATATAGCATTAAACTAAATACTATCATACCAAATTTTATGAACAAATTCACCATTTGACCCCTCAAGAAAATTGAACATTAAATACTCTGAAAATGATATGCTGATAGCGTCCCGCCCTTTTGAATTTTTACTTTATTTTTAATCTTCTCATTTTAACTTATTTTAGGCTAAATGTTTTACCCAAATTATATTATATTAGGGTGGATTAACAAAAAATAATTTGAGTGGCAACAGAGATGTGTAATTTTGCCTAAAAGTTTTATTTATATTTTCATATTTTATTTTTTAACTAATTAATTTACATTATCTTGACCTAAAATTTAGATCAAATATTTTTCATATTATTAGAAATCTATAAAAAAAATAATTTATTTCAATAGGAGATTTATAAATTAGTAAATAAGAATTTTATTTTAGAAATTGTATATATGTATTTTAGCTCCTAGGAGTGCTGGTAAACTTTTGTTTTGGCATCTGGTTGGCACGGAGACTAGTATGACTCATATATATATATATATATATATATATATATATATTATGATGGTCGTGGGGCCAACTTGTGTCCGTCATATGGTAAGGAGTGGCCTGGTTAGCTAGTGGGCGGTTATGTGGGCAGCTAGTGCGGCCGGGTGTTGCTATTGGCCTGGATGACCTAATTGCTATGATTTGCCTAAGTAGCTTGAGTAGGCATATTTATAGAGAACTGGTACTCTTGTGAGGTGATGAGGGTGGGGTGCCACTATATATAGCAGTGTGGCTATATGGGCCTGGCAAGCTTTTAGCCAGGAGTGCCAAGATGGACCTGACATGCTGAAGAGTGAAAGGGTAATGTTCTGATTTGTGTGCCTCTCGGAGAGGAGTGTGTGGATGGTTGTATAGTATATGGATGATGCTAGAGCAGTATACTGATGTAGGAGGTAGCCATGGATTGGCAGATAGAAAGGGCAGTGTGACATATCGATATTCAAGCCAGTATTGATCGGTTAACTATGTATACGATATCATTATGAGTATGTATATGAAATAATTAATAAAATATTAACATTAAAATCTTAATAAACTTGGTCACTGACTGACTGTGACATCCTACATATAGCATGATATATTTTGCCTATTTTCATCATTGTTTACTCTTCTATTTGTCGTTGTTTATTACATTATTTACAGTCATATTTTTTCACTTACGCATTTACTGAGTTTTGCCCAGACTTACACTTTTATTTACATTTTTAGCTGATAAGCCAGAAGACAAAGCTCAACAAGTTATTGGGTCTAGTGATGGGGCTAGGCCGTGACACCATTAGAAGCTTTACTTTTTTATGATATATGATGATGTATATTATTGGATAAATTTTAAATTTATATTAGATATGTATCATTATTTAGTTATACAGCATGTCATTTTATGGCATGGGTGTATATGATTTGAAAGCTAGGGTATAGTGTACCCCGATCTTGGTTTGTGGGTATTGTGGTGATGTGTGTTGTGAAAGCGGCAGTTATATAGTTTGTGCAGGAAATAGTAGGGCCTGGAGGTGGCCATATTATGTTTGAGGGTATTTGATATGCAATTATTATGATTTAGCATGTTGTATATAGGACAATGATGGTAAATCAAGGGAAGCTCTATCAAGATTTTCTCTGAATTTACCACTGGTGGCACTCTAGGGAGTTGTGGCGTTACAGTATGTGTATACAGCGAACTAATATAAGAAGTATACATTACAATCATAGAATAAATTTAATAAACATTACTATTATTTTTTGGTCAATGAATCTGAGCCAGCGATCAACTAAGGGCTTGTAAATCTAATGTCATTCTGAAATTTATATATATTTTTTCACAACTAAGAGATTGCTTTAGTATCTCATCTAATCTCATTGATTATTCTCTTTCCTATGAATTATTGCAGAGATGTACCCAAAATAGCAATAACCCTTATCTCTCCACGTGGGATTTCTTTGCTTTCGCTAATTGTAAAACACTAATTTTATGCTCAAGAGTAAATAATTTTTACAACAAAATGTAAGATTATTGTTAAATTTTCTTGCTAATATGTGAAAAGATTTAAAGAAAAATAATTTTTAAGAAAAAATTCATTTAGCAATAGTATGTTTGTTACTTTAAGTTTTACTTTTAGCATCAAACAAAATTCATAGACAAAAATTCAAATCCTTTGTAATAAAATTTTTATTTAATATTAAGAACAAATTATTTTTTAGCAATGAAAATAAAATACTTTTGTTGGTCCCTTATTTAGGCTTAAGCGAAGAGGAGAGGGGTGAATTGGGTTAATAAAATTTTTTACATGAATTCTGATTAATTAAATTCCCTCATTTCAAATGATTTGCTGAAGAAATTATAATAAAACATTGGAAGCAAACAAATAATCCAAACACAAACAGCAAGCACAATACATAGTGGTCTTGAAATTATTTTTTAGCAATGAAAATAAAATACTTTTGTTGGTCTCTTAGTTAGGCTTAACCCAAGAAGAGAGAGGTAAATTGTGTTAATAAAATGTTCTTACTTGAATTCTGGCTAATGAAATTCCCTTATTTCAAGTGATTTGCTAAAGAATCTATAATAAAAAGTTGGAAGCAAACAAATAATCCAAATAGAATAATAGGCAAATTATATAGTGATTCAAGACAACCTTCCTGCTTCATGCTTTCAAGCACATACCTTGTGTCTTTGGTTCCACTAGTTTAATTACCAATATAATCTAATGTTACTACACTCTTTTAGATTCTAACTTTAGGAGGCATAATTAGTAATTGTCAAGTACATTTCTAGATTCTAGCTCTAGGGGCCATAAATATTCAGTGCTAAATCACTCTTCTATATTCCAACTCCAAGAGATATAAATACAAAGCAATAAGTTGATTATGAGACATATGTACAACAATCCAACTTATTCTTCTAGGGCTTAGTCTCCAATACCAACCTAAGGCAATCAAATGAATAAGAATAACAACAGTAAGAATTACACTTTTATAGTGTCTCTTTGGAATACAGGGGAAGCTTTAAGAACACTTGTAAGCACACTTGATAAGATAAAATCTTTCCTTCTTGTTGGTGAGAGCCTTGAATGCAGAATTTATGAAGGTTGAAGCTTGAAGGATTGTTTTACTAGAGGATTTGAAGGTAATGGTTCAGTGAATGCTTACAACAATTTTTTTGAATGTTCTTTCACTAGTCCTTTTATATATTTTCTTGAAATCCAGTTGTTAGAGGTAGTTGGGCCTCATTAAATACTTTGAAACATTTGAAAATTTTGGCCATTGCAATCGTAAGGCACATGGCAAGCGGTTGTGGTATTCGGCTATCATTCATAAGCGGTTGGTCAAGCGGCTTGCATGTGACTGCGGTCCTTCTTCCTTGAAATTTCTTCAAGCCATCTTACTGGAATATGGTGGGGTGAATCCCAGGTTGTTGGGGTATTCAGCTATGCTCCTCAAGTGGTTTACATAGGTGGCTTGGATGGGGCTTCTGTCCAAGGGTAATCTACTTGTTAAGTTCGCAGCCTAAAGAGGTGGGAAGAGTATGGACAAAACATGTGCTTATTTGTTTTATTTGCTATTATGGGCACTTTAGTTCATCTTAGATTATTATTCTCTTCTCCGGGGAGGTGATCAATTATGACTCCTCAACTAGGATTGAGGATTATGTCCATCAAATTGGAAGAACAGGGAGGGTCGGTGCTATAGGTGTATCATACACATTCTTCTATGAGTAAAACTAATTAACGTACTAGAGGAAACAAACTAGCATGTACCACCTAAAGTTTGGGATATGGCTACATGAGGCGTAGGTGGTTTTGAACAATGGTGGTTGTGGTGGAAATAGCCACTTGGAATCTGAAGTTGGAAGACAAGATTTTGGAGGTCGAGGTGGACAAAGTGACTTTGGTGGTCGTGTGGCAGAAATGACTTTGTTGGACATGGAAACAATGGTATAAGTTTTGGTGGGCCAAGCGGTCGGGGTCCAGAAGAGTGTGGTAGCCATGATCAGGGCCCACATGGAAGATATGATGGCATGGACGGGTGTGGTCGGTACAACAACTGAAGAGGTTATTGTTAGAGTATAGTGACCTTAATTCTATCTAGTCCAACTAGAAGAGCTCACAGTGCAACAAATATTAAATTTTTAGGGAGATTTGTGATGGTAGCAGAGGGATTGAGCTCGTCTCGGGCCTAGGGTTTTACCATGTATATGTGATGTATTTTGCTAGGGCAGATATGCCCAATCAGTTTAGTAGCCATCTAGCTCTCTCTCCCTTTTTTGTTGTACACATTTTTGAGATAATGAATTTTTTCCTCCTCTGCATGTGACTTTTCCCCAAATTTGGGATTTTTTACTTAAATTTGTATTATTATTATGTTTTAAGTTTTCTATCGCGTTCCTTTTCTTCATAGTTTGGTATTAGAGCTAATTTTAATTTTGACGATGGCAACTATGAAGTATGATATTCCACTTTTGGATCACAACACCAGATTTTCACTATGGTAGGTCAAGATACGAGTTATGCTCATGCTGATGGATTTAGACAAGGCACTATTATGGTTTGAGAAGATGCCCTCATCTTCATTAGTGAAATAAAAATTGCACAAAGATAGAAAGACTCTATCTCAAATTTATCTTCATATGTTAAATCAAATTCTACAGGATGCTGTGAAGTAAAAATTAGCTGCTTGGTTGTGGTTATAATTGGAGTAATTATGTATGATGAAAAGCTTAATTAGCAAGTTGCATCGGAAGTAGAGATTTTGTTCACATCGTATGATAGAAAATACATCCATTGAAGATCGCTTAACTATTTTTAAGGAAACTATCTCTAATTTAGAGAATTTTGAGGTTAAGTACAAGGATGACGATTTAGCGTTGATTCTGTTATGTTCATTGCCTTCTTCATATGCAACTTTCATAGATACTATATTGTATAGTCATGATACTCTTACTTTAAATGAAGTATATGACGCTTTGTTCTTTAAGGAGAAAATGAAGTAGCTTGTGGTTGAATCAGAGACTCCTG
>JAYJMB010000008.1:1332178-1412776 GCA_036873735.1 Pouteria campechiana
TACTTTAAATGAAGTATATGACGCTTTGTTCTTTAAGGAGAAAATGAAGTAGCTTGTGGTTGAATCAGAGACTCCTGGTAAGATAGGCTAGAACCCAAGAGGGGGGGTGAATTGGGTTTTATAAAATTTACTTCTTTTGACCCTTCTTTGATCAAATCCCTTTCTTTCTTTTATGTTGGCATGCTAATCAAAGTGAAGTAAATGGATGAAGCAAGTAAGAATATAAAGGAAAGATCAAGCACAGATAGCACATGCAACTTATAGTGGTTTAGGCCTTCTCTTGGCACCTACTCTACTCTCTAAGCCAGCCTTACTTACTACACTCAGGTTCACTAATCTTCTATGGAATCACACATGGTTTTTATAAGCTAACCAAGAACTCATACACTGGTTCTATAGAGCTCACCAGAAACTCACTATGTTGGTTTTCTCAAGCTTACCAACAACTTTAATAGCATTGGTTTTCACAAGATCACCAACAATTTTAACCACGTTGGTTTTCACAAGCTCACCACCAACTTTAACCTAGGTTTTTAAGCTAACCAGCAACTTCTACAAATGAAATAAATGAAACTAAGAAATTATACTTTTTGATATGTTTCTTGTTGAGCATTGAGGAAGATCATTAGATGCAGTTCTTCTTGGTGCAGAAACTCTTTCTTTATGTTGTGGAGAGATTGGCCTTCAAGGAGATTGAAGAATGAAAACTCTTTCGGAATATGGAACTAGTAGATCTTTTTCTTAAGATTTTCAAGATGATTTCTCTTTTTTTCTTGTTTGTATTTTCTCTTTTCTGCTCTCTATCTTCTTCTTCAAACGTTCCTTGAGTGCTCCTTAAATAGATCTTAAAACTTGATCATTGGATGAGGAACTTAGAATCTCTGTTACTTGAAACGTTTGAATTTTTGACCATTGGGCATCATCAGGCGGTATGGCAGGCATCTGGTCCAAGCAGTTGTGCGCCAGATGATATGCTAGGTGGCTAGGCCAAGCGACTGTGGACAATTTTCTAGATTTTCTACCAAGTGAATTTTGCTATTATCTGGCAGGCAGCTGCCATACCAATTGTTCTCCCAGGCAGTAGGCACATGCAGTTGGAGAATTTGCCAGGCAATTTTGATGCTTCATTTCTTGATTCATCTGACTATCTATTGCGAGGCAATTTGCAAGGCAGTTGCTTCAAGTGGCTGGCATCCTTCAATTGTGTTTTTACATTTTAGTTCTTTTTGAAACTTTGACATCTTTTATTTCAAATCAAAATGCATTTGTCACAAGTAGTATATATGAAGTATGAATAGTATATTTGATTCATACTTTGTAATGGACGTGTGTATTAAGTACATTTTCTTTTGTTTGTTCATACACACATGGTTTTATTAAATCTCATGTATATACTATGTAATGTCAAAGTAAATTATTCAATTATGAATATTTACAAATGAGTTTCCATAAATTATAGATCATGGATTGTTGTAATGTATTAGTGTTTTGATAAAGAAAGGTACATTTAGGAATGTTTATTTCTCTTATATTTACTAATAATGTTTTCATTAATGACTTCTCTAGAAAAGTTTGGATGTTTTTCTTGAATCAAAATAGTGATGGGTTTGTTACATTCAAGCTATAGAAAACTATTAGAAAAGGAGGCAAGTAAAGTGACTTTGCATAGATAATGGCTTAGAGTTTTGTTTTGATGATTCAATGCTTTCTACAAAATAAAAGGAATTTTGAGGCATCATACTATTCTTAGTACTCAGCAACAAAATGGTGTAGCAAAGAGAATAAATAGAACTTTGATGGAAAAGGTATGTTGAATGCTCTCCAATTCTAGTTTCCCTAAGTCATTTTGGGCAAAAGCTGTTACTACAGCTTGTTTTATGGTTAATCGCACTCCCTCAATTACTATCAATAAGAAAACTCTAGAAGAGATATGATCTGGTACTCATGCTGATTATTCTGATTTGAAAATATTTGGATGTCCTACATATGCTCATGTTGATAAAGAAAAATTAGAACCTAGATTTAGAGAGTGAATTTTCTTGGTTATGAGCCTAGTGTTAAGGGATATAAGTTATGACGTCCAAAAACGAGTATAGTCATAATTAGTAGAAATGTCATTTTTGATGAAACTACTATGCTTTACTATTTTCCTTCTAGGGATTCTATTGATAGAAATCAACATAAATCAAGTACATAAGTAGAGTTTGAGATTGGGTCAAGATCTACATTAGAGTATATATCTCAATCTAACTTAGAGATGAAGGGTGATATTGTTACATCACCATCACAATCTAACTCGAAGATGCAAGGTAATATTATTACAACACCATCAAATCATTACCAAGGTATTCTTTTGCTAAAGATAAGCCAAGAAGAGTAGTTAGACCTCCACAAAGATATTATGAGGTTGATCTAGTTGCTTATGCTCTGAATGTAGGCGAAACAAATACGAATGCTTACACTTTAAATGTTGCTGAAGGTATTGGTTCTAGTGAAAAACCTTCTACCTATTCAGAGGCAATTAGTTGTGATGACTCCAGGAAATGGATGATTGTCATGCAGGAGGAGATAGAATCACTTTATAAGAATGACAAATGGGACCTAATAAAATTACCTAAGGGTAAGAAAGTTTTTCGCTACAAATGGATATTCAAAAGAAAAGAATGCACTCTGGGAGTTGAAGAAATCAGGTATAAGGTGAGACTAGTTGCAAAGGGTTATAGTCAAGTTCCAGGTGTAGATTTTACAGATGCATTTTTTCTAGTTATTAAGCATAGTTCAGTTCGAGCTTTGCTCGATATTGTGGCGATACATGATCATGAGCTTTAGTAGTTAGATGTGAAAACAACATTCTTATATGGAGAACTTGACAAGAATATCTACATGCAGCAACCATATGAGTTTATAGTTTCAGGAAAAGAGGACTATATGTGCTCACTTAAAGAGTCTCTTTATTATATGAAATAATTACTCAAAATATGGTAAAAGAGGTTTGATTAATTGCTAACCACTAATGCTTACTTTAAAAAGATTAATGAGATAAGAAAAAGCGCAGCTTAGTAAGAAAGTTGAGATGAAAGACTTGGGGCTAACAAAAAAGATACTTGGCATGGAAATTCAGAGGGATAGAACGGCAGGTAAATTGTATCTCAGTCAAAAGTAGTATATTGAGAAAATACTAGTGTTGTCATAATTGAACCATTTGATGAACCATTTTTATGACCGATTCAACCATTGGTTCAAATTGTTTTGAACTGTCATGTCATTATGATATAATAATTATTTTAGATTTTTAAAAAGTAATATTAAATATATAACTTCATATAAAATGAATAATTATAGATTACCTTTAAAACTTATTATAATAGTTACACATAATATAAAAACCTAATATGCATATAAAAATTAAAAATGAATAACTCTACAAACTATAATGATGAACAAATGATGTAATCATAAGAATTTTAAAAATAAATCTAAGAAGATATTTAATAATTAAAAAAATCAACTAACCTAAATGAGTCATATGCAGATACTTATTAAATTGATAATATACCTGAATTTTGACTGCTTTTATATGACACCAAAATTTGGCTACCTGTTTGCATCCCAAACGAAATGAATCTCTCTCTTTCTCTATCTATCTCTCTCACACACATTTTAAAAACATCTATATCACTAACAAACTCCTGCAAAACATGATAATATAAGTCAATGACATTTACCTTCATTGTCACAATACATTGTCCGCTGCCACCATATGCAGTCCACCATCAACCATCTACTGCCTCCATATCCCATCCACCACCGACCATCTGTCGACCAATTAGGCATGACCAATGGCACCCTTTCACCATTCTGACCTCTGATAATCCATCATAGCACTAGATCCTCGCAGCTGATTGCAGAAAACTTCAAAAAATAATATTATTGCCCATCTGTACCAATGACTAGGCATCTCCTTCATCTTCCTATCTGCTAGCAAATGAAACCCATCTAGCCATCACCTTCATCTTCTTGTTTGCTAGCAAACGAAACCCATCTAGCCATCTCCGCCATCTAGTCATCTTCGCAAGAAACCCATTTGACCACCTCCATCTGATCAACAACAATAAGAAAATTAGACTGCGACTTGTGAGAGGGAGATGGAGGCAAGGGAGGGATAGGGAGGGATGAGAAGGATGGTGAGAGAGTTAGGTTATTTACAAAAGTTACTGCTAATCATCAGCTAAGTTAGGCAATTGACCGACGGTGATAGGAAAATGGGGCTGCAACTTATAATTGCAGGAGGGAGATGGGGGTAAATGCGGGAATGCGTGATGTGTGATTTTTTTTGGGGTAGCCAGCAAGGGTGGGAATGCAAGATTTGGGGAAATTTTTAGAGTAACCGATAGGGGTGGGACTGTGAAAGCTCTTGCACTATTTTGCATTATATATATATATATGCCTTGGACTAGACCTCAGTTGGATAATTTTTCCAATCTAACTGTTCGATCCAAGTGGTTCAGATGGTTTTTCAAAACATATAAGTATCACATGTTAACCAAACCACCCCTCTTGTAGTTCTTGATTTGACTAGTCCAATCAATTGGTCTGATCTGATTTGGTTTTTAAAATATTGGAAAATACTTTACATGTTTAATATGTAGAATGCCAATCCTGTTAGTACTCCATCAGCTGCACATTTCAAACTTTCGTCTGCTTTATCTCCATAGTCAAATGATGAGGTCAATTATATGCCACGAGTTTCATACTCAAGTGCAATGGGTTCTCTCAGGTATGCTATGGTTTGCCTTCATCTTGATTTATCATATGTCGTCAGTGTAGTTAATAGATGCATGGTTAATCTTGGTAAAGAGCACTGAAAAGTAGTTTAGTGAATTTTTATATACTTATGTAACTCTACTAATATTTGTTTGCAGTTTGGGAGAATTAAAGATAGGGTCATTGGCTATGTTGATTCTAATTTTGCTTGGGAACTTGATAAAAGAAGATCACTTACTAGGTATTGTTCATTGTAAGTGGTTATGCTATTAGCTAGAAAGCCATCTTGCAAACTATAGTTGCACTGTCTACTATCAAGGTTGAGTATATAGCCATTACTAAAGCTTTTAAAGAAGCTATTTGGTTGAAAGACTATTTGGTGAACTTAATGAAGATTTGCAGATTATCACAGTTTACTACAATTATCAAAGTACTATTTTTCTCACAAAAGATTAGATTTTTCATGAGAAGACACAACACATTGATGTACGGTATCATTTTGTTCAGGATATCATTGCTTGTGGTGATATTGTAGTGAGCGAAGTTAGTACCTATGATAATCTTACTGATATGATGATCAAGTCATCTCCTATTGCTAACTTTGAATATTGTTTGAACTTAATTGGTACTTCTTATTGAGATTTCTCTTAGGGGCTTTTATAAAGAGGTGGAGAGTTCTTTTTTGTTTCAAAGATTAGAAATTTATTCCTTACATAAGAATTCAAGTGAAGGTGGAGATTATTAGAGTATGGTAACCCAAATTCTACCTAGTTTGATTCAAAGAGTTCATAGTGCAAAAAATATGAAAATTTCATGGAGATCTGTGGTGGCAGCAGAGGGATTGGACCTAATAGCCCAATCCCATAGCCCACCACTAATTTCACTGGGAGTGTGGGGGTGAAGCCCCCTAGCTACGGATCTATACTATTGGGCCCAGCTCGAACCTAGGGTTTCACCATATATATGTGATGTATTTTATTAGGGTGGATTTGCGCAATCAATTTAGCAACCATATAGCTCCCTCTCCTTTTTTCATTGTACTCATCTTTGAGATAGTGAATTTTCTTTTCCTTTACCCATGGTTTTTCCACAAATTTTTGGGATATTTCACATAAATTTATGCGTTATTATTGTGTTTTCTATTGTTTATTGCATTCTTTTTCTTCACATTAGTGATAGAAGCTGAGGGCATAGCTACAACCCAAGTCCTGATAGTTCCTAGACATGGGATTATGATAGAAGCAGGAGTTGGGAGTTAGAGCAAGATTCAAAGGTGCAACAGTAGTAGAAGACAAAGCTAGAGCTAGAGCAGGAGTGGAAGTAGAAGTTAGTTACAAAGTTTAAATGGGAATCAAAGCCAAAGCCAAAGTTAGAGCTATAAGAGACTAGTGAGGACTAAGAGAGATCATTTGGTTAGGATGTCCAAAATCCTCCGGTTGGTGCATTTGTAGTAGCTCATGTTGGAATTTTCTAAATTTATATTCAAAATTATATTATATATATTTAGCTTAATATAAAACACAAAATAATAAATATTAGATTGGTAAAAATGATTGGTTTCTTAATAAAGGTCTTAAGTTTGAATATCCCCTAATTCTTTTTTGAAAAAAAGATTATCTTACCTTAAATTTGTGTTGATTGCGGTGGGTGTATCTTCGAGTGGATAAAATGGAGTATCTTGAACTAGATAAAATAAGTGATGCAAGAGAGGAATGTATGATTTATAAAATAGGTGATAACTAATTTCTAGAGAAATTCAAGTAACACATGAGGATTTTGGAATGTGGTAGTTTTTGGAGAAATTCTAGTGATGCATGAGGAGTTTGGAAACATGGCACTTTGAAAAGTTTGTGAGCATAAAATGCCTCAACTTTCTCCTCATGCGATGGCAACTTGTGGAATGTGTAGCATGGAAAGAATGGTTGGAAGAATGGTTCAAACTCTTCTTGGGTCATAGGATGTGTATGATTCAATGGAAAATTCTGATTCAATAGGATGTTCGATTCGAATGGGTAGTGAACATTGTATTCCAATTCAAACAGGTAGAGAAGTTGCATCCGTTAGCTATAAAAGCATAGCTTGCATCAGCAAATGGATGAAATTAATTCTCTCTTCATCCCCATTCAACACTCTAAGATAGATTCCAATGTTTAATCAACCACCCTTATATATTCCATCAAATCAAGCCAATCCATTGCTATCAAATTGCTTGATAACCAATTTGGAAACTACTTTCTCTTTTGGTGTTTTAAAGTTTGCAAATTGTATACTAGGGGCAACTATAAATACTCTAATGTTGTATGGTGCATAATTTCCTAAAGAATAATAACTTTGTAATGTAGCTTTTGTAAACTGGGTATTTGAGTTTCATTTTATTAAATTTATTCTCTTTGTTGCCCCCTCCTTTTTTCTTTATGCCCCAATAAACTTTAGGCAACTATTTCATCATTGATACAATGGCTCATTCACGTCTAACATTCCACTTGTCAAACCTAAAATACCAAAGTTGAACAGTTGCAATAGCACCAATTTCGAAAAATGGCAACAACAACTTATCTCTACCTCACTCAAATTAGAATCATTTATGTTCTCACCACTCCCAAACTTGAGGAAAGGGAGGATGAGACTCTATAAGAATGTCGTAGGAGAATGAAGTGGGAACTTAACAACTACATCTATAGAGGACACATCATCAACTTGCTTTTGGATACCCTCTTCAATATCTATCAAAATGTGGCTATAGCAAAATGAATTTAGGATGCACTTCAATACAAATTCAATACTGAAGATGTCACCACCAAGAAGTTTCTCGTAATTTGATGTTTAGATTATTCTATGACTAAGGATAAGTCAATTCTTGACCAAGTTCATGAGATTCAATATATTGTCAATCAATTAAAAATGATGGTAGCAAGATAGATGAGTTCATTATAGTTGGTTTTATTATTGCAAAACTGCCTCCTAGCTGGAATAACTATCATAAGAATTTGAAGTAAATGAAAGAGAAAATGACTTTAGATGATCTTGCTTTGAATCTTAGAATTGAAGAAGTTTCTAGACTAAAAGAAAAGAAAGAAGAGCAAGATTAATCTTAAGCTCATATAGTGGAAAGTCAGGAAAAGGTGGTAGTTAACGATAATAAACCCTCCAAAAGGTGTGTGCCCTGCCAGAGAGAAGCTACTCACCCTGCGCCCCTGCCCCCCTCCCCTCTCATCATTCTACCGAAGTTATCGTCATCCTGTAATTGCATTCTCCCTCTTCTCCAACAAACCTTACCCACCTAGACTTAGCTGTAGCTGTGACTCTGTGAGCAACTACCCCCTTTTCCTTCTTCGGTGAAATCCACCCACACCGCACCTACCCCCTTCTCCTACGAAACCCGTTGCTGCAAGTGAGACTCTACAAGCAAGCCCCTCATAGCCTCACTGACCCCCATCAGCAACATTGCCTCCTCTACTCCTCTACTCTGCAAAGTCCGTTTAATTAATAGGTATAATTTCTATTTCATTTGACTTTATTTGATTGTTAGTAAAATTTATTTAAATTTAATATATGTGGAATTATGATTTGTGAACATTTGCTAAATGTGTGAATATTATTAAATCTTTAATATATTTTCTATAGCTTCTTAGACATTAATATTGAAATTCATATTTATATTCGGTATTGAAATTTCTATTTATATTTATGGAGGCTTATGCAATTTTAATTTCTATTTTATATTTAAAGCTTAAGCCTTAAATTCAAATTACATTTATGAAACTTGGTTTGAATTTATTTTGTATTTATTTAGTTATGGAACTTGAATGAGAATTGATTCAAACTTGGTTGATCTGAATTTAGTTATGTATGATTTGATCTAGACTTTATTTGATTTGAATCCTAGTTTAGTGAACTTTTGTTTAGTTTAGTAAACTTATTTGAGGAAGAATTTATGTTGATCACATTTTTAGATTTTCTTAATTCCATTAGATTGCTTTCTATGTTTACAAGTTGATTTGTGGTATTACTTTAATCCAATTATGCATTTGACTCATATACTTACCTCCCTTTCTATGATTAATATGTATTATTTAATATTTTTTTAACCTCAATTATCAACCTAAATTCAACCCAAAATCGACCCAACTTTCTTAAGGTTAGTTTAGGGTTGGGTTAAGCTTTTACAAATAGGGTTATGGTTATAGTTGGGTTGGGATTTTGCAAATAAGGTTAGGGTTGAGTTTACTGCAGCCGAAGTCAACCTAACCCAATTTACACCCCCACTAGGAAATCCACCATTAACGAAATAAAGAGATGGGTTTTTTCCATCAATATCCAGACCTTCCAAACAATGATCAACGCTAAACAATGGTGATAAAAAAATGGCAATTGAAAAAAGAAATTTAAAGGAAATCCTCCCACATCTGTAGTTAAGGAGGGCACATGTTCAACTAAAATATAATTCCACAAAATGATGTGGATAGCCTAGGGGTAATCTGATCCATTAGATTTGCATCAAGTCATAGGAACCTGACTTGATCTTGGCTGATTGATGTTTCAATGCAAGTCCAACGGACATGGATGATAAAAAGCCATGCAGTTAATCGCTGAGTTTTGATGTAGAAGACTAAAAATAGGATCTTTTTAGTGACATGAGGCATGAGCATTCA
Organism: Pouteria campechiana; assembly: GCA_036873735.1. NCBI lineage: Eukaryota > Viridiplantae > Streptophyta > Magnoliopsida > Ericales > Sapotaceae > Pouteria > Pouteria campechiana. The sequence continues at coordinate 1,341,595 of JAYJMB010000008.1, forward strand.
CATGAGAAAGGGAAGGAGAAGGAACTTGGGATTTTTGCTAGCGGAGGTAATTGAGAATGCCTAGTTGCAAGCAGGTAGAATTACTTATCTACCTAAAACAGCCACAACCGTCCATTAGCCCAATGCTCACCTACTTTTTTATTATAATTTAAATTTTTCTCATCAATATTTTTACTTTTCACGCATTACCTAATTTTTCTAATCATTTTCTTAGATTTTTTATATAAGCTGAAAAAGTAATGGAGAAACCATGACAAGGAACTGCTGAAAAAGCAAGAGGCAATAATAAAAGAAATAAACATTTCATTCTAGGGAGAAAAGTTGGGTCTGTTACAATAAAAAAAGAAGCTACATGCACTAGTGGAAACACGTGTGCATGAAAAAGTGGTGGCGGCCACAAGTTAAGGCCCTCGTGTTTCATGATTCGGACCAAATATGCAGTGTAAGAGACCTTCGGTCGTTGTTTCATCTTACCTATTACCTTTAGATGGTTAAAGTTTATGCTTTGGGATCGGATCCAATAGAAGCACCAACAGCTTAAGCCAGTCTACAAATAGGGGTAGAATGGTAATTTTGCATGTTGCAAGTATGCATTTTGGTAAGGCGTGAGTAGCATTGGCTGGTTATTTCTTAGTGGTCTAGGGTGCATTGGGGGACTTACACTACAGATGCATATCTACTTCCTTTCATGGAGATTTAGCAATCTGATACATTAAGAGATGTAAAATTATCTTAGATTATAGTTTTGTTTATTTTTGAGGCCATTAGAGTAGTTATTTTACAGAAGGATGATGTGGATGTGCACAAAATTTTAAGGGATACGGATCATGGAATCGTAGGGTGGCTTGTTGAAGAAGTTGTGATGCAGTGCATCTGGCCACACCAGTAGATATGCACACTCAGGCCATTTGACATAATCTAGCCACAGTGAATGTCGATGTAATCTGTTCATGTTGTAGAATTAAACTACATTATATTTATATGTTGAAACTATTTACAAAAGATTAATTTAAAATACTTATTTTTTAAGTAGAAGGATTGATGGCGAGAGGCATTGTTCATGGGTAGATTGCATTGTACTCCTCGGGTGTCAATGGGTTTGATGGGTCTTGACTGGGCATGACGGGTATTCAGTGGGCTTGATAACGGATGTTGACGGATCTTGATGAAACCCAAAATTGAAGCAAATTTCGATGGAACTTGACGCCAAATTTGACGGATCTTGACAGAAATTGATGAATCATGACGGAACTTGATGGATATTGATGGGTAGCCCATACAGCTTTAGAAGGCCTTGAAAACCCTTGATGGGTAGTCCATACAAGTCCAATGGTCGAATGTAGAGGTCATCGTAGTCTCTAGTTTTGACGGACCTTGATTGGTATTGATAGGTTTTTAATGGGTTGTTTGATAGACCAACATGGGTCTCGATAAATGTTGACAAACCTTGATGAAAGTTTGACTAACCTTGATGGGGCTTGATAGAATCATTGATGTTGCTTGACCAAAACATGCGATACATTCTTGATGGGGCTTTACGAGCTTTGGTGAACCTTGATGATCTTATTGAGTTTGATGGATTTTCCATGGATCCTAACGAATATTTCTGGACTTTGACGGACATTTCTAATCTTGATGGACTTTGATGGACCTTGACGGAACTTGATGAACTTTGACAAACCTTGATCGGGCTGACTGCTTTTATATTTTTTGGCATTTTGGTGGTTAATGAGTAAAATGCATTATTAATTTTATAAACAACATAAAGATAACACAAAAATCTCCATCGTCTATGTGTGCAAAATTTGTGAATACAATCGATACCCTGGAGACACAAAAAGTATAAATTCATTTATATTAATTATTTATATTAAATTACATTTATATCAATTCATTTATCAATTATGTGTCTTGCAACTTTTAGTGATTTAAAAAAATAATAATAATGCCATTATATCAAATTTGTTTAATTGAAATTACATTTTTTGATAGGACGGATATCATGCCCTTGTGATAAGATGTAGGATTTGTTTGAAAAACATAAAAATATCACAAAAAATGTTTAAATATGTGCTAAAAATTTTAGGATGTAAAGAAAATGATTAAAGAAAAGAAAGACATAATTACGTGTCTGGAATTGTAACAAAATCACAAAATTTACTTACATATTATTACATGACAAGTGAGGCCATAAATCGAAGATACGTGGAAGTGGAAGAGTTCACTCGTACCACCACACATGCAGTACTATTCTTGGGTGTGTATGAAATTTGACATAGCCAAATGCACCACTCGAACATGGAAGGTTCCTTTGCTCTCTTCCTTAGCAACTACGAGCAGTCATGAAATCTGTTCACACCTTTTGATTGCAAGACACTTTTTTCCCCTTCACTTGCATCATGAGCGCCCTCCCCTGGCTGAGGGTGGCTATTTGCTGAACTATGTGGCCATTACTCTGAAGCTAAGCATGGACACCCAACTAGTAGGTGTACCTGAAATGATGGAATGTCTAGATGCACTTTGGGTTGCTGCAGAGGTAAAGTCCTACTGGGATTCGAAACTACTGTTTTCTTTTTTTGTATACTATTTATGCAAGTTGCATTCAGAAGTTATTGTGGAGAGTCTCCAATGTAGGAACAAAGAACTTGGATAAAAGAACAAATGCAGAAGAGAGATGATCACTATGAAGCTATTAAGGTAGTAATTTCTGTAACAAATTAGGAATGCAATGATATGCCCAAGATTGTTCTTCTTGATGTTTGTTTATGCGTGTAGAGAATCTCATATGCACTTGTTAAGATCACAAGGTCTGTAGAGAGAACCTGCCAGCAATCCTTAGGTAAAGAGCCAATCATGGGAGAGAATGATACATTTCCCATGTCTCCTACCCATCATTCCCAATCCTAGCTAGACGTTGCACACCAGATTCCGGCCTAGACACCGATTCCCAGTCATTTATCGACACCACTATTCTGGAAGTTCCCTGGTAAATGGTTCTATGAGCCATCCTAAGAAGAAATGATGCAAAAGGTGTGAATTGATTGCTTTGAAATAGCCCCTATAATAATCAGTTAAAGAACGTTACTTATCTAATTCACTAGTGTAGTTGGTTTCATATGTTGTCAATTCCATGATATGCTATCCCTTGCCAGACCACTACCAAAACCCACCAAGCTCCAATACTTGTTTGGCACATGCCTCTCAGTGCATCTTAATTAAAGTATGTGGAGTGGGCTCTAAATACCACTCAAGTGGATGAAAGGTAAGCCTTGCTCCACCAGGATTTTTCTCCATCTGATTCATCTGAACATATGAAATTTGCTAACCCTATTTTTGGATATTTTTTTGAAGTGTCGTGGTCTTAGTATTGTGACACATCATGCTATCTAGAGAGAGCTTTATATCTTTGAGGGAGAACTGTAGAATAGGAGCACAAGTTGGGAGTTTCCTACATTATTAAAACACGTACTTTACCTTTGGATTATGAATGACTTGTGAACTTATGCTAACCTGGATATTTTCAAAAAGGCATAGACGCTTACTTGACTTTGTTGATCTACCACCAACAAGAGCACATCGTTGGAATACGACACCATTACTTCTCTTCTACGATGGGGGTGAGAGCTTCCTTCATGGGTTCTTGTAGTGACATGTGTAGTATAAACATTAAATTCACTATTTTTTGTTCTTATCGCATATGGCACTTGCTAGATTCGTGGATAAAATGCAGACTATGTTTAGTATTAGATCGAATGACTATTATATCTTGGATGCCGACTAGATATGTATTCATGCATGTTACTAGGCAATGGTCAATTTATGGGGAGGATGAAAGTTTTTATAGGTGTTCTAAATTTATTTTGGACAGGTTTTTTGCCTATTCAGGATGAAGGAAACCATTGGATAGCCTATGGTGTTGACATGAAGTACGGTGAGTTTCATTACTTGGACCCATGTGGTATAGACCAAAAGGGGAGGATCCAACAAGCTATGAAGTGTATGGTAAGCAACCCCTCAAAATGCATGAATAGGGAGTAACATGTCCAACCAGCATTTCATATCTGGTTATATGGATGTCTGTAATCATTATTCCCTTTTGCAAGTGTTTGAAGGACTGCTCTATCCCCATCCTTTGCAGGTCTAGTTGGTTTAGAAACCTTGTCAATACCATGGCGATAAGCGTGATCCATATGCATTTGAGATCATCACTAATTCTGGAGTCACAATTGATGATAGATAACCACTATTTGGGCGTGATGCAGCTTGGTGTTACTCAAAGCAATGCTAAAGCCTGGTTGACCATGACCTTTTCGAGATTACTTGTAGGTGCGACTATGGAGTTCAAATTTTATTCATTATGCAATACTACACTAGGCTAGGATTGATCTACGTGGATCCAATAAGTGCATGACCACTTGTGGCTTGCATCGTGTATGTTACACCTCAAACCAACTTGATGCGGGGCATACAAGTCACCTGCTTTTTTGTTGCTAACCTGTTGAATATATTATGCAGAATTTCCCATGGCTATGGAGGTGGATAGTTGTGGCAAAATTACTATGTGACAAGTTCAATGTGCGTGCTAGTTACTTTACCAAGAAATCGGCAGGCTGGCTTTGATGATTTGTGCAAGGGCAAAAGTAGTGTTTTGACCACTTTTGGGATATGCATATGACCACCAGGAGAACCCAACTGTCATGGTGCTATGCATCATGAACACTACATGTTGGGTGTGGCATTACCTAGAAAAATACTTATGGGGGATGTGGTTAAACATTGTTCAATGTGTGGCCTATTTAGGCGGTTCTTCATCCTTGTTGGGTGTGGAGGTTCGAGTTGGCATGTTGTGACGTAGTAGAGGGGATGGCTATGCTGGAGTGGTTTGAAGCATTCATAGGTAATGAGTGGTTTCCTATAATTGTGCATGATTTTGCTATTGGTAAGCATTACCTTTGTTCATAACCTTTAACAGATTGATGGTGTGCAATACTATGCTCTTCTTACAGCAAGCATTGTGCACAAACTAGAGTATGAAGGCCAGTTCCACCCGCAGGTTACCTGTTCTGCCACTAGTTGGTTTGAAGTGTGTTGTGATTGGGGAGGAACAATGTCATGCGAATAGGGGAGACACAAGGACTCTCACCCCCTTGAGGCAGCCGATCATCCCATTTTGCTAATAGTGCTCCACTACATCTTTCTCTAACTATACACTTTATATGTCCATGACACATGATAGCATGGGTGTAAATGCTTGTGGCATGACAATAGTTGTATGTTATGTAAATTTAAGGAAGTGTAAACATGTTAGCAAATACAATTTCAAATTGCAATTCAAAATTCGTGTGTGGGTGTGAGAAATGACAATCTTAATCTTTGCATGAATTTTCCTGTTAACAAGGCGACCAGAAAAATGTGCATGGACATGTTAAGAGATTAGACAAAAGTGGGACCACATGTTACTGATTACAATTGCAGGCTTATACAATTCTGGATACATCGTTCTCCCACATTAAAGTGCTTAACTCATAATGAAATCAAGAAAAATGTTATACATTACCTGACACATGATTAACAAACAATAATTGGGTAATTGGCAAAGAGAACTTTTCAGAAAACCATTTGTTGTGGGCAACATTGCCTTGTGCTCTCCGGCCATCAATTTCTGGTTTAGTCGGTCTCATCAAACTCGTCTGCCTCATCTGTATCTTTAGATTCCGCTGCCTTTGTATCTTCCTCTTCTTTAGTGTTTGCATCCTCAGATTCATCTTCCCTTTCAAGTCCAGCTTCTTCTTCATTTGCCAGCTCAGAGATAGTCGCATGGAGAAACACTAGAGGTGGGGGAAGCTGAAATAGAGTGGGCAGCACAGCAACTAAGATGACATGGCACTACATCAAGTAGTCAGAACGTTGCTTTTATCTGGCCATATACGGAACTAGTTGCCCTTTGATTTGTCGAACTTCATCTTGCAGGCTGGAAATGTTAGGGCCATCATGAGATTGGGGTCTGTCACCCTAACGAGATGACATAGCTCTAGTAGCACTTATGCTAGGGCCCGATGCAGCATGTCTATAGAGAGGGGCTTCTTCATCATCAAGGCATTTGTGATTGAGGGTCTTATAGATCATTTCTGTTGAAATTGTAGGCTTGGGTACAATATCTCTTCTGTCGGACAGTTTGGTACTCCCGCTCATAGACAGAGCTCATAGATTAGTGAGGGATGACCAAAGCCTCCTTTCGATGTTGAGAGTTGTGCCATATTTAGGATTGAGGCATTGATGACCTTCCCTACATCAATAGACATCCCTTTCTATTTGGCATAATTCAACATGGCCCTTTCTTTTAAGACTCCTGAAAAATGATATATTGGCATCAGCTTGGTGGAAATAAAGTAATGCCATACCTTTCCTTGAATGGTCAAGCCTTTACTAGGGAAGCTCCCCACTCCTATCCTACATCTTGTCCATACAGTGACTGTCCTTGCAATGGCCTGAATTGTCTCATCAAAATCAGCTCCTTGCCTTTGTATTCTTGACAAATCATTGTCTGGAAGGTCAGGTAGTTGATATATGTGATTAATTGCGGTTCTATCAAATGGAACCCACTTGCCTCTCACAAGTGTCTTAAAATCCTGGTGTTCCTTGGCATTTACATAGAACTCTCGTACAACTAGGACATGCACTGTTGGAGGTTGTTTAGTAAACTCTTCCCAATGTTGCTCACGGATAGTAGTAAGAATATTTTGCATAGGCTAATGGAAACCCCTTTTTGTACCAACTTCCTCCATACCAGTGAAGTATGATGTCTTTCTTCAGCCTCTGGACTAACAAAGGTAGGTTTGATGGAAGGGTTGGATTCGGTATTCTTCCTCTTCTTTGAAGGACCTGGAACCATAACTTTCTTACCTTTTGGCGGCATGATGAGGAAGTTAAACTCAATATGGGCTAGCGTTGCATCCACAGTTGATGACACCTTCTTGGTTACATTTTTTCCTTTAGGTGAAGTAACAAACACCTTATGTGCACTCCTGAGAACAATGGGTAATCCACACATGTGCCTGTGTAAATTGACAAGTTTCGCATCCAATTGTCACTAAAAGATGCATAATCCAAGAAGTTCCAAAGAGAATATTGAGCTAACCTAATTTCAAATGACCCCTTCCTTCCTAAGTTGTACCCTGAATGTATTGTTGCTTGCAAGGACTATTGCTCGAACCTCCATGAAATCGCAAGGGATTTTAGTGAGGGAATGATGTTCTCTCATGGGCGTTGGGGTATCGAAGTTGAATGGAAAGGTGGTGCTGATTGGAGGCCAATCCAGACTTCCTTATGGTAGAAGGGACAAAGCGGTGAGGACCGAAAATACGAACTTCCGCAACCATTTGTGTTTTTAAATAAGGGAGACATGGGTGGTTTTTTTAAATGAAGCATTTTGCCACACGTGAGGGAATGGAGGCGCCCTCAGCATGAACTTGCTGACTCTCTTTAAAACATGCAGAGTTCATCCTTTTTGCAGCATGGACACCGTTATCATGGCATGAACTTGTTGACTCCCTTTAAAACATCCAACCATCATCCTTGTCGCAGCATGGAAAAGATATGCCACAGCATGAACAGGTTGATGCTGTTTGAGGCAAATCATCCTACTGCGGCATGACATTGTGCTATTGCAGCATGCTGCTCCTGACACCTTATGCCTCATTTACATTAAATTTCATGTCACAGCATGAAACTTAGCTGTTGTGGCAAGAATATGCCAACTTGATTAGGGTCAGATTTCCTTGCAGCGGCATGGAAATGTGCTACTGAGGCATGAAACCATTGACTCGTGTCTCTCGTTTCCCAAATTCTCATGTCTTGGCATAAATTACCTTGTTGTGGCATGAAATGAAAAATCCTCCATGCTAAAATATCATGTTGCAGTGTGATAAAGGTTCTACCACTGCATGGACCCACTAACTCACCTTCTTGGCTCAAAAAAATTCCATGTTGCACCGCGACATGAAAATGTACTGTCGCGGTATAAACTTGCTGACTTTACCTTAACGGGCTTGGCAATTAAGTTCATGCCTCAGCATGGAAATTGTCTGCTGCAATCCCAAATGACTTTTAATGCGCAGAACATAGCCTACTTCCATTCAGCAACACAATTTTTCCAACCGACACATTGACATACCAGTCAACCTTTTCTTATTTAATGGGTGCTGGTCGACATGTGCCGTTAGTCTAAGACATTTTTAAAAAATTCTCACAGTCATGCGATCCCATGTGGTGAGATACTCCATGATCCACACTATGCGTGTATTCAGTGTGGCCACCCCTCTCGGTCTTAAACATGTTACGCATGGTTATGGTGAGCTAAATTAGGTGTGGGGAGAAACATACACCGGCTATGCACATGAAGAGACACAATCCAGTGATCCTTTTGCTGGGGCCTCCCAATAACGCATATCACATGCTAAAATGTGAAAAACACCAAAGACTCACCAGCAAGCATGTCACAATATAATCAGTAGAGCATTTTGTTATTACAAAACATCCTAAAAGATGTCAGCCCTTGCTAAAAAGGCACTAGGCACAATTTGTGAGGACCATGAGTTTATATATATTCTAAATAAAGGGATCCCACAAAAAATGCACGATTCGATGATTGGCTTGTTTGACATGTATACATCGAGAAATATAGCGATCGGGGGAGGCTAGGTACTTCCACATCATGTACTTGCTAGCTATATATTTCCCAAGTTGGTGCGGCCTATTCCCCTAGGCTGCATTGCCACCACTCTTGTGCCAAGGGAGTCAGTAATGGGAGAGCACCATTGCAAGGATTGGCTAAGATGTCCACTGGAATCTGCCTCTGCAATATCTCAATATCATCCTATGTACAAAATTGGCAAGTCATGTTAGGCATATCCAAATGTGTGGGACCATTACTGACAGTCATGAAGCAGGACTGGGTAGGAGTTATGAAAGACCATCACCAAAGAGACCAGCTAACTCATCGCATTGTATGGGAGAGGCTTGCCAGCTTGAAAATATGTCATGTTAGCGAGCATGAAGATGCCATAGTCAGTCCTAAAAGCCACATGTATGATGAGTATGAGAAAAGCAATGCGTTACACTGGGCAAGTAGGCCGAGAATGGACTGAATTGCAAGGGATGCATGCAGTGATCATTCACTGAAACATGCAAGATTGTCTCACCTATTTTCCTACTGTCGGAGTTCCCCAATAACCTATCAAATTGTTTTAAGTGTTGCTAACATCCTAATCCAATGAGAACTCCATCTAATGCAGTGATCTATAGAACAAATCAAGGAAAAGGTGAGGGTCCATTTTTGAACGTGTACCTGCCTACGCAACAAGAACATTATCTTAAAATTAGTTCCTTACCAGCTTCACTCCTATTAGCAATCCCGCCTGAATGCACTAGCTCCCATACTATCCAAATAGTATATAACCTATGCAACCATGTCAACAGCGATTAATACCCAGTGGGATTGGCAGCAGACTGGGATAAACACCTGTGCATACACAGATTACAAGATGTGTAGTCGCGTCCCATGGGGGAATCAGAACATACATATGAAAGCTTGTGCAACATGCAATGCATGGGCTAGGATGACTCACCAGGGTAGCATCAACTAAGTGCACAGCTAGGCACTTATCCTTAAACATTCCCAATGGGACACACCCATCGTGGAAAGCATAATGCTGCATATCGGATAAAGTACCCACATGTTAAAGGTTTCCAGGACAATTTGATACGCAAGGAGACTAATTTGCTTACTAGGCACATTATCATCATTAAAAAATGTCTTACCACAAACGAGCAATTGAAATAATATCTTGCACTAGATTTGCATTTCCCCTCCCCCCGCTTATGGTTGATTAGCAACGCGATGTAGACATCAACCACCTGCCATGCAACCATACATGACACATAACATGAATTTACCTTGTTGGAGTTTAGATGAACCATATTTGCACAAATAAAATGTCTACCCTCGCGGAAGGTAGCCCTTTTGCTTACCATGGAGTCCAGCTCCTATCCTGGGACATGTGAGAAGAATATTTTCCTATCGACAACATAGCTTTCCCATGGAAACATCGTCTCACTATGGAGAAGACAATCAGTTATGCAAGCATTGGTAAATGAAGCTAGAGTTTGCTTAACCAGAGAGACAAATCAACTCACCTAGTGTTTGGAACTGTCGGATCAAATGCATATTCCACTAATATCTAATCCTTGTCTGAGAATGGCCTCAAATGACATGCCATGTCCTGGCCTATTTCCTTATCTGCAGTTCCCTGCATGAAAGTAATAGTAATGGTTGATGAGGGAAATCAGCATCATTGATGTGCACCTACCAAAAGGGGGAACTAAAACATCTACCGCAAAGGTGAGTAGGGGGACATTACAAACCTGCTCATCCTACTCCTTGTGTATAATCAACTGCTTCCCCTTGTCACTAGGGGGGCACTTCGTTCACTTCATGATGGGCTCATAAGGTGTCTTGATGGTGGGCCCTCGCTTCCTTAGTCTAGAACCCCGGCGTGGTGGTTGATTCCTGGATTGTCCTAAACCCTTATTTGCCTCTCCTCTCCCCTCCTCTCATCCTCTTCGTAGGCCTCCACATCAGCATCGACCACAAGTGTCTTACTATCTGACTTGATCCCAATTACCAGGCCCTCGCAGTATGACTCAGCACTAGCATCATTGGGAAGTTGTGCCTCTATGTTACTATTGGGAGGCACCGGTGCCTACTCGCCACTGATCACATTGGGTCCCACTGCAGGGGTCTCTTAGGGAGCCTTAGTCTAAACATGGAACTTACAAAGAATAAGTGTAATAACAAGATCATCGCCTGCACTACATGAAAGATAAGAAACAATTACCCCTAGCACTTCTTCCCTTCCTGCACGTGGATCTCCAAAGCTAGTCGAACATACAAGTTCATGCACTGCTATCTTTCACTCCAACTGCTCTACCAACCCCTTGGCCATTTGCATTAAATATTGGCAAGTTTCATAAAAACCATGTGATGCAACGACCTCTGGAGTAGACCAACATGTATACCCATCTTCTCAATTTCATACACAACACAGAAGCTATTAATCGCAACTGTGGCCATACCTCAAGCCATTCCACAATGGTGCTCTCGTTCAGCTTATTAAACTTGGTCCACATCACATTTTCTTGCAAACAATTCAAACTGAGTGAATAAAGTGTAAGCTCTTGGGCAAACAAAGTACAAAGGTTCATAGAGTGGGCCACATCAGTCCATACCTTTAGCATCTCTCGCAACTCATGCTCCCTTTTTTGGAAGGTAGCCCACTGTGCCTTTGGGAGCTCAACACTGTTGCTGCTTGAGCATTGAGTGCATGTTGCAAATCCATGGGGCGTAGCTGCGATAGAGGCACTACACGTACCTAAAGAATGCAACGGTGTTGGGGTCCCTTGCTCCATGCATGCGCCACCTTCAGAATGCTCCAGTGCGGGCATCCCTTGCTCCATGCCTTCCCCATCTACAGAATGAACCACTGTTGGGGTCCCTTGCTCCATGCCTGCCCCATGGTGAGAATGCGCCACTGTCGATGTCCCTTGCTCCATGCCTACCCCACTTGCACCAACAGTAGTTGGTGTCTGTGGTTCCTAATCCACTTGCGGCTCTGGTGGGCCTACGTTCACCTCTCTAAAGAGCTATTCTACAGCCGGAGCACGTTGGCACTCCATGAGGAGGTCTCCTCCTCCAAATATTTGGGAAAAAATATAATAAGCATAGTACTACATGTCATACACACCTATAGAAAGCCAAGGCACACTCCAATAATGCGTCTGTCAGTTGTGTGGAATGCGTGGAGAGCATCATCCAAACGATCTATCACATGCCATCCCCATGCATATCCCTTGATCATATTCACATTAGCCACATGGTTTAAGTCAAAATTGTGGGTGCGATTATTGGCAGTTGGACATAAGAAGGTCGTCAGATCATATAACACAAAAAATTGCTTGAACCTGTTTCCCGTGCCCCCGAGGCAATCTTATCCCTCAACATCTTCACCAGAACAACATCCTAATTCCCGTACAATCCCAAGTTCTCTCTGAGCTCGTTAGTGTTTGATGTCTTGGCTAGGGGCTCAACCGCAGCTCCTCTCACACTAAGACCAAGGATCGTCACTGCATCTTTCTCGGTCAACCCTATAAGTTGCTCATTGATGAAGAACTTCCTATCCCTTAGCCTATACTGCATCACCAACCACCTCAATAGTGGAGGGGTTAGTCTTCGCAATGACAAGGTAAGCAATCCCCCAAAACCAAGTTCTTCAACAACTCTTTCCTGCGCCCCCGAGAACTGCATAATCATTTTGAAAAACCCATAGACTGCACAGGATCCCTCCTTAGCCAGCTCCATGGGAGCATTTCCCCCTCTACTAGCAATCCTTGGAATGCACCTGCACATGGGAAGGAACATTGCCTAATGGTCAGATCATGCTACGGCCCATGGTAGGATGGGCCGGAAATGAAACATGCCCAAGTAAGAGAAAATGGCTTCACATCATGGTCGATGGAATGAAAAAAACATGATAAGTAACAAAATGACTGCAAAAGCATTAAAAGAAGTATAAAATGTCATTGTAGCTGTGTAAGAACATAAAGCAGGGCATCGAGTCAGCACAATCCAATAACCCAGGGCATTCACACATGCAAACAGAGAACCATCACAGAACACAACAGGACATCACACTACAGAATAATCACGTGAATGTCACCCATGCCCTAGTTAAACCCCTCAGGATTGACAACTATACAGGTCACACTATCATTTAATACAAGCCAATGAAATTATTAAAGAAATAATAAAAAGTCACATGCAAACAAGGGATTACCCATCAAAGGGCCCAATAACATATTAAATCCACTACAGGACTGCAAGCATGAAGGTTCGGATATGTGTGGGTCACAAACTATCCTAACACTATACCCATTGTGCATGATAGTGTAGTATTGCATACAAGTATACATGTCATATTACTAGTGAAAGAAGGAAATTAAATTGCCAGATTTGTTATAAAGAACTGAACCAAGAGCATGGACACCACGAGTAATTTGAAGCGTAAATGGACACCCCAATTCAATTTCCCAACATACATTATGATGAATGCTTTGCCTATTACGGCCAAATGAACTAATGCAAGACAACACAATAATAAAGTCATTCCAAGCAAGTGTTATAGTTACATCATGAGGTGTTCATTCTCTCCTACGAAACTAATTTGCAAGTTTAGTAACCATACCACATAATTATTCTTAGAAAAATACAGGTTTCAGGAATTCTCTCATCAAAATCTCTAAAGCTAGTCCTAAGCACATGCTTCATATACGATACAATTTCTTCACCCTTGGGGATCTGAAGCTTGTCCCTTCTTTATGTGTTTTGGTCTCCCTTGACTGGGTGCAAGTGGTGGATTTTTTAGCACCTTATCTCCCTCCATCTTAGCAGCACATGTGGACATCTATGGAGAGTTGATTGATCCTTCGATGCCCTCTTCATGCCTTGCTACACCGTACCATTTCTTTATCTCTTCGACATCTTGTAGAAGTTGTTCCCATGCTGTAAGCACATGGTGTGTTAATCATGGATGACCGGATATTGCATCGCGGACAGATCGAAAACACATAGCCACCTCCTCCATTATAACCATGTTCGGGTCTACATTGCTAAATGAAAAAATAGCTATCCCTTGCCTAGAATCCCTGGTCATCCTCTGTAGAACAAAGTATGGTGGAAACTCGACTATGTGCAAATGCTTAAGGAGGGCAAACAGGTGCCTACAAACAACTCTGGTTGACTCTGACAGAAGGCAACTATATATCTCACTATTTCTTAACCTCGAGAACTGCAAAAGTGGAGTATCTTGGCTTCATATACACCCCTATCCTTGCCTTATATAATACTTTGCACCAGATATACATCATTGTCCCACATCTCTTATTGGACTTCTCTGAAATTGATTAATGTGTATATGTGGAAGGCTTCTTTCTCCATTGACAATGTCATTTTCCTTACCAAATTGGCCTCCTTAGTCAGCTTATTGGCAGCCACCTCATCGACACACCTTCTTGCAAGTGCCATATCAAACTTACTCACAAACTCATAGAGTGAAGTCAACGCCCAATGTAGTGGTCCATGAAAGCATGAAAACCCTCACTCCTTTGGTTGGTGCACATACCATAGCATCTCAATGACTTATGGTATATGGGAACCCATTTGTGCCGACAATCATACACTTGTGCCAACCATTGATGATTGCATAATTTGTAGGTCCCCAGAAATCTCTGCCAATTTACTTCAAAATCCTAAAGGTTGACTATGTTGTAGACAAGTTTACTAAAGTCTTTCTAACAATTCTTCTCTTCTCTATAATTCCGACCAAGCTTCTCAGGCACCTTGCGAAAGATATGCCACAAACAAAACTTGTATTGGCCATCGAGGAATATGGTTTGAATGGCCACCTCGATTGCTCGATCTTGGTCACTAATGATGACAGCAGGTGTATGGCCATCCATTACATCATGAAAGACATATAACAACCACACAAAGGAATCAACTATCTCATCACTCATGAGACCACAACCAAATACTATTGTTTGCCTATGATGATTCAAACCCACAAAAGTTGCAAATGGAATTGAATACCAATTGGTTCTATACATTGTGTCTAGACAAAGAATGTCACCGAATGCCATGAAATCTGCTCTCAAACGACCATCCACCCAAAACAAGGATGCAAGCTGGCCAGCATCATTCTTCTCTATGGTTACACATGCATTTGGATCCTTATCTTGCTTTTGGAGTAGATATTCAAGCATCTCTTCAACATTGCAACCAACAAGTCATCTGCGCATACGACACATCTCATTTTTCATGTCATTTCTTGTGAATGTCCTATCCTTTTTTGTATGATCATCCAACATATGATGAGACCACAAGAATAGGGTCTCATCAATGTTTGCTAGCTCATACGTGTGATCTTCGCAGAATTTTGTCACCACCCATGGTCCAAGCATAGATCTCTTTATTGTTATGGATGTCATATATGCAACCCGAGTGGATTGCCTTACCAATCTTCTTCTACTAATCTTCTCAGTTTACTTGATAACATCAACCCGTGCCAATCTACCCTCTTATGAGCATACGTACCATCTCCACACCACCTTACCAAAGGATCTCAATGCCCGAAGTTGATTTTTTTGAATACTAAATCCACCTGCCTTTGCATACATATTATAGAATGTCCTTGCCTCCTCTTCACTCTTAAACTCCATTCCAACGTGTGGCTTAAATCATTAGCGACATTAGGAATATGTCCCATCCCAAATGATTATTCATTCCTATCAGCTGGACCGTCACTAGCTTTAGGTGAGAAAATGTCTGCATAACCCCTTTTACCCATCATTTCTTCCAAGGTAGGCCTTTTGTGTGGTTAATGCAATAGGTGAACCTCTACACAAGGAAGAAAGGATACTATTCTTCCTCGCTCATAAAATGGTAGCAATGGATTGCATACGCATACCTCCTGCACCGAAGCACATAATCATATATACAATATAGCAAACTCAATAGCCTTCCAAAATGTATAGAATCAGTTATACAAAACAATATAATGGCGAAGAAAACATGTCTAACAATAATAGACCACATTAACTTAGCATAAATAATCTAAATTACATCCAACCGACAGGCCTTGTGCGAAACCGATTCAAGTTTGATTCGCAGTGGGAATGGATGGTGGATGATGGCATTTTTACGGAACCCTAATCGACAAGCATGTGTAGGAAACGTTTTTCTTTTTTTAGTATACATAGGATTTAGATCCAATGGATTATTTTGCCCCAATTTGCATTGTTTGTTTTTTAATGTATGGGTGGTCTTTTCTTCGTATGATTCTAGGGCATACTGAATACATGACAGAAAAATGAGATCAACCTATTTTAATTAAATATAAATTATGTACTATGAATCTTGATTTTTTGCTGTTAGATCTCTATTTGCTAGTACATTACTCAAATATTTTGAAATCATCCATTTTAATGAATTATGGTGGTGAAAAACATTGAAAAATACTGCCCTACCAAAACGGTGAGCTTAGATCATCTTCTTCAATTAACTGTGAGAGATGAAACAAGTCAGCAAATAAAA
Organism: Pouteria campechiana; assembly: GCA_036873735.1. Taxonomy (NCBI): domain Eukaryota; kingdom Viridiplantae; phylum Streptophyta; class Magnoliopsida; order Ericales; family Sapotaceae; genus Pouteria; species Pouteria campechiana. The sequence continues at coordinate 1,357,799 of JAYJMB010000008.1, forward strand.
TTGGTTGCTCCAAAGGTAATAGCTTTTTTCATGCTACAGTCATGAAGCATTTAACCATGAAATAATTAACTTGTAATATGGGGTGTGGGAGGTTCAGTAGCCTAAAGAAATAGAGGATGATCAAGAAGATAAGGTAATGAATGAATGGAGAGTGTGAGTCAACAATATAAGGAGTCATACAACATAACATGAATCTAGTACAACGTAATGAATGAATCAAGAGTGCGGATCAAGAAACTTTACTTTGCTTAAAGTTGTTAAACTTACATGAGTCATGTATTCACTCACCTTCGGAACGAATTTGAATGAAGTCTTATTGAGTTTAAGGTGTGCCTCCTTTCAGTTCGTCAAGTGGCTCTACTCATTTTGTGGTGTCACTCCACTAATTTTCACACATTTATTTTATTAACCTTAATGTATTATCTACCTCTAGCAACCATTGCAACCATTGATTGCACCTACACTTCAAAATGATTTCTGTCGACTTTCTAAGAGCTTACAAGCTAACCATAACATTAAGAATATGTTTTCCATCCTTCTAATTCATAATCAAACTTATTCACACTTGCTTTGGTCAACGATAAAATTAATTGTTACCAATACTAGAAAACAATCAATCAACCACTTTCAATAAAAGTTTTGCATATAAATTCAGGAATTTCTCATGAAATGGCAGAAGAAGCAAAATTAAGGAATGTCATACAAAATGGGGGCTGGACAATTACTCTAACCTCTCTCGATGAGCATCTAGCTGACCACAGAATGCAGGAAGCAGCTCCTCCAAAGATTTTTCTTCACATTAAGGGGAAAATTAAGCTCTAGCCAATCAAGATTTCAGGGTAAAAATCCCTTTGTACTTCAAAATGCTATTAGCAATGATTGATTGCTGCGATGCAAAGGGTGGAGAGTAAATGGAGGCTAGGGCAAGCTCAAATCTCAAGCCCAAATCATTATCACGATTAAGGATTTATGAAAGGAAAAAGGTAGAGGACAATAGTCCAAATCAACGATTAGGGATGATTGGAGGGGATAATGGGAAGAAACAGAGGGAGAGTTTTGCATGCCGGAATTTCTAGACGGAGAGGCTGGAGGGGTCTAGAATTTCTGATGGGAAGGCACTATTAGGGGAAGAAAGGGAATCATGGGAGCTGGTGTCTTCACATAGAGAAGAAGGGGAAGTGAAAAGAGAGTGATGGCATCGGCGAAGAAAGGAAGGGAGATCGGGTTTTCACGCCACAAAGGCAGAAGTGAGAAGAGAGCTTCTCATCATTAAGAGGGTAGCGTCGAGGATCAAAGGTAGGGAGATTAGGTTTTCACGTCGAAAAGGAGGCAGCATCATTGAGGGGCAGCGTCGGGGAACAAATGCAGGAGATCGGGTTTTCACACCGAAAAGGGGGCTTTGTGAAAAGGACCTTTTTGTCGAAGAGGATCAATGTCGGGGAAGAATGGGAGGGAGATCGGGTTTTCAACATCCAAAAGGGGACTTCTTGCCTGGGAGGGGCAGCATCAGGGAAGAAAGGCAAGACGGGTGCTCGTGGTCATGGAAAGCCTACTCGCGAGTTGCCTTATAGAAAATTACCGAGCTAGCCCTGTACACCTTCACCATCTAAGGCTGTTCATTTGCAATGGACAGTGGATGATGGTGTCTCTACTCTACAATGTTTTACAAACAAGTGTATTGTATCTTTTCCCTTATGCATTTCCATGAAATTCCATCTTCTTCCTTTCCTAGCCTTGTGAATACAAGAAGGAGAAGAAAACCCAAATCTAAAAACCCCATAGTCTTCACAGCTATAGAAAAACAACACCCAAAACCCAAATCTCATGGCTTTAATTTGCCATATGAAGGTGAAGCAAAACCCCAAACACTGAAAACCTATTTTCTGCTCTCCGTCTTTTACGTGGTTCTAGCAACAGATAAGGGAATCCGGAAAGGAGATCTCCCGCTCGGTCAAGATAAATATTGGTATTTTTCTTGACTTTTTGCCAAAGTAATGCTGGATTTGATTCAATTTACTTTTGTGTCCTTCTTTTCTTTTCTAGGAATTTTGAAAGAGCCAATTTTTTCACCCATCAGTGTGATCGTTTTTCAACACAGAATGTCTTTCTAATGTACTATTTCTTTGTTAAGTTAAATTTATTTACTGATATTTCCTTGGTTCTCTTTTCTGTGTATCTTTATAGATGCTTATTTATAGGGGTATACTTTGTCTCACACGTTTTCCGAAATGATTAAAGGATGGATTAGAGATTAATATCATAATAATAAATTATTTCTTCTCAGATTATATGCATTTTGATTCAACTATCTACCATCTTTTCATGATTTTTTTTATTATAGATATGGGATTAAAACCGCTTATTCATAAAGACAATGTTCACAAAGCCATTAATTATTATTTCAGGTATTCATACTTATATAACAACCCGGCGGTTTTCTTGATTCACATAAGAAGACTTACTTACATAAAGACGAGCAATCTGTATTCATTTGTAAATCTGAGGTATGTTGTGCATTCATGATCAGATCAAAGTTTATGCATCTCATTATTTCTTTTCATTTGTGTCATTATATCCCCTTTAATTGATGACAAATAGTTTAATTGATCTCAATTATCTCCATAAAAGTTCACTAAAATTTACAAAAATATAAAATTGGATTGGTTAAACTAGTTCAAACTCATGAAAAGAAATTTCTTTTCATTCCCGACTTACCATAGTAGTCTGAGAAAATCTGATGTAAAAATAATCCATAAAATACTCATATGTGACAACAAAATTAAAACAATTTATTAGTTTATATGAACTTGGAAAATTTTTCTTTTTGCTTTTCAGATTAGTATTTATGTCATTAGGTAACATCCATAAGAAAACGTATTTTATGAATGATTTTATAAAGTATAGAATATTCTAGTATCATGTGAATTAACTTAACTATTTTCATATTATATAAAATTCAATATATTTTAAAGGTTATAATCTACATAGATCTCTAATTGAAATAATTATAAGTATTTAATTAAATAAATATTATTAAATATTATGATCATTAAATCTCATCAAACAACTAGTAATTTAAAACTCTATAAAAATTTATAAAAAAAATAAAATTTGGCATAGTCAAACTAATAAGCCTATCTAAGTTTACAAAAGTTCACGAAGTCTTAAAATTTCATTAAAGTTCATCTTTATTAAAATGATTTCAAATAATTTTTTTCTGTTCTTGGTAATTAATGAAAGTAAATTACTTACATTATTAAATTTATGAAAATGGTGAGGTCTTGTTATACAATCGCCACATGAAATCATTTCTATTACAAGATTTTACAACTAAATTCTAAAGAGTTTTCTTACCATGTGTCAACCCCTTTTTTATGACAAGAAAACTAAATTTGAGCTTTTTGGAGGTTTTTTGGAAAAATTATATATTTAGTGAAATTTTAATATAAAATATTTAAATATCATAGAAATTAAATGCATGATTTAAATTTAAGGATATTTTCCTATAAGTGGACTAGTGGAGAAATAGCTAAAAAGAAAAAAGGAGAACAATATGCTCTTTAAATTTAGTTGAAATTTATATATAATTAATAATTCATTTTTTAAATAACAATGTTACTTCTCCAATTACACATAAAAAAAGTTAATAATATATATTCTATAAAGGTTATGTACAAAGCCTAACTTGTTCATTGAATTCTAACATCAACATTAATGCAGACTTAAATTATCTTAACAAAATTATAAATATGATTTTCATTTTTTAATGTGATAATAAAATTATTCAGCTTTATATTTTTTGTATAATGCATATCAAAAACAAAAAATAAAATTATAAATGTAAATACTTGTAAACTTCCATAAATTAAGATTGATTTGATTGATAAAAATATACGATCTAATATTTTTAATTTTATTTCTAATTTTCATAAATAAATAAAAAGGAAAAATTATAATTAGGATAATCTTTATTGGCAGAGCTGGATGCTTCATGCGCTTGGTCTGGATTTGCAACTACCCCAAAAACTGAAAACCTATTTTCTGCACTGCATCTTTTCCGTGGTTGAGTGTCAGATAAGGAAATCCCCGAAAGGAGATCTTCTGCTTGGTCCAAATAAATATTAGTATTTTTCTTAACTTTTATCCTAGTAAGTAATACATTCTGAATCAATTTCCTCGTGTCCATCTTTTCTTTTTAAGTAATTTTGAAATTGCCTATTTTTTCTCCAGTGGATGTCTCTCTAATATGCTAACAGTTTCTACCATTTCTTTGTTGAGTTAAACTCTCTCCTCATATGAAATTTCCTTGATTCTCTTTGCTATGTGGCTTTATAGATCACATTTAAACCTGCGACGGGGTTCACAATATCATTGCCACAAAAAAGATGGTTGACTTAAATTATAATAACCATGTAATTCGTTCATTGAATTCTAACATCAGCATCAAGACAAACTGAATAAACTGAAATAATTGACTTGAATTATCTTAACAAAATGGCATAGTACGAAACTAGAATGATATATATTAACAATACACAAAATAAAACTATACACGTAAATAATTATAAATATGGATAAATTAAAATTGATTGGACTGATGAAAATGTAATTTTTAATATTTTTATTTCATTTTCCAAAGATAAAAATCAAAATTTAGAATAGTCTTTATTGGCAGAGCTGGATGCTTCATACACGCCCGGTATGGGGAATTATTATAAATCAACTCGAAGAACTGAAAATCGTTGGCATGCCCAACTAGAGATGCTCGCATTAACCAAAAACCAGACAGAGGCATTGGGGTGGCTGCCACCAATGCATGGTAGGAAAGAGTTTAGTTTCGATGAATTTTAGGGTGAAGAGTCTGCTCTTTGGATGGTCGAGGTTGACCATATAATGCACTGCAACTCACTCTTCGTCACACAAAACTCCTCTGTTTGTAGGCATGGCAGGAGCACTTGTTGAAATGATCACCAACAGACTGGGGACCATCCTCAAAGAACGCCTAAGCTTGCGTTGTGATGCTAACCAAGAGCTTGAAATCCTTTCTTCTGAATTTCAAGCCATTCAAGCAGTTCTTCATGATGCCGAGAGCAAGCAAATTTCTGGTGAAAGCGTACGACTGTGGTTAGCGAAGCTGAAAGATGTTGCCTATGACATGGACGATGTGCTAGACAATTGGATGCAGTTAGCACTATCGCCAAGGACTGGTGATGGCGATGATGGTGGCAGCTGCAGTGAAAGCAAGGCATGGACAGTCAGACGTTCTCTATCATCCAGCGTTGGCCTGGGAGATTGGGCACGATTGGGCTGGGAATCGTGGAAGGATGAAGGCGCCGAGGGTGGTGGCTTGCGAAAGAAGGCACGAACATTGTACAGTAACGTTGTATCATGGAATGATGTTGTTCAGCTGGTAAAAGGAATAAGGTTGCGACTAGATCAGATCGCAAAAGACAAAAATGAGTATGGTTTCAGAGAGAATTACTGTCTCCCTAGTAGATGAATCGAAGATAATTGGCAGGGAAGTTGACAAAGGCAGGATAATTAGCAGGCTGGTTAGTGGCACTAGTCAAGAAGATGGAGGGGTTGATGTCATCTCTATTGTCGGTGTTGGGGGAATAGGGAAGACAACACTCGCTAGATTGATCAGCCAGAACGAGAGGGTGAAACAGCATTTCCAAAAGGCATCAGATGATTTTGATGTGAAAAGAATTATGAAAGTGATTATACAAGATGACAGACATTATGGTGGTCTCTCTTCTGAGCTTAACCGTCTGCAGAAAGAGCTTCTTAATGTTGGCGTGAGTTGTCCTCCGCGAGATTATAGGAGGAAGTTTTGGGATACATCTTCAATTTAGTTAATTAAGCAGCGATACATGTATACCCAAATTTAGATATTTACATTCTGTTATATACCCACTCATTCTTGTAAAGAAAGTATTGTGAATACATGAGCTTTCTTGTACTTGTCATGGTATCAGAGCCACTATCCTCTTGTCACTTTCCTAACCAAGCTCATCTCCCTCCATGGCTGATACAAAGGTTGACAGCAATGCTTGAATACTTGATTCCGGAGCAACGGACCATATGACGTTTGATGCAAATGAATTTTTCCCAGCACTCTCCTCCTCAGCGAACTAGCATTGCCAATGCTAATGGAGGCATCTCTTCAGTAACAGGGGCTGAGACTATGATTTTGTCACCAGCCCTCCCATTATCTCATACTTTACTAGTGCCTTCTCTCTCACACAAGTTACTCTCTGTGAGTCAAGTTACCAAAGACTTGAATTGTGTTGTGTTCATTTATCTTGTGTTTTGTCTTATTCAGGATATTCTCACCAAGGAGATCATTGGGCATCGTACTAAGAGAGGGGAGTTCTATTATATGGATGATTTCAATGTCGATCGAGCACACCACATGCACAGCCCAAGTGACCTCAAAGTGGAACAAATTTTGCTTTGGCATCATCGGCTAGGCCATCCATCGTTTAGTTATCTACAACATGTTTTTCTCGATATATTTTTGGGTTTATCAAGTTTGGATTTGAAATGTGAGACTTGCATTTTAGCTAAAAGTCATCAAGTTACTTATCCGTTGAGTATAAATAAAAGTGATGTTCCTTTTGCCTTGACTCACTCTAATGTTTGGGGTCCTTTCCCAAAATCTACTTTGTTTGGTTTCCACTAGTTTGTAATATTTGTTAATGATTATACTCGCATAACTTATATTTATTAATTGAAAAATAAAAATGAGGTTTTTCCAGTATTTCAATCATTTTATACAATGATTCAGACTTAGTTCTCTGATACCATTTGTAACACCCCAAACTCTAGCCAATGTGAAGTATTGTCCGCTTTGGGCCCATCAAATCCTGCTGGCACGTAGAGCCCACACAGTTTTGTCCATTTAAGCCTTCTTTTCTGGCCCAAAAGGTGCCTCACAATGACTTTATATTGGTTTTGAAACCAACTCTGATACCAACTTGGTGGTGGCGAGTATGTGAATCAATAGTTCCCTGATTATTTCCAACTACAGGGCCTAATTCATGAGACCTCATGCCCCTAGACTCTATAGCAAAATTATATTGCAGAGCATAAGAATCAAATCCTCGAAACTCCTCTCGTTCTGTTACTTAGAGCTCACGTACCTAGCCACCACTGGGCTGACATTGTTTCTATGGCTGTCCATCTCATTAACCACATGCCCTCAAAGTTCCTGGGTTCAAGACTCCGCTACAGGCCTTGTTAACCTATGTCTCATTACCCACCGTACTAATGCTCCTGCCTCAAATCTTTGGATGCATTGTGTTTGTTCACCTCCATAAGAACCAACGCATAAAGCTTGATCCTTGTGCCATTCATTGTCTTTTTGGGGATACGCTGTATACTAAAAAAGGTATCGATGCTACGACCCAACTACTCAGCACGCCTATGTAACTATGGATGTCATATTCCTTGAATTTGACACTTTCTACTCTCCTACGGCATCAAATTCTTCCCTTCAGGGGGAGACACAAGTAGAAGAGATAAATTGGTTGACTTTTGACTGGTTCAAGGACATCGACATGACATCTAATGCTCCTCAACCGATCATTGAGGAACCTAATTTAGAGCCAACATGTCAAAAAGTTGAAGTAGCAGCATAGCCGATCATTGAGGAACCTAATTCAGAGCCGACATGTCAAAAAGTTGAAGTAGAAGCACAACCGATCATTGAGGAACCTAATTCAGGGCTGACATGTCCAGAAGTTGAAATAGCAGCACCCCCCACTCTTTAGTATCCAATGACCAATCTCTTGAGAATATCATCAAGGTAAGCTCCCCTTTCACACCTCACATTTCTAATAATGTGGATACTCCGATTGGCTATGAGTTACCTTTCAGGCACAATCGAGGCAAACCACCAAATAGATATTCTCCGAAACTAGAGAACCAAAAGATTGATATATCCAATTGCCAATTATGTTTCTATAAAGGAGTTGTCCAAACCTCTCAAGAACTTTGTGAATGAACTCTCCTCACATTATATTCCCATAAATGTTAAAGAGACTCTGGAAGACCCTAGGTGGATCCAAGCTATGAAGGAAGAAATGGAGACATTACTAAAAAATAAGACAAGGACTCTTACTCCTTAACTAGAAGGTCAAATAACAGTGGGGTGTAAGTGGGTATTCTCCATCAAATACAAAGCCAATGGATCAATTAAAAGATCCAAAGCACAATTGGTGGCAAAGGGCTATACACAAACCTACGGTGTAGACTATCAAGAAACATTCTCACCTGTGGCCAAGTTGAGTACTATCAGGGTTCTATTATCCTTTGCAGCGAATATTGATTGGACATTGCACCAGTTTGATGTTAAGAATGCTTTTCTCCATGAAAATCTTGAAGAAGAAATTTACATGGATGTCCCTCTAAGATATATGGCAAACTTTAAAGCTAAGACTACGTGCAAGCTACAACGAACTTTGTATGGCTTGAAGCAATCTCCTAGAGCATGGTTTGGGTGCTTAAACTTGGCAATGAGGAAATATGGCTCTCAACAAAGCAACTCAGACCATACATTATTCTTAAAGCATCACCGGGGTAAGATAACAGCTTTGATAGTCTATGTTGATGATATGATCATTACAGGAGATGACCCAGAGGAAATAGCAAGACTTCAAGAGCAATTGGCCATAAAATTTGAGATGAAAAATCTAGGAGGACCCAAATATTTTTTGGGAATTGAAGTTGCTAGGTTAAAATAAGGCATATTCCTTTCCCAACAGAAATATATCCTAGATTTATTATCAAAAGTTAGTTAACTGGATTGTAAGCCTACAGATATACCAATAATCCAAAATCACAAGCTTGGAGAATATCCAGACCAAGTGCTAATAGAAAAAGGAAGGTACCGGAGATCAGTTGGAAAACTTATTTATCTCTCTCATACATGGCCTGACATCGCCTATGTAGTGAGTGTAGTAAACCAATTCATGCACTTTCCAAGTGAAGATCATATGAATGCAATGATTCAGAATCTCTGATACCTAAAGTCCTTCCCCGGAAAAGGACTTATGTTTACAAGAAATAATCACCTATAGGTTGAAGGTTACACAGATACAGACTGGGTAGAAATTATCTCTGATAGAAAATCCATCTTAGGCTATTTCACATTTGTTGGAGGGAACCTAGTTTTATGGAGAAGTAAGAAGCAAAAGGTGGTAGCATTATCAAGTGCCAAAGCCAAGTTTCATGGAATGGCTAAGGGCTTTTGTGAACTTCTTTGGCTTCGAAGACTATAAACTGAAATTGGCTTTACTCCAGGCCACGAGATGGACCTATTCTGTAATAACAAAGCTGCAATTGCCAACTCTCATAATCTAGTCCAATATGACTGGGCCAAACACATGGAGGTAGACTGACACTTCATCAAACAAAATCTTGAGGCTAAGATAGTTCAATTCCCATTTGTTAAATACAAAGACAAGTTAGCAGACATACTCACAAAGGCTATATGTAGTAGAAGCTTCTACAACTCACTTGACAAGTTGGGCATCCGAGATCAATATGCACCTACTTGAGGAGGAGTGTTGGCGTGAGTTATCCTCTATGAGATTATAGGAGGACGTTTTGGGATACGCCTTTAATTTAGTTAATTAAGCCACGATACATGTAAACCCAATTTTATTTGTTTACATTCTATTGTATAACCACTCATTCTTGTAAAAAAAGTACTGTGAATACAAGAGATTTCTTATACTTTTGTCACGTTAAACATTAGAAGGGAAACTATTTTTGCTCACCCTCGATGACCTATGGAATGAGGATGATGAGAATATCAAGGAAACTAAAGAAATCAAACAATGACAACTCAAGCCTAGCTGCCACCATAAACATCACTAGATTTTGTGCCTCCCATAATTTTAGGATCCATTTTTTATTTCTGCAAATATGGCTATTAAGTGTAATTGTAAATTTTCTTTCAGTTACATACTTTTGAATGCCTAAAATTAGGCTTCTCGGATTGTATAAAGATATAGAGCATGAATAGAAATATTTGTGAGTTTAAAAAAACAAAACCATATCAATGTGAATCCTCTTTATGGCATCAGAGAGCCAGACCTCTAACAAGTAGCTTTCCTTTTTTCCTTCTTGTGATATGGCTGTCATCTCTACATCCACCACTGATTCACCCATCATCACCATCAATGACGCAGCCACCATCAATGAAGAACTCACCCCTTCTACCTTCCCTCAGTGGAGGGCTCAATTTGAAGCATTGCTCATTGGCTATGATCTCATTGACTTTGTCACTAGTGTCAAAAAATGCCCTGCCATTGATGCAACGAACTCCGTTGCCTCCAAAGACGTGAACTCCCATTGGGTTCACCAAGACAAACTCATCCTCCACACCATTCTTGCCTCCACCTCTGCCACTATTACCCCCCTTCCTATCACATACAAAACATCTCATGAGGCTTGGACAACACTTACCCATTTATATGCGAGCAAATCGCGAATGCGTGTGATGTAACTCAAGGAAGATCTGACCTTGAGCACTCATGAAAATAGCACCGTCATTGAGTTCCTTCAAGCAATCAAAGTGATTGCTGATGAACTCGCAATCATTGAACATCTGATTTCGGATGATGATTTAACTCTCTACATTGTCAATGGATTAGGTCCCAATTTTAGAGGAATTGCGGCACCAATTCGTGCTCGTGAGACCTCTCTGAAATTTGAGGAAATACATGATCTTCTTTTAGGTCATGAGAGTTACCTTCAATGGCTGGAGAATCAATCGGTAGCAACATTTGTTCCCACTGCTAATTAGTCTCATCTACAAGGAGGTACCCCTAGACAGCATAAATAGAGCCCTAAGTCTTCCTCCAACAAGACTCGTAGAAATAATGGGCACCATAAAAATGGGCACTCAAACTCAGGCCAAAGGAAATATAAGCCCAAGTGCCAATGGTGTGATCAAGTGGGCCATATTGCTAAAAATTGCTCAATTCTACAATGTTATCAGAGCTAGGTGGGGGATGTTGGGTGTCAGATATATCTCTGATCCAGATTGGCTAGATCAAGTAAGATGCGTTGGTAGATAAGTCTCATGTAGTTTCCTAACTCGCAAGATGCATTTTGGAAAATCGTGCGGGCACAGTAAGTTTATAACCAGAGCGGACCGTATCTTGGTGGTGGTTGTTGGCCCAATTCTACAAGTATCAAGGAAACTAAAGAAATCAAACAAGTGCCAACTCAAGCCTAGCTGCCACCATAAACATCACCAGATTTTTAACCTCCCATAATTTTAAGATCCATTTTTTATTTTTGTAAATGTGGCTATTAAGTGTGATTGTAAATTTTCTTTCAGTTACATACTTTTGAATGCCTAAAAATAGGCTACTTGGTTTGTATAAAGATACAGCGTATGAATAGAAATATTTGTAAGTTCAAAACACAAAACCATATTAGTGTGAATCCTCTTTAGAGAAGTGGGAGAAGCTATGACTTCCGTTACAAAGCGAAGCTCATAGAAGTAAAATTTTGATTAGCACACGCAGTAACAAGGTCGCAAGCATGATGAATGCTACCTACGTGCATGAATTGAAGGGTTTATCAGAAGAGGACAACTGGTCACTATTCAGAGGCAAAGCTTTTGCTAGACGGAAAGTGCTGGAAAATCAGATAGAGTTGAAAATAAATGGTGAAGAACTGCCACGAAGTGCCACTTTTTGTGAAGGTAATGGGAAGCGCAATGCAATCAAAGACAACAATTGAAGATTGGCAGAACATCTCAGAGAGTGAAACATGGGCGTTATAAGAAGTTAGGAAAGATATTCTATCAGCTTTACTGCTAAGCTATTTTAACTTGCCATTATAGTTGAGGCAATGTTTTACAGATTGCTCAATATTTCCAAAACATAGTTACATTGAGAAGGAAAATGTCAATAGAGGTGGTTCCAATTTAGTCCACATGGAGATTATTGGTAAAGGTGGTTCCAATTAGACCACATGGAGGTTGTCGGTAGAGGACCATAAACATTTAATAACATTTGTTGGCAAACAAATGGTCGTGGAAGGTTGGCATAATGGTTGGTGAGAATCAATCTCAACTACATGGCCTTGACTTGAACATTGGCATGAATGACTATAGAAAGCCATCAGCGTGGTTTGAGACATGAAAAAGAAACAGAGCTTTCTTTAAAGAAAGAAGTTTTTCTTTTGTAAAACTCGTGTGAGCATTTGAGTTTTGTGTCCAGTGAGGTGCTTGAATATATTTGAGAGTTCTCTTCTTTGTATTTGAGAGAAAGGGTGTATTGGGTATTTGGGTAGTAAGGTTGAGAGATATTTGTATTCCACATTTGTTCACTATTTTAGTAAAAAATTATGATCTCTCTCCCTTGAAGTAGGTGATTTGCCGATCCATGTAAATTCCTTGGTGTCATTGTTCATTTTTACTTTACACATCTCATATTGTCGTTCGATATACGTTTCGGCACAACAATTGGTATCAGAGTCGTAGGTTCCAACCTCGGCTTTGTTGAATTACCAGTTTGAAATCATAGCTAGCTGAAGTTATGGCTCAGGAGTCTTCGACAACACCAATGACAGTTGCGCTTTGTCTACACCATTAGCTTCAAGATCCACGATGTTGTCAACATGGCCAGTGCTGATAAATGTAAAAATTAACATGGAAAAATTTGATGGAACTAACAACTTCAGCATGTGGCAATGCAAGATGATGGACGCCCTTTATCATCAAGAATTTGATGTTGCTCTTGAAGATAGTAAACCATTGTACATGGATGCTGCAGAATGGGATCGGGTTAATCTCAATGCATGCATTGTAATCCGTTCATGTCTCACTAGGGAGTTGAAGTTCCCTTATATGAAGGAGAATTCCGCAAGCAAACTTTGGAAGGAGTTGGAGAAGCAGTTCTTGACAAAAAGCTGCCAGAATCAATTGTACCTACAAAAGAAATTGTTTCGCTTCAAGCTTCAGCCAGATACAACATGTATAACCATATTTCGGAGTTCAACAAGCTGGTAGCTTAGTTACTGAACCTTGAAGAATGATCAAGGATGAGGATAAGGCCATTTTGCTTGTGACTTCTCATCCAAGTGAATATGAGTACCTTGTCACTATGATACTTCATGAAAAGGATAAAATTACTTTCGATGAAGTATGTGCTACTTTGTACAATAATGAGATACGAAAGAAGAATCAGAAGAAAAATGGAAGCACTCCAGTAGGAGAAGCCTATGCAGCTAAAGGTCATGCTCAAAGACAAAACCCAGGAGAAGCAGCAGATCTCGTTCGAGGGGTAGACCTGCTAAAGATGAATGTGCCTTTTGTCATGAAAAAGGGCACTAAAAGAAAGATCGTCCAAAGCTAAAGAAGAATGACAAGGGAAAGGCTGCGTCAGATGCTGCCTCAGATGCCTGTATAGCCAAGTGGGAAGATACTGAGTCAGAATTTATTTTAGTCGACACAACGTCAAAATCTAACTATGATGAGTGGATTATAGATACTGGTTGTACTTACCATATGTGTCCCAACAAGGAGTGGTTCTTCAATTTTAAAGAACTAAATGGTGGAGTCGTCTACATGGGCAACAACGACACTTTGCAAACAGCTGGGATAGGATCAATCCATTTGAAGTGCCATGATGGATCAACAAAGGTTCTGACCGATGTTCGATATGTTCCAAACCTTAGAATGAATCTCATCTCTTTGGGAGCCTTAGAATCTAAATGCTTCACCCTGTCTATGCAAGATGGAGTTCTCTAAGTTATTTTTGGCGCAATGGTAGTAATGAAAGGCATCAGGAAGAATAACTTGTAGTATTTTCAAGGTGGTATAGTTATTGGGACAGCGGCCACTACTTCTGAGGAACACAAAGATTTAGAGATTGCCAGACTATGGCATATGCATCTGGGACGTCCCGGTGAAAAAGCACTGGAGAAGTTAGTAAAGGAGGGCTTGTTAAAAGGCGTCCAAACAAGAAAGTTGGAATTCTGCGAGCATTATGTTCTGGGAAAGCAATCAAAAGTGAAGTTTGGTACTGGGATCCATAATACAAAAGGTATTTTGGATTATGTTCATTTAGATATGTGGGGACCTACAAGGACTACTTAGGAGGAATGCACTACTTTGTCACTTTTATTGATGATTTTTCTAGAAGAGTTTGGGTGTCCGTGATGAAGACAAAGGATGAAGTGCCGGATCGTTTCCTTAAGGGGAAAAATATGGTTGAGAATCAAACTGGCAGAAAGATCAAGCAACTTCGAACGGACAATGGTACGGAGTATACCCAAGATGAAGGTATCATTCGACACTTCATAGTAAGAAAAAATCCGCAACAAAATGGGGTAGCTGAGCACATGAATTGAAATTTGCTGGAGAAGGTTCGATGTATGTTATCCAATGCTGGATTGGGCAAAGTTTTTTGGGCTGAGGTTACATCAACCGGTTGCTATCTGTTGCAATTGGAGACAAGACACCCATGGAGGCCTAGAATGGAAAACCTGCTAATAATTATGATTCTTTATATGTTTTTGGTTCCACTGTCTATTATCATGTAAAGGAATTCATGTTGGATCCGAGAGCAAAGAAAGTCATCTTCATGGGAATTACCTCGGGTGTGAAGGGATACCATCTTTGGTATCTCGAAACAAGGAAAATAATTTTTAGCAGGGATGTCACCTTTGATGAATCTGCCATGTTGAAGAAGGTGACCGATGGCACTATGCAGCAGGTGGAGCAAATTCCGCAACAGGTGAAGTTTGATACAACGAAGATTGTTCCAGCTGATGAAGATTCTCCAATGGCAGAGGAGATCATTGAAGAACACGAAGAAGAAGAGGAGGTTTTAACCCAAGAACCTCCACAGCAACCTGAGTCAATCGCAATTAGAAGGCCAAGACAGGAGATTTGAAAACCTGCTCGATTTGCTAACTTGGTGGCCTATGCACTTCTAGTAATGGATGATGATATTCCTCTCACTTATCAAGAAGTAGTCCAAGTCCAGAAAGTGAGAAGTGGAAGATAGTCATGGATGAAGAGATTCAATCTCTTTAGAAGAACAAGACCTGGAAGTTGGCACAATTACCCAAGTGTAAGAGGGTAATTAGCTACAAATTGGTGTTTTTGCAAAGAATGAAAGATTTCCTAATAAGAATGATATACGCTATGAGGTAAGATTAGTGGCTAAAGGCTATGCTCAAAAGGAAGGGATAGACTACAATGAGATATTTTCTCCTTTGTGAAACATTCCTCCATTAGAATCTTGTTGGCATTGGTAGCACAGTTTAATTTGGAGCTAGTTCAACTCGATGTGAAGACCGCATTCTTACATGGTGATCTAGAGGAGAAAATCTATATGACTTAGGCAGAAGGATTCAAGGTTGTTGGCAAAGCAGATTGGGTGTCTAAGTTGAACAAATGGTTGTATGGTTTGAAGCAATCTCCGAGGCAATGATACAAGTGATTTGACAAGTTCATGCTAGGGCAAGGGTATACAAAACGCAAAGAATCCTAATGATTGGAAAGTTGAAGACTCAGCTGAGCAAAGAATTTGAGATGAAAGATATCGGAGAAGCCAAGAAGATTCTTGGCATGGAGATCAGTAGAGATAGACAGAAGGGCAAGCTTTGTTTGTCGTAGAAGCAATATTTGAAGAAAGTACTACAACATTTTGGCATCAATGAGCAATCAAAACCAGTGATTACTCCTTTTGCTCCTCATTTCAAGCTTTGCTCTGCATTGTCTCCCAGCACTGATGTAGAACGAGAATACATGGCAAAGGTTTTGTATGCAAATGCAATTGGTAGCTCGATGTATGTAATGGTGTGTACAAGGCCCGACATTTCACATGCCATTGGAGTTGTGAGCAGGTACATGCACGATCCAGGCAAAGGACATTGGCTAGCTGTGAAATGGATTTTGAGGTATATTCTGAAAACCTTTGATGTTGGTTTGGTGTTTGAGCGGGATGATTCACTTGGTAATAATGTAGTTGGATATGTCAATTTTGATTATGTCGGTGATTTGGATAAGCTTCGATCCACAACTGGTAATGTGTTTACTTTTGCTAAAGCACTAGTGAGTTGGAAGTCCACCTTACAGTCTACAGTAGCTTTTTCGACCACAGAGGCAGAGTATATGGCAATCACAAAGGCTGTTAAAAAGGGAATTTGGCTTCAAGGGTTGCTTGGAGACTTGGGAGTCACTTAAAAGCATGTTATAGTGCATTATGACGGTCAAAGTGCTATTCATTTAGCAAAGAATCAAGTCTATCATGCAAGGACAAAGCATATCGACATGCAATATCACTTTGTGAGAGAAATCATTGAAGAAGGTGAGATACTCCGTCAAAAGATTTTGACTGCTAACAATCCAGCAGATATGTTGACCAAGGTGGTGGCAGTGATTAAGTTCTATCATTGTTTGGACTTAATTAATATCTTGCAAATTTGAACACCTTCAAGTGTGTGGCACCATTAGGTGCATTTGGAAATATCCTTTCTCACTTTGTTTTACAGGTGGCGAAATTGGATCCAAGGTGGAGATTGTCGATAGAGGTGGTTCCAATTTATACAACATGGAGATTGTCGGTAAAGGTGGTTCCAATTTAGACCACATGGAGGTTGTCGGTAGAGGACCACAAACATTTAATAACATTTGTTGGCAGACAAATGGTCGTGAAAGGTTGGCATAATGGTTGGTGAGAATCAATCTCAAACGCATGGCCTTAACTTGGACGTTGGCATGAATGGCTATATAAAGCCATTAGCTTGGTTTGAGACATGAAAAAGAAACTGAGCTTTCTTAAAAGAAAGAAGTTTTTCTTTCGTAAAGCTCTTGTGAGCATTTGAGTATTTGTAGTATTTAAGTTTTGTGTCCAGTGAGGTGCTTGAATGCATTTGAGAGTTCTTTTCTTTGTATTTGAGAGAAGGTGTATTGGGTATTTGGGTATTAACGTTGAGAGATATTTGTATTCCACCTTTTCTCACTATTTTAGTAAAAGTTTGTGATCTCTCTCCTGTGGAGTAGGTGATTTGCCGATCCACGTAAATTCTTCGGTGTCATTGTTCGTTTTTACTTTACACATCTTGTATTGCCGTTTGATATACATTTCAGCACAACAAAAAAGTTGGTGAAAATGTAGTCGGCTCAAGGGTATTGTACAATCCCAGGGAAGGAGAGAGATTGAAGACATTGGTAGCGAGTATTTTGACTATCTAGTTGCGCGGTCAATGTTCCAAGATTTGGAGAAATTTTCTAATGGAAAAATTAGATGCAAAATGCATGATCTCCTTCGTAATCTTGTCGGATTTATTATGAAGGATGAAAGTTGAATCTTTGAAATCGAGACTTCAGATCCAAGCTCTAGTAAGGTCCGCCATGCATCAGTGATAGCCACCTGCCATGGCACATATAGTTTTCCTTCCCGTTTTTAGTCCATGGCTGAAAAACTGCAAACACTCCTTATATTTGGTGAAATTGGGGTCCCTGATAGCTTATTTCTCGGTGCAAAGCTTCTCTGGGTGTTGGATCTCGGCGATCAAGGTGTAAAGATTAAACAACTGCCAGAATGTGTAGGAGAGTCGAAGCACCTGAGATATCTGGGCTTGTCTAATTCTAGCATACAGGAGCTGCCAGAATCCCTCAGTAGTCTTTACAATTTGGAGATGTTGAATCCGAATTCTTGTTCTTATCTTCAAAGACTCCCAAGAGGGATGAGCAAGATGCAGAGCTTGAGACATTCTGAAATTGAAGGAAACATTAGCCTTAGATATTTGCCCAAAGGGCTAGGTAGACTAACTTCCCTCAGAACCTTGCCTAGGTTCATTTTGGTAGGTGAGGGATGTAAGATTGGAGAATTGAAACATCTCAACTCCCTTCGAGGCCGTCTATGCATAGAAAACTTAGATCCTGTCTTGAGTGGGGAAGAGGCTGAGGAAGCAAAATTATGTAGAAAGTCATGCCTCCGTGAATTGTATCTAAGCTCATCACCATATAGGGGAAACAATGTCAAAGATGGCGTACTTGAAGGCCTTCAACCACCCCATGCAAACCTGCAAATGCTGAAGATACTCAACTATGATGGTTTGAAGTTCCCAACTTGGATGGAGGATTTACCTTTCTCCAACTTAGTTGACATAAGACTGGACAATTGCAGCAACTATAAGCAGCTGCTTGGGCTTGGAACGTTACCTGCACTCAAACGCCTTGCACTGCGTTGAATTGGCGTGAGAAGGGTGAATAGCGAGTTTTACTATGGGGTGAATGGCAGTGATGGCGGTAGACCGAGTGTTGGAGTGGCTTTCCCCAGTCTGGGATACCTCCGATTGCAGAGCATGTTTGAATTAGAGGAGTGGGAGTTGCCGACAATGTGATTAGAAGGAACTGGCAATGGTGAAGAGATAATGCCATCCCTGAAACAGTTATCAATATTTCATTGCCCCAAATTGAAAGCGCTGCCGCAAAATCTCCCAAGAACTCTGACACTGGAGTATTTTAAGATCCGTCGTTTACCCGAGTTGACGTCATTGCCTATTGGGTTAGGCCAGTTGACAGCACTAAAGCAGCTTAAGATGATGGAGTTGGACAGCTTGACGGCATTACCGATGTATTTGGAGAGCTCGATGAACTAGAGCATCTTATAATCTTTGATTTGGCTAACTTGAGGTCATTGCCTGACACTCAAGCTTCTTGAGCTGGGGAATTTGCCCAACCTGACGTAATTGCTGTTGAAATTTTCTAAAATTCTTTTTCAACTCGGTCAACTCATACATGTGGTATCCAGGGCAGTTTTGCATTTCACTGGAACGTGGAAGATGGATAGCGTTGTTTGGAAAAATTCAGAGAGAAAATGGCACATGGCTTTGAGTAATTCAAAAGGCATTCTCTATTCAATGACTTAAATGCATGTGTGGTTTAAATATAGCATATTCACTTGTGAAGGGTGCTCCGGATCAAACGCTTCATGGCAACGTCCTTGGAAGAACATTTCCAATGTCCTATTTAGCACACCTTCTGCAACTAACACATTCCCGCAGCTATATAAAGCATAAAATACCGAAGGATAACACCATCTTCTCTCCATTCATTCCTTTCTAAGAAAGCTCCAACCAATACATCACTCCCATCTTCCAAGCTTCGATTAATCTATCACTCATATCTTTCATCCAAACAAGACAAGACATTTTACTGTTATCAAATTGTTCGGTGACCAGATTGGGAAGTTGCTTTCTCTCTTTGGTATTCAGGTTTGCAAATTGTATCCTAAGATCAACTGCACAAACCCTAAAGTAGTTGTGTAGGATGCATAATTACCTAAAGGACAGCGACTCTGTAACTTGCCTTTTGCAACCTGGGTATTTGTATTTTATTTTATTTATTTGTTTTTATTGTCCCTCAATTCTCTCTATTTTTGTCCTAACAATTTTTAGGCAATTATTTCATCATGGATATAATGACCCACTCATCATGTAACATCTCAATTGTCAAACATGAAATACCAAAGTTAAACAGCTGCAATGGCACCAACTTCAAAAAATAGCAGCAAAAACTTCATCTCTACCTCACTCAAATTGGGGTTGTCTATGTTCTCACCACTCTAAAGCCTGATGAAAGAGAGGACGAGACTTTACAAAAATGTCGTAGAAGAATGAAGTGGGAACTTAACAATTATATCTGCAGAAGACACATCATCGACTCACTTTTAAATATCCTCTTCAACATCTACCAAAATGTGACTACAGCAAAACAAATTTGGGATGCACTTCAACACAAATTCAATATTGAAGATGTTAGTGCCAAGAAATTTCTTGTAAGTCAATTTTAGATTATTCTATGACTTACGAAAAACTGATCCTGGACCAAGTTCATGAGATTTAGTATATCGTCAATCAATCAGAGAATAAGAGTAGCAAGATGGATGAATCTATTGTAGTTGGTTCTATTATTGCAAAATTGCCTCCTAACTGGAATAACCACCATAAGAATTTGAAGCAAATGAAAGAAAAAATAGCTTTAGGTATTTTGCCTTGAATCTTAGAATTGAAGAAGCTTATAGATTGAGAGAAAAGAAAGAAGAGCAAGATCATTCGAAAGCCCATGTGGTGGAAAGCAAAGAAAAGGTTAACAATAATAAATCGTCTAAAAGGTTCAACTTAAATGCTAACAAAAATTCATTTAAAAAGCGGAAAGAACCTTGTTTTCATTGTAAAAAGATGGGCCACTTGAAAAGAGAATGTAGACTTCTTAAAAGGAAGTATAATTCTTATTCCAGACCCAGTAATAAAAAAGGTTCTAAAGCACATATGGTTGAAGAAAACTTTATTGCTATGATTTTTGAGGTTTTTTCTGTGATTGATGACCAAAGTTGGTGGCTTGATTCTGGAGCCACTAGGCATGTTTATAAAGATAGAAGTCAATATAAAATCTATGAAAATGAAAGAAATAAAAATAATCTTTTCATGGGTAATTCATCGACTACTAAAGTAGTGGGTCCAAGAACAGTTGTCTTGAGGCTGACTTCTGGCAAATCTCTCACCCTCACAAATGTATTACATGTACCAAAAATTTACAAAAATCTTATCTTAGTCAGTCTTCTTAATAAATATGGGTTTAAATTGGTATTTGAGTTTGATCAATTTATTCTGTCAAAAGGGGGTATATTTATTGGAAAAGGATATGTTGTAGATGGTATGTTCAGAATGAATATAAATAATGCAGCTAGTTCTTTTGTTTATATTATTGACTCCTTTTCTTTATGGCATGATAGATTAGGTCATGTGAATTTTAAAAGCATGGACACTATGATAAAAGTAGGTTTAAATCCCAAATGTCCTAATCGGTTCTCGGATAAATGTAAAGTTTGTGTGTAAACCAAGATAAACTAAGAAACCATTTCAAAGGGTTGAAAGAAATTCAGGATTACTAGATTTAGTTCATTCAGACATATGTAAAATGAAAAATATTTTAACTAAAGGTGGAAAAAGATACTTTATAACCTTCACAGATGACTATAGTAAATATACTTATGTATATCTACTAAGAAATACAGATGAAACCTTAGAAAAATTTAAGTCTTATAAAAAGAGGTAGAAAATCAACTGGGAAAAATCGTAAAGTCCCTTAAATCAAACAGAGGAGGTGAATATTTATCGAATGACTTTAATGAATTTTGTGAAAATGTTGGAATAATTCACCAAGTAACAACCCCTTATACTCCAAAACAAAATGGAACTGCAGAAAGAAAAAAAAGAACTTTAGTAGAAATGGTAAATGCCATGTAAACAAACCCAGAATTAAATAAAAGTTAATGGGGAGAAGTTCTTTTAACAGCTTGTCATATTCTTAATAGAATTCCTCATAAGAAAATAAAAATTACTCCTTATGAATTATGAAAAAATAAGGCACATAATCTAAAATACTTGAAAGTATGAGGGTGTAGAGCTTTAGTTAGACTACCTGATTCTAAAAGACCAAAATTAGATAATAAAGGAATACAATACATATTTGTAGGTTATGTTATAAATAGTAAATCATATAAATTTTTGGTAGTAGAGCCTCACAATCCAATTCATCAAAATACCATTATTGAATCTAAAGATGCAGATTTTTTATAAAATACTTTCAAATCAATTCCTAGGCTAAATTAGAATGACAACACTTCTTCTTAAAAATCAGATCAATCTATAGGAGTTAATTCTCAGCTATTAGATCAACTAATAGAAATTAAAAATGAGGATTTAAGAAGAAGTAAGAGACCTAGGAGTGATCCAAACTTTAGATTTGGATCAAATTTCTATCTCTTCTTAGTAGAAGGATCAAGAGAAAAAATAAAGGAAGAACGTATAATTATTTTTCATACAGAGGGAGATCGATCTACCTATGAAGAGGCTATAAAATCTCTTGATGCTACATTTTGGAAAGAAGCTATACAAAATGAAATGGATTCAATTATAGAAAATAGTACATGGAAGTTAGTAAATCTACCACCAGGGTTAAATGCTGTAGGTTGTAAATGGATATTTAGAAAGAAATTAAAAATAGACAGTTCAATTGACAAATTTAAGGTTAGGTTAGTAGCTAAATGGTTTAAACAAAAAGAAGATATTGATTTCTTTAACACTTATTTTCTAGTGGCTAAAATATCAGTCATTAGATTATTAATGGCTTTAGCATCAATTTATCATCTTAAATTCACCAAATAGATGTAAAAACTACTTTTCTAAATTGAGAATTAGAAGAAGAAATCTACATGGACCAACCTAAAAGTTTTGTTATGCCTGGTCAAGAAAATAAAGTATACAAATTAATTAAATCTTTATATGGTTTAAAACAGGCTTCTAATCATTGGCATGAAAAATTTAACGAGGTTGTACTTTCAAATAGTTTTAAACTCAATGAATCAAACAAATGTGTATATAGTAAATTTTCTTCTAATAGAGGTGTTATTATATGTTTATATGTGGATGACATGCTTATCTTTGGTACTGACATTGAAATTATTTAAGAGACTAAAAAATTCTTGTTTGTTAGCTTTGACATGAAAGACATAAGAAGAGCAAATGTTATTTTAGGCATCAAGATCATTAGAGATGGTAATGTATTTTCTCTTACTCAGTCTCATTATATTGAGAAAATTCTTAAAAAGTTCAATCACTTTGATGCTAGTCCTATTTCTACTCCCTTTGATCTGAGTATTAAGTTACGTAAAAATAATGATAGATTAGTAGCACAACTAGAATATGCTAAAGTGATTGGTAGTTTAATGTATGCTATGTATTGCACTAGACTGGATATTACTTATGTTGTCAAAGTACTTAGTAAGTTTACTCATAATCTAGGATATATGTATTGGAATGCAATTTATAGAGTATTGCAATATTTGAAAAGACTATAAACTATGGATTGCATTTCAATGATGAACCCACTGTATTGGAAGGATATAGTGATGTTAGCTGGATTTCTGATAAATTAGAATCTATGTCTACCAATGGTTGGATTTTTACCCCTAGGGGAGCCGCTATTTCATGGGTTTCTAAAAAGCAAACTTGCATTACTCGCTCTATCATGGAATCAGAATTTCTTGCTTTAGCTGCAATAGGAAAAGAGGCAGAGTGGCTTAAAATTTTATTACTTGAATTCCAATTTGGTCTAAGTTAGTGCCTCCTATTTATTTGCATTGTGATAGTGAGACAACTTTGTCGAGAGCATATAATAAAACTTATAATGATAAGTCTAGACATATTGCGTTGAGACATAACTATGTGAGACAACTGGTCCAAGATGGAATGGTTAACATCGACTTTGTTAGATCAAATCAAAATTTGACAGACCCGCTTACCAAAGGCCTTACAAGAGGTATGCTCTAGAAAACAGCTAGAAGGATGAGACTGAAACCTTTTAATTAAATCCTAATAACAAAAACTTAACTTTAGGCTTGTAACCCAAGTCAAGAGTTCAATGAGCAAAGTATATTAATTATTGAGTTGCAAGCACAGTTTTTATTTATTTATTAACATCCCTCAGGTAGTGCTTGGATCCTCTACTATTGAAAATGAGGTTGAGTGTTTTATGCTCTTAATAGATCTAAAACCATTTTGTTGGGGTATTTAGTTATAGGGTACTTTAAATAAATCTACCTATATGAGTGTCGGAAGTGTGGCCGCTTATGTTTTCAGAGTGTGTGGGTTCACTCTGAAGTGCTCATGAAACTGGGATACTGACACATGGCCAAAATATGTCGGCATGATGGACACTTGATGGAAATGAAATCTTATATGCGAATTATGTCCAATTTGCCAAATGGGGTCGATAGTTCAAGGCCCTGGCTACTGTGCACTTTTGTAAATCTTGATGTATTTTCACTAAGTAAAGGTTCAAGTCTAAAAGACATATTTGCTATGTATTAGATTTTCTTGTCTTGGATAAAATTATTAAAATTTTGAAAATGGCGAGGGAATGTTGAAATTTTCTAAAATTCTTTTTTAACCTAGTCAACTCATGCATGTGGTATCTGGGGCAATTTTGCATTTCTTGCAACGTGGAAGATGGACAGCGTTGTTTGGAAAAATTCAGAGAGAGAATAGCATGTGGCTTTGGGTAATTCAAAAGGCATTCTCTATTCAATAGCTTAAATGCATACATGGTCTGAATATAGCATATTCACATGTGAAGGTTGCCCGGATCAAATGCTTCATGACAACGTGCTTGGAAGAACGTTTCCAACGTCCTATTCAACACACCTTCCGCAACTAACACATTCCCACAGCTATATAAAGCATAAAATATCGAAGGATAACACCATCTTCTCTCCATTCATTCCTCTCTAAGAAAGCTCCAACCAATCCATCACTCTCATCTTCGAAGGTTCGACTAATCTAACACTCACATCTTCCATCCAAACAAGACAAGATATTTTACTGTCATCAAGTTATTCAGTAATCAGATTGGGAAGTTACTTTTTCTCTTTGGTATTCAGGTTTGCAAATTGTATCATAAGGACAACTACAAATACCCTAAAGCAGTTATGTAGGGTGCATAATTGCCTAAAAGATAGTGGCTCTGTAATATGTCTTTTACAAATTGGATATTTGTATTTCATTTTATTTATTTATTTTTGTTGCCTCTCTATTCTCTCTATTTATTGTCCTAACAATTGCCTGATGGGTTGGGACAACTCACGGAATTAAAGCGTCTTGAGATGGGGACATTGCCCAAATTAACGTCATTGCCTGATGGGTTGGGAGAACTCCATGAATTAGAGCGTCTTGAGATCCGTAACTTGGATAATTGGACGTCTTTGCCTGAAGCGTTTGAAGAGCTAAAGGCACTTGAATGCCTCATAATCCGCCACTGCGATGCATTGGCGTCCCTGCCTGATGGATCGGGAGAAACTCAAGGAATTAAAGCGTCCTGAGATCCTTAACTTGGAGAATTTGACGTCTTTGCCTGGAGCGTTTGAAGAGCTAAAGGCACTTGAATACCTCACAATCCGCGACTGCGATGCATTGGCGTCCCTGCCTCGAGGGTTGCAACAGCTTGCCTAACTACGCGAATTGCAGGCGCCTAAATGTGAATTGCTTTCAGAGAGACGCGCAAGGGATGCAGGAGCTGATTGGCCAAAGATATCACACATTCCCCGCATCGAAATCTTCCCAAGGTATTCCATTCTCTCTCTCCGGTTTAAACTTATTAACAGGGATTTGAGATTACTGCTATTTCTCACCACTAATCAATGATTTTCTCTTCTGTTCTATTCTGTTCTGACTGTTTTTTTTTTTTTTTTTTTGGTTTTTATTTTGCACCCAAGTCAAAGGTTGACGTGGCGGAAAGCGGGGCGACGTGTGATGCCCGCACGGGCTTCTGTTCCTGCGTGGCCGCTGGATGGCAGCGATTCTGGCGATGACGATTTGAAGTGGCTGCGACACTGGTGATTCGTGATGTCCCCAGGGATGAAACTGAAAAAAGCAAAGCCACGGAATTTCTAGTCGAAGCTTTTGTTTGTTTTGTCTGTTTCGGCTAAGATTTTATTTGAGTCAAATAGAGACTATTGATATAACTCAACTGAAACAGATGGCTTTAAACGCTTTTATTGCGTGTTTGATGCTGTTTTACTTTCATGCGCTATCTCCTTTGAATATATTTTTGTTTTCCTTAGATAATAATATATTATTGCTAGGTGGCCCACTCTTGGTTAGGTAGTATTACATCAAATTAACTATCACCCTTTAGATATGTAATGCTATTAAGTGTCCAATGAGAGGGAAACAAGAGGAAAGAAGTGAACCATTTTCATTTTCTTTTGAGCTTCTTTCAAGTAAATATCATATCTATTAATCAATTGTCTTTATGATTCGATGATAAATCAATTATCTTAAATGCGACAAAACTTCGCCAACCGAACCACTGCAAATAACTCATAGCTCGACATTGGAAAAAAGTGGTTAGCTTAATTAGATTTAATAAAAAAATTATGATTTGTGAAAAATGAGAAGATTTTCCCATGGAATTGGTTACATTGTTCGAATAGTTTCAATTTCTAGCCATTCACCTTGAGAGAGGATCTGACGGAGTACTCACCTCTACGGACATGCAAGAGGTGAGTTAAAAAAATGAGTAAATGGCATTTTATCTGATAGATCTATACTGTTAATTTTTTTCTATTCAAAATTTAACATCCTAAGATAAAAAATCAAGGACGTTGATTTCTTTCACGTGGGCTGTAAGAATAAAAATAATAAAATTTTATTTTTATATCAATATTACTCACATGAATATTATATGGTCATAATTTTAAATATTAATTTATTTTAAATATAATGTATTGATCTAATTAAAAAGATAAATATTATTATTATGAAAATAATACCCATATAGAATTACGATTTGAATCTTATCTCCACACATTTGGATGACATAGAAAACCAATGGCCATAAATCTTTTTGGGATGACTTTAACATAGAAAAAATGACTACTAAACAGTTTAGATCTTGAATACATATGATGCATGATGTAAGGCTCACTTTTATACTCAGCTCTATACAGCGCCTCCACCTAATCCGTGTCCGTTCATCTTCAATCCAACAGCGGCAAAATACTTGTAACAAGATTATTATAGTATAAAGTGATAGATGGATAGTAAATGAAAATATAGGTAATTATAGAAAAAAAGATTATTATCAAAAGTACATGTCAAATTAATCTTTGAAAAATGAATTTTCCAAGCAAATGTATTTTGTTCCATATAATCAATCTTTTAGCCCCTTAGGGTCCATTTATGCTTAGTGGAATAAAAAGAGAGTCTAATATTTTAATATAAAATAAGAAAAAATAATTAAAAATATAGATAATAAAAAAAATTATTAAGATTATTAAAGATAATTGAAGGATTATATCAATATTAAAAGTCATGTAAAAAAGGACTATTATACCCGTTCCTATTGCATGCACTTGCTAGTATAATTTAAGCTAACTCTCATTACAAGAAATTTGATTTTTGGTATCCAAATATTTGATTGCAAATATATTTAATTTCTTTGCTAAATTTTATTTATATCCAAATAAATTTCTTGCAATTTGGTTGCAAATGCTCCTTGGCATATATGCCATGACAACCAAATTAATATTTTCTTGTTTATAATTATTATATGCTAGACACTCTTTTTATTGCTTATAATTATTATATGCAAGGCAATTTTTGGTTGCTTTTAATTATTATATGCAAGGCAATTTTTAGTTGCTTTTAATCATTATGTGCAATGTAATTTTTGGTTGCATATAATCATTATATGCAAGGCAATTTTTAATTACTTATAATCAAATGCAAGACAATAGTTTGGCTGTCAATAATTATCAAAACACAACACAATAATTTAATTATCAATAATCATAATATACACCAAAATAATTAAATTATATAAATATAATTATATATAAATTATTTTATTTTAATCAAAATATAATTGAGATGCCCAATATCAAAGAAACAAGAAAATCTGAAGAGTAATTTTATTATAACTAATGACACAGATATATTTACTAAAAGAAGAAAAATGTTTTGCCTAATGAGGTAATCATCTTCCTTTAATACATTTTTCGCACCCACCATCTTCATCAATACAAGCTCAAAAGTCACAAGAGTCTCAATCACCATCTCCCCTAAGTACCTCACAACATTCGATTCTCAGCTTCCTCCCACAGCTTCGGCACCGCTTCTTTGATGTTATGGATGCTCTCCAAAGAAAAATCTGCCCCATTCACCCTAGGAGAAGTGCTCACCTGATGACTGATTCAAACAGATGAGTGCAGAGATCAGTAACTAATGACCATCTAAAGCATATAATAATGAATAGAAAAACCTCAAAGCAAAGAAGAAGAACCTACAAGTACTGTGTGGAGACTAACACGCTTTCCTGGATGTTACAAACACTATCATCAAAGAATATCTGAAAAGATCAAGCATAACAACATAAATACATCAATATTAAAAAGATAGAATCATGAATTGCTTGTGGGTTTCTTCCATGATTTTCATTTGAGATGTGGACTAGATAGCTAAGATTGATCGCAATTCCAATTTGAGATTTTCTATATGAATTTTCTAAGGCAGCTAACTATTATTATTTGAGCTTACCGTTCTTTGTGGGTTGATGTTGGCAAATTCAAGAGCACGTTCAATGGCTTTTTCTTATAGTTTGCAGAGCACTGGCATCCTCGGCAACTTGTGTGGACTAGCATTAGTTGGGAGAAATGCTCGATGATGTCAAAAAAGCTAGTGCTAGAAGTTGGCCTTGAACTTTCAACCTCAGACTCGTCATCATCTAATGAACAAGAATCTTTGGGTGGATTAAGAGTCTCAAAGCATAAAATTCCTTCAAAACAATCTTCTAGACCTAGTTTGCTGAGAGATGTTTTAGCATGAATCTTGTCTGCATTTGTGAATCTGTATCATTAGACAAATACAACCATAAGCATATAAAATCAGAAGAAATACAATGAATGATTTATCTATATTCATGCCTATGACACAAAACATAGCACTTTCCGAAGAGGCAAGCTCAATAAGAGGTGCCTCAGTATAGGATCTAGTTTTACGTTCTTATAGGACAATCTGCTATGAACAAAGTTGTAAAGTAGAAAACATAAGGTTAGATTTTAGACATCTCATTCTTCAAAACTACAAAATCCTACAATTAACTAGAGAATTACCTCAATAGTCTTAAGTGATAGTGGTGAAATTTTGGTTTTGAGGCTACTCATAATTAATACATGGTCATTCCCTCTCTATCAACTCTTTGTTTTCCTCAATTAAAAGAACCTAAGCCAAACTTAATAATTGAAAGAACACATTGTGGAAAAGAGGAAAATGGCACCTATGATAATGGTCATAGTCAAATTCATAGCCGACAGCTTGCATAATAAAGAATAGCAGGAAATCAAAATGAGAAATAAAACAGAGTAATTAATAACATAAAAAAATGCAGGAGAACAATCAAGCCTACCCTTAGACTAACCATTGTTATCCCATAATTCTTGTAGAGCAGATCACACCATTGTGGGATCTTGCTTTCATCAATTCCAAGCTCCTCAATCATATAATTTGAAGAAGAATTAACATCGAAAGAAAAAAAGAAAAACCACACAAATCTAAAACACTAGATTTGACCCTCGATGATTCATGAGTGTCTTCTTCAAGCTAGCCCTTGTCTTTTACCTGGGCCATTGGAATCAATAATGACAAAGTCACTATTGCAACACATCCATCATCTAGCAGAACTATTAAATGCACGATGCAAAGGCCACTCACACATAAGAATTGCCTGTTTAGAGAAAACATTTGCAAAATGTTGAAGGCCTTAGCATGCAATGAACACTTGCTTGGCTCACAGACATGCCTATATATATGTGGTAATCTAAAAAAGGGCTGTTATAATACAACATGTCTATTGCGAGAAAAATCATGACCAATGATTAACAGAGTTTTGTACTCCGCAAACTATGACAATGGTTATGAGTAAAATATAATGAACACAGGGAACTAATGTTAACTAAATACCATGAATTCCGTCACCTTTCACAGAGGAAGAGGATATAGCTACACACTCCCCAATCTGCAAGGATTAACAAGTGATCTCTGGCAAACCTGAGCGAAGTGAATTGGCAAGCAATCTTAGTGAACATTGTCACAACATCAGAAACTGATGAATCCGCAATTCGACTCAGAGGGGAATCAACAATTTAGCATTACTGCTAAAAATTAAAATTCTCATTTGAGAGAAAATGGCAAAAGAAATACACTGACAAATGTTTGGAAGTATCACATGTGCTCCCCCAATGTGAGCAACTGTAAGTTAAACTAGGAAAAGAACTTGTCGAGAGGCAAAAGAACTTTATTAATAAAAAAATTAATACAATTCAATAGCATATGCCCCACTACCTGGGTCCAATTGTTGTGCATATGGCATAGTGTGTTTACACTGATGCATCCAAGATAGAGTGGAGCACATGATGTCATACGATTATGTATTTAGACACGGGCTGCACAATCATATTTTTTGCGAGGAAACGGTCTAAAAATCTGGAGATCTACTCACTAATCAGAACTTTCTTATATTGCTTACTAGAATTTTCTGTTGGACAACAAATAAGGTTCCAAAATTTCCTTTCATTCTCCCTATGTCCTTGAATTGCTTAGCAAAATACGCCAAAGGTTCTAAAATATTCCAAGAGGGCCATATAAGAATATTTTAGATCATCCTACTCTGTTATCTATGGTCTCAATTAAAACTTAGAAGTCGCCCAACAGGAAACCCAGTCTAGTTGTGCCCTTCAATTCCAGCTGATCAACCTAGCACTCCCATCGAAACTCTCAAGGTTTAAAAATGCTACTAGTAGATGCTCATTCAAGCATTGCCTAAATTGGTGACTGACAACAGAACAGGATCTCCTGTGTTAATGGCTGAAAATACTATAGCCACTAAAGTCTTCAAGACAAGCTAAGATAAATTTGCTGCCTCCCACCACCCCACAATGCAGGTTGCAACCTGGGTAAAAGAATAAAGGGAGTAAAGGGGTTATGAGCCCATAATAGGAGTTGTCCTTGGAATACTCCAGAAGGCAAACATCCGCTACTTATAACATAAACTAAGTAGTTATACATGGGCATTCAAGGATAATATGAAGATTCTGAAATATGATAAATCAAATGAGTCATGGAGGACAAATTTTACATAGGATAACCCAATTCCTTAACAGGAACATCTATCTTTCATCCTGAAACATTTTAATACAAACCAGATGATGTTTGCTAACTCATGATATCATGCTTTACATTCCTAAGAGCTGTCAAGAAGTCTAGTCTCAATTGAAGAGGACCATTTCCCATTCTTTTATTTCAATCCTTTTATCTCTCTTCACTCTCTGTCATGCTCCCATCCTCTATTCTCATTGCTTAAATAAACAAAAAAGATGGCAAAGATAGCATAAATAATAGTACACTCCCTAGTAATACTTCCACTATACAAATGGTATCCTCTATGGATACCATTTAACCCAATTTCATGGAAAAAGGCAACCAAAGATTGGAATCAACGCTTTACCTGAAAATAGAAGAGTCAAGAGTGGAAACTCTAGCTCCTTGTCAAGTAACCTAATCACAGAGTATTTGAGATAAGCAGTTGAATAAGCGATTTAAGTTTTGAGCTGCAGTATTGCAGTATTTGATATAAGCAGTTTTGAGCTGCATTCACAGGTCTGTGTCAATGCAGCCATCAGGTTCTACATGGGCTGCCCTAAAAAAAAAATGTTTACAACTTTAATGTGTTAACCAAGAATATAGTAAACTACTGAAGAATGGATAAAATGTAATAATGAATGTAAAAGGAAAAGAAAGTATAACGATTAATATTAAGATATAAATTAATAATTAAAAAAGCGAGAAAGTAAGTGAGAAAATAGAAATATTAATGGAAAAATATGTTGAAACTGTACAAATAATGATATAGGAAAGAAAAGGTGTAAACGTAATTTCCTTATTTATGTCCATTATTCTATATTTAATGGAAAATCAAGACTCTTCATTGCTTTTGCGCATTTTAAAATATACATAATATCAAATTTAAGACCTCGATTCATTATTTTGTTACCATTTTTCAATTTACCATGTTATTAAATAAATCAAGGTAGAGTTTCTTTTTGTTTTTCAATGTGTTAGGATTATACTTGCATTTTCTTAACCATTTATACAATTAAATTTTACACTCTCATATGCAATTCGTTGCTACTCTCTTAGGGTGTGTTTTTGACATCATAGGTAAAAGGAAAGGTAAAAGCCATTTTTTTTCTTTTTTTCCATGTTAATATGATATTTACCATTCATAACTAAATTATTTTTCCCGTTATTATCTACCATTTTTTCAAAAAAAATTATTTAGTTTATTTTTATTCATTTTATTATCGATATCATCACCTATCTTTTTTCATCTGTTTTCTTTTTTTTTCTCTTTTCCCTCACACCAAACACACTCATGTGTGTATTACTAGTTTACCCCATGTTTCTATTTCCATGTAAAAGAAGAATCTGTTTTGTTCCTTGTTCCGAACACAGTGGTCTGGTGTTTTTACATGAAATCTCATCTTCCCATCCTTCCATCTTCCTCCGTTGGTGGGTAAAAGGAGAAGAAAACCCAAGTCCTCTGTTGTTTTTACACAGAATCTCATCTTTCCATATTCCTCTGTTAGTGCATGGAAGGAGAAGAAAACCCAAGTCCTCGGCCGTTTTTATACAAAATCTCATCTTCTCATCCTGCCATCTTCCTCCGTTGGTGAGTAGAAGGAGAAGAAAACCCAAGTCCAAAGACCACATGGCCAGCATGCATTGGTAGAGGAAAAGGAGACCCAAAAAAATTTAGAAACGCATCATTTGTGCTGAAGACGGAGAAGGCAACGCAAAAGTGAAAATCTATTGTTTTCCTCGGGCTCAAAACGCATCTTCCTTGGAAGTATTGGCAATGAAATCCAAATTAATGCATTTGATTTAATTTAGTATTTTGCGTACTTCAATTTTCTCTACTATTTTCTCCATTTTTCTTTTTCGGGAACTTTGAAATTAAGAGCCGATTTTAACTCCTAAATGTCTACTTAATAAGTGAAGCTGATTTTTACTCATGAATATCTCCATATCATGCTAGGCTGATTTTTTCTCATGAATGTCTCCGCAATATACTATCATTCCTCTGTTGAATTAAACTTCTCTCCTCAGATTCCTGTTTCTCTCTGTTACGCACTTTTCTATATGGATGGTTACTTACTGAAGTATAATCTGGTTTACCCTTTTTTAATAAACTATTAAATGGTAGATTGGAGATATATTATCACAAAAACTATTTTTTTCCTATCGCATAATGTGCATTTTGTTGGCCATGTTAGCATTAGTGATACAGTGTACATATTTTTTCAGTTTCTTTTTAAGATTTAGTTGACAACTGACATTAAATATACTGTAATGTTCATGAAACAATTAATTATTGTTTCAGTTATTTATATTGTGCCACGGGGTACAAGGAATCCATTATATCATTATATTATAATGGTATTTATATTTTTACACCATTATATCATTCATAAAAAATGAATCCTTACCATTTAAGGAATCCAATGTAATAATTATTTCCATTAGTATCGAATCTTTTCGAAATTTTTTGTTGCATCACAATTAATGTTAGAGTTGCTATCATTTTATCATAGATAAGACAATAAATGTCAGACATGCCCACATATTGAACCCATACAGTCTCAAGTAATCTGTGAGATATTTCTTAAGAGTTTCATTTCAAAATCGATGGCTGGCGTTTCAGCCGGAAACCACCGAATCGTCTCCCTACCAAGACGCACATGACCAGCATTACTAAACACTCCTGTGCCCAATTACAAAATTGCCCACGTTTGCGACGGGCGTTTGCCGTGTAGTGGGACTCTGGTGGCCATGGCATCGTTGTACGATCTTGAATCATATATAAGATATCGTTGAATTGCACAATTAATATTCAGCCACTTACCTGGTAGTTTTTTCTCACATTCATTACGATTGTACAGTGAAATCACTGATTAGTGCTGATATAAAGCAATAATATCAAATCTGAAATGCCCGATAAACCTAGGGCATTTTGATAATTTTATGTTAAGAGTAAGCCCTGTAACAAATATTGTAATTCAACTTAGGTCATGTGGGTTTCAATTGAGGTCAACCACAACCCTAACTCAGGTCTAAACTTTCAATCATAACCTCAACCTAACTGTATTTTTAAAAACTCGACTCTAATACAAACTTACATTTTTAAAACTTCAACTCTAATCCAAATTCAGTAAGTTGAATTTGAGTTAAATTCGAATTATATCAATGAGTAAAAAAAGAGATTATTGGTCTTGAACATTCAACAACATGGAAATAAATTTAAAGCCACAACATGTTTCAGAAAGCCATAACATGGTGAACAAGGTGTCTAGAGTATACTGTCACATTAGGGAAATGGAATTCACTAGCAAAAAGAAACAAGATCGTGTAGAGACCAATGATGCTAAATCATCAAGCCATAATACTTATATTCACACATTTCTCTACCAGCATTAACAGAGTAAACTTAATTCACACATGCTTTGACAGTGCTGTAGCGTTCATATCATACCGCAGTTGGAAGAGGAAAACAAACACACGCAACAAGCATATTTGATATGAAACGGCAAGGGCTCCAAGGAGCCTAAAACACAAGCATTAATTTCCTAAAGATAGTTTTCGAAAAGCAGCTTCATTTGCTCCTTGAGACCCTTTCTCTTGTGGATTTAAACAACCAGTTGCCCCGCCTGTAAGCTTGAATCCACTGGATCTGATGACATCATATCCCGGTGATCGAAAACGCATTGTCGAAAGGTAACCAGATGTTGCAACTCTCAAAGTACTAGAGAACCCAAATGACTCGACGACTGGTGGGTAAGCCTTGATATTGTATAGCGGGGTGCCAGGCCTCTGCATTTCTCCAAAAACATAACCACACTTCTGGTTCAGGACCCCATAGAAGCCACCGAGTTCTTGTTCGGGTGCTTGAACAACAGGAAGCAGAACCTGCAAGTAAAATAGGATGGATTCAATAGAAAAAAAAGCTTCAATCGAACGTGAGGTTTGCCAAAAACAGAGTCGCCAATAGCTACATGAGACGAACAGGGTTTTTGGAATTTGGAAGATAGAATTTATGAAGTTTTTTTTTTTGGAATTTGGAAGATAGAATTTAGGAAGTTTTGGGTAGGGTCGCTGTCAACTCCGAAATCAACTTTTTTTGGAATTCAAGGCCGGTTAAACCAGATTTCAAAACCCAAACCCTTAAAAAGGGTGGGTTGGGTCAGGTGGGCTCGGGATAACCCAACCCAAGTTATACTCCTATAAATGGCTTATTTTAAAGTCTTCACCATTCATCTATATTATAGATGGACTGATAGAGACATAAATTAATTTTTATTTAAAAATATTAAAATTATTGGATAAGATTTTGTGGATGTGATTGGATTTTATGGGTTTGATTTTAAGTTTGTTAGGATTTTTTTGGTAAGATTTAAACTGATTTAATAATAGAAATTTTAATTTCTCCCTAAATGGACCTGCACATCCAAGCCTTTTGAGCTTGCTCTAATGGTTGAAAAACAATTTCCCCTTTTTTAGAAGGGAAAGGTTCTTTTATAACCGGACTCGTGAACCATTTCCATTTTCTTTTGAGTTTCTTTCAAGTATACCAACCAATCAAACGCTAATCAATGATAGATTTTTCAAAGGCTATGCAAACTATTATTTAAAATTGTTAACAGGGCAGCCGAAACTAATCAGATGAATCAAATGCCGTTTACAACAAACTTGATCCAATCTTAACTTGGCTAGTTCATCAATAAAAATAAATTACCACTGTAGCCAGTACAAGATACACAAATTTTGGTGGTTGGTCAGATATTATCATCCCAATAAATACTAAAAAAATAAGCCTATATTAGTTCAATGAAAAAAGTTCTATTTTTATCATATGATGTAAATTGCCCTGAATCCAAATTAAAAGTGGGCACTGCGCAAGAACTTGTATGTTTCTTTTATCTCTAGGAGCTGAAGATATAAAATCGGCTTAATCTTGCTCAAAAAATCATTTAGCTTTTTCCCGTATAAACGTGTACACAATATTTCCATGCTACATATCACCGTGACAAGAAGTATTTAAATCTTCACAGTTGAAATTTATGTTTCAATCCATGGATGAATTAAGTCAAAAAGGAGAAAACAATGATATTTAAAAATTAAAAAGGATTTAATGTAAAAAATAAAGATAACAATTGCAAATAAAGTAGATAAAGATAAAATATATAAGCTTTTTTGATAACATCTATTAAGAGCATATAAAATAAGAAAATATCGCATCTATTAAATGAGTGTGAAAAAATAAAATCCCCTTTTCGTTGTTGCCCTACTCGCTTCTAGTTTCAATGGACGTATTTTTTATGGATTCACTAGACTGCAGGTCAAATGGACAAGTGTCAATTTATGGTGACGAAGGAAAAGTAATAGACGGTTTGTATTGAATCTGGCTATAGGATAATCTATCGTATTTTCATTTGTAAACATTGAAGTAATTACAAGAGCAGGCTCAATGAAACATAATTTTCCTTGAGGATAACTAGGGGTGAAAAGAGTCATTTGGGTATGGGTTGAAGTCAACCCTAACCTAACCTAAGTTCTAAAATCTCAATCTTATTTCTAACCCAACCCTAATTTTAAAATCTCAACCCTAACCTTATCCAAATAATTTGGGTTAGGGTTGAATTCGGATTAAATTGGAGCTATTTTCAATTATTAAATCAAACATTAAAAAGCTTTAAATATTTCAAGATAAAATACTTAATAATGTGTAGTGTGAGTGAATCTTCAAATACTTGATGTAATATGATTAAATATTTATAAATTAAGGCTTGCTTCTCTTAGAAAGATGAAGAAACAGGAAAGATATGAGAAGGTGGGAAATAGAGGGCTTGTTTAATTCCTATTTTCTGTTTTGATGATGAACAAACTTAGATGAAATAAGTTTTGCTATGTAGTTTGATGATGATACATATTTGTTGTAAAGTGGATTAATGTAAATGAAATGAAATGCATGTAATCAGGTTGCTTGAAGTGATAGATAGAATGTAAACAAGTTTTGGAAATAGGTTAAGAAAGGAAGACGTCAGATAGAAAAATCCATCAACATTTCTGTTAAGCAACCTCAACAGATTTGAAGAAAGCAACATATTTGGTGAAGTATAACTCGATGGATGTAAATCAAGCGAAGTTTGTACTTAGTCAAAACCTTGATGGATTTGGAGTTAGGGAGAAATCCGGCGGAGTTAAACTTCAATGTATTTTCTTATGAAGGAAAATGTCAACGATTTTTGGATAACCAATTGGGAAGTTGTTTTCTCTTTAGTGTTTCTATTAGCATATATGTATGGTTTCGATGACAAACGAAACTTGATGAAAGATTACGTATTAATAATTATTGCCAAGCATTTAACATGTAGGATCAAGTTGCAGGCCTCATCGGCAAAAGAACACAAAGAAGATTCAAAAAATATTTCAAGGCGTCAATCTGTCAAACTAAAAAGATAAATAGCTTAGGCAAGTGCAGAAGCAAAAGATAAAGTATCACTATAGTCAAAGTTCAAATAAAAAGGAATCAACTAGGTCATCATTCGTCTGTCAAAGTGAAGATTATCTTTGACAAATGCAAAGCAACAAGCATACAACAGACTTTGTCTGTCATAAGTAAGTCATAGTTGAATAGTTCACCAAGCCAATGATCGTCTATTAAAAACAAACAAATGTGGAGTAGCAGAGTTCGTCTGCGTCTCTACAATTCATCTGTTACTTACAATAGACAATCCATCAGACTTACTGTTGGAAAGATAATTTGTCTGCGCCTATACAATTCCTCTATTACTTACAACAAATAATCCAACGGATGAACTACTGAAAAGATAATTCGTTTGTGCTTCTACAATTCGTCTATTACTTGTAGTAGACAAACTAACAAATGAAGTATTGAAAAAATGATTCATCTATACCTCCATGATTGGTCTATTACTTGTAACGGATAAACTAACAGACAAAGTGATTGAAAGACAACTCATCCGCACTAACTGAATTCGTCTGCTACTTACCATGGACAAACGAGAAGACAAAGGATGCTGGATAGATACTTTGTCTTTCATAAGTAAAGACGAGTAATGAACAAATTGAATCATTGGTCTTCGTCTAGCACTAATGACACTCTTTTCATATTGATGAAAGAATCAACCATTGCAGCAACTCTTCAATCGATACTGCTTAAGAATCAGAAAATCATCTTCTCCAAGGTCAGCGATGCAGGCATTCCAGCAAATAGAGATTAAGAAGAAGTAAGAAAATTCAAATGTATTAATCAGAATGGTC
The DNA here is from genome assembly GCA_036873735.1 of Pouteria campechiana. Classification (NCBI taxonomy): domain Eukaryota; kingdom Viridiplantae; phylum Streptophyta; class Magnoliopsida; order Ericales; family Sapotaceae; genus Pouteria; species Pouteria campechiana. The sequence goes on from JAYJMB010000008.1 coordinate 1,395,800, forward strand.
TTTCATCATTAATGGAGTTCACCTAGTAACAACAGCTAGAATTTAAAGTACTTATAAATGCATAATTATTGGATGAAGAAGACAAGAAGAACAAAAAAAGAAAAATATTCAATACCCTTTGAGAGCATTTACGAAATTAAGCCAAAACCTTTTATATCTTTCAAAAGTCGTGAGCCTTACATTCAAACCTTCCTCAATTTTCTTTGAAGGCTCCCAACCACCTTACTGGAAATCATTTATTTATGCATTTAATCTTCAAAAATCCTCCCTTGTGCTTATTTAAAAGTAATTGTGCTTTAACTTTCTATATTCATTTATTGTAATTCCCTTGAACTAGTAGTTGAGGCTAGACTCAAGAAGAGTTGTGATTGTTTAGGTGTAGACAAGTGCTATTTATTTACCCCCCTAGAGCTCGAATCTAGAAGAGAGCTGAGAGCACTATAGTTCCACACCCTAAAGCTAGAATCTAGAAGAGTGTAGGATGCACTAATTGTATTTTTACTATTGAAAATAGTGGAACCCAAGACACTAAGAGGAGAGTATTCTTAAAAGAGTGGAATAGAGTGTTTACTCGAACTACTATAAAAATTTCTGTATTTTATTTATTTGTGCATGATTGAGTGATTAAATTGATTGTTAGAGGGATGTTTGATCCTAATGGGGTTTAGTAAATTCTTTTAAGTACCCAATTCACCCCTCCCCTCTAGGGTATTTGCCTAAACTTCGAGACCAACAGATATCATAAGAAATGTGTATGACAAAGTGAGAACTCGTAGCTCACTTCATAATGTCTATAGTAATTTTGCTTTCTTATCCTATATTGAACCCAAAACATTGAAAGATGTTATTTCAGATAAAAACTAGAACATAGCAATGCAAGAAGTGTTAGATTAGTTTAAACATAACAATATGTGGATACTTGTGCCAAAACCAAATGATCAATATATAATTGACACAAAACGGATCTTTCAAAATAAACTTGATGAAGCTGGAATTATTGTAAGAAATAAAACATGTCTGGTAGCATAGGGGTATTCTCAAGAAGAGTGAATAGATTATGATGAGACCTTTTTACTTGTTACAAGACTTGAGGCCATAAGAATGTTACTTGCTTTTGCATCATTCAAACAATTTTGATTATTTCAAATGGATGTAAAAAGTGCATTCTTGAATGGATACTTAAATAAAAAAGTGTATGTCAAACAACTTCCAGGCTTTAAAGATCATGAACATCCAGATTATGTACCTAAACTCATAAAAGCATTGTATGATCTTAAACAAGCTCCAAGAGCTTGGTATGAAAGACTGAGTGAGTTTTTACTAAGTAAAAATTTTCAAAGAGGTAAGGTTGACACAACCTTATTCATTTAAACATTCTTGTTGTACAAATCTATGTGATGATATCATTTTTAGTTTTACAAATGAAAAATATTGTAAGGAGTTTGAAAATATGATGACAAGTGAATTTGAAATGAATATGATGGGTGAACTAACATTTTTCCTTGGACTATAGGTAAAATAATCTGATGAAAGTATTTTCATTTCATAAACAAAATACACCAGAGAAATGTTAAAAAATTTTAAAATGCATGCCTACCCCTATGAGTGCAAGTATAAAAATGGATAAAGATGAAAGTGGTAAAAGTGTAGATCAAAGGTTATACAGAAGCATAATGGTTCTTTGTTATATTTGACTGCCAGTAGACCTGACATTTTGTTTAATGTTTGTATGTGTGCTCAATTTTACTCAAATCCAAAGGAGTCACATCTTTTTACTGTTAAACACATTTTTAAATATCTTGTGGAAACATCTCATTTAGGATTATGGTATCCTAGAGGATCATTATTTAATTTAGTTGGTTATTCTAATGTTGACTATATTGGATACAAAGTGGATAGCAAAAGTACTAGTGGAAATTGTTAGTTCCTAGGGAGTATACTTGTACCCTAGTACTCTAGGAAATAAAGTACTGTTGCACTATCAATAGTTAAAGCCGAATACATAACTGCAACTAGTTGTTATGCACAAATACTTTGGATGAAACAATAGTTAAGTGACTATGACTTTAAAGTAGAATGTGTGCTTATCAAATGTGATAACAAAAGCACAATAAATTTGACTAAAAATCCAGTATTACATTCACTTTCTAAACACATTGAGATAAGATATCACTTTATTAGGGATCATGTTCGATTGAAAGATATTTCTATTGAATTTATTCCTACTGAAGATCAACTGACAGATATTTTTACAAAATTGATCCATTTACATAATGCATAACATGCATAAAATAAAAGATATATATGTTTGAATTTTATCTGTTTTATAAAACATCGACGGACTATAAATGTAGATGGATTAAAACGCTGATGAATTCAGAGCTAGCAGCGTAACTTAAATATGCGATTTGATGAGATGATTACTCATCTTCTCCTTAAAGCTAAGGTTTTCATTTTTGAAAAACTCATTCATCTCCTCAAGGCTTTTGCTCCTCCCCATTGCTCATCTGGACGAATTTGAGTTGATTCCTTCCATCTTTCTTCATCAAAAACATGATAATGCTCTTCTTTTCATGATTCCTCTTTCATTTTATGATTTTTCTTCAAAAATCCATGGATTTGGAGTTCTTCTTCTAAATCCCTTCTCTCTTTCATGTATTCCCCATGAAAAATCAATGCCCTAAGTCAAATAAACTCATATCTATGTTGTTTGTGAAGAATTTTTGAAAAGCCCCTTGCTATGCTCTAAAAATTCAAAATTTCAGGGATTTTAGGGTTTCTGAAATTGCAAAAACCCTATTTTTGTCCAAGATCTATCTATGTGAATTCTATATCTGACATATTTTCATTCTACTACATTAATATTATAGTTAATAATCCTTGATATGATGAAATGCTCTATTTATATATTTTGAGTTGAAACTCTCTTGAATTTTTTTGGGTTAAATCTAAGTTTTCATTTCTCATTCTTCTCATTCACCTTCTGTCTTCATTCATATCTATGTCTAAACCATAATCATTCATTAAATTTCAATATATGTCATGATTGTTATTGGCAACACCTGTTATAATTAATATTCTTACTGTTTCATTGATTTCTTGTACCTAAATGAATGTCCTTATAGTTGGTTTTGTGTTTATTCTATGATTAATGTAAGAAGACTTTGTTTGGTTGAAAATTATTGCAATGTGGAATGTCCAGATGATATTATGACAATTATACCTACCATATGCTAATATGTGTGTTGAGTTTGGTTCCTGCTTAAGTATTCCTTATTGTTCAAACCTACTGCTTTGATTAAGTTTGAGCCTTATCTTTTGATTTGAATCAACACAAGTTGTGCCTTATCCTTTGATTTGAATCAACTTAAGCCTTGGCTCACAAAATTCCTAAAGTTCATTTTCATTTCAATCTTTTCAACAAAAGATTATTGTGTCAAAAAAGGCCTCATATGAGGAGAAAGGGAAGAAGAAGTTGGTGGATTCCTTTGAACCTAGACCTTCTCCACCCAGAACAAGAAGAAGAATATGATGAATTTTTCTTTAAGAACCTTCTAAAACTCAAGGCAAACAAACTACACTGGAAGATCCTATAAATGTTAATGAAGAACATGTTTCATTTCTTGAACCAGCTCAAGAACCAGAGCTACGACTCTCATTGAATAGTCACCATCTCCTATTCATACTTCTCCCAAACCAAAACATGGAAAAAGCATTCCTTCTAAAACTACACCTTCTCCATTATCCAAAAAGACCAAGGCCACTCCAAAATCATCCATTCCAAGAAGATACACTCCCAGAAAAAGAGTTCTAACTCCAATACAAAAGAAGCTCAGTTCTTTACCCAAGAAACAAGTTTTAATAGACCTGTTACTGAATAATTTCATATCAAAAACAGAATTGAGTTCTACCTGAAATTTGGGCATAAGAACTACATAAGAGGTAAGTTCTTGAATTATAAGTTCTTTGAAGATGAAGGGTTTTAATTTATAAATTGGTTGAAGAGATTTCGGATTTTTGAGTTTTTGGAAGAAAAGTTGATGATATATAATAAACTAGTGAAGTTATTTTATTTTTATCTTCGAGAAGAAGAAGATAATGAGTATATATTTACTCTACTTATCTCAAAGGGAAAAAAAATTAGCTTCATAGCTGAAGAGTTTGCATTTATCATGAAATTGTCATATGTTTTAGCTGATAAAACATATGACAAAAAAGAAGTTATTGAATATTTGACTGGAAAGGAATATCTATCTCATAGGAAAGAAGGATTCACTAATAAAGAATTTTCTTCTATAAAATTTAAATTGGTTCATCACATTGTGACATATTATTTATTCACTAGAAATAGAGGCCATGATGCAGTAAATATTCTAGAATATGTGTTGATTTACTGATTGTGTATCATCTTGAGTATAATCTAGTGGATGCCATGTTAATGTATATGTTCAATCAGAAAGATAAAGCAAATGGACACCTTCCTTATGCCATATACTTGATAAGACTATTTCAATATTATGAAATAGATCTCTCTAATAATGTTCCAACCTATCCCTTAAGTTACAATGAGATAAATATTGGAACTTTTAGAAGAATAAGGTATATCAAGCATGAGGATGGAAAGAGGAGATTGATTTTAGCTATGCCTAGAGATAATGAAGAGGAGAATTCCAATGCAAGAAGATGAAACAGAAGGAAATGAAACCGAAGTTGAAGATAATAATGAGGGTGAAGATGACTTTTTTCAAGATGTTATGGGAGACGAGCATGATCTAGATGAAGAGGAGGGTTCCCAAGGAAAGAATAGGAATGATCCTCAAGCCAGAGATGATTAAGTAGCGACTGTATCTGATACTTAACACACTCCATCCACTACCATTCCAGCCTGAACTCCTACTATCCATACATCTTCTTCTGCACCCCATGTTACAACCACCTCAACTTCTCCTTTGCTTGATGTTTTTGCCTTATAGGCCTTACTTATAGTTAGTTTGGGATCTCTCAAAGATGACTTGCAGGCATACATAAGCGAGTAAATTCACGCTTCTTCCTTGTATGATCAATTTGGCTCCACTACAAAGAAAAAGTCATCTCCACTATAAAGAAAAAGTCATCTCCTTCAAAATGATTTTTCTTGAAGATTGAAGACATAAGATCATTTTCACAAACAAATTCTCTAGTTTTTCAAAGACTTGAAGATACTTTAACTGTCTTGTCTAAATTGTTGGTTTAAGTTCCATAGTTTGACTCTTTGAATCACAATTGATATTAATACACTTATGACTTTATATTCATAATCTACATATTGTTTAAATTCATTCTTGTACATACTCTACAATTTTGCATTCCTTTCTTTTTGCATATGAAAAAAAGAGGGAGAAATAAGCATGCTGACAGGGAGAGGAATATTATTTTAAGTTCATCCATAGTTGGTTTTGTCATCATCAAAAAGGAGAGAATTGTTTGATTCCTATTTTCTGTTTTGATGATGAACAAACTTGAATGAAATAAGTTTTGCTATGTGGTTTGATGGTGATACATATTTGTTGTAGAGTGGATTAATGTAAATGAAATGAAATGCATGTAATTAGGTTGCTTGAAGTGATTGATTGAATGTAAACAAGTTTTGGAAATAGGATAAGTAAGAAAGAAAGACGTTAGATGGAGAAATTCGTCGATGTTTCTGGTAGGCAATCTTAACGGATTTGAAGACAACAATATATCCGGTAAAGTACAAGCTCAACGATGCAAATCAGACAAAGTTTATACTTGGTAAAAATCTCGATAGATTTGGAGTCAAGGAGAAATCTGATGAAGTTAAACTTCAACGGATTTTCTTATGAAGGAAAATGTCAACGGTTTATGGTAAAACATCGACGGTTTTGGCGTCATTGCTGATAGTTATAAAGATCTAGTTTTGAAGCAGATTGAAATTTTCTTCAACCTCCTTTAAGAGATTATCTTCCAGCAATTGAACATTTATATTAATGGGAGATTTGTTGAAGAAGTTGTAATGTGTAAAAGAGATATAATCTTGTAGTGTGATCAAGAGAAAATCAAGAGGTGAAGATTCTATAAAAAATTCAACATTGTTTTTGTAGGTGAATGAAGCTTGGATAATCAGAAACACTAAAATCACTTGAGAGTTGAATTGGTTGTAAGCCTTTTCTTATTATATTCTTTATTATGCTTATTGTACCTTAGTTTGGTTTGTAAACCAAGAGATAGTTAAATCATTACAAATTGTATAAGTGATTCATCTATATTGTTACCTAGAAGTGTAAGTCTAGAGAACAGAGTATCTGTACTACTGTAACTTTGAAACTAAACTGACTAGTGAAACCCAAGTTTATGATTGTGACTTGGAGAGTAAAGTGGGCAGAGAGTGTCAAACCATTATAGTGCATTTACTTGTTTCCGTATATTGCATAAGTTTAGCCACAATATGGGACCAACAGGGTTGCAGCTGATAGCACTTATGTTGCTAAATGCTTTTAGTTTGGGGCCTTTAAAACACTTGGGAGATAATGACAAAAATAAAAATTTTTGAAAACAGAAGAAAACACGCTTGTACTAAGAATAAAGATGAGAATCATATGAATAAAATAAGATTGGTAAGTCATTTATGCTTCACAAAAGAATTTTTTTTGAAAAGGAATAATTTAATATGAATTATAAGAAGCAAAAAATGTATAATTTTTAATTTTATAACTAATAATATGCAATTTGGGTAGGTTTTTGGTTGGGTTACCATCAACCCCAACCCAACTCAAATTAGAATTCATGTTTCAGGTCAACCTAATATCAAAACTAGTGAACCCAAACCCTTAAAAATGTCGATTTGTGTTAGAGGTTTGGCTCAACCCAACCCAAGTTGCACCCCTAAGAAAAACATGTGGCCAAAACCTCATCCATCCAATCAATGCCTCTCAAATTTCATGTGAGCATGAAATTTGAAGTTTAGAGATTGACGAGGTGAAGTAGCATAAGGCTCAGTTTGGCCATGCATCCAAAAGACTCAGCAATGGGTGCATATTAACAGCCTTTGTAAGAATAAAACTATTTGAGAAGAATTTTGAAAATTCTATTTGATGCCGTTAGAGTTTAATTTCCACATTTTATGAGAAGTGAAAATATTCTACTTCTCCACAGGCTTCCCGCGTTAGGAAATTATAACGCCTCTAATTTCCACATCCATTTTCTCTCCCTTAAAAAGTTCCTACTTCCATTTTTGATAGAATTTTACAGCATCCAAACAATTTTATCTCATCTTTTAGACCTATCAAAGTTTCAAATATTTCCTCCCATTAGTAAGATTTTTTTCATTTATCTATATTTCATTTTCTTTTTTCTTTTATTTATCTATATTTTATTTGAAGAATAATATTTAATATTTTCTAAAATTTATTTTTTACTATTTAGAAAGATAACTAGTGTTGAAGTTAATAATAATAAAAGCCGTTGCATGAATATGGTTCTCGGCAAAGCTGGGGCCATGCGAAGAAAAGTACTTTAGGCATATTGTAGCCAAATAAATATATAAAATTAAAAGTACTTTATGTAACTAAACACTTCATGTGATATTTTAGATAAAACACTTTGACTAAGGGCCTGTTTGGACCGACGTTTTGGGAGTGTAAACGCACTTTTTGCAGCCAAAACGCGATTCTATAGCGTTTGGCTGAAATATGAAAACGCGCTTTTCAAACCGTAAAAGCCGGAATATGGCTTTTACACGGAAGCTTGGATTTGGAGTTTTTTCAAAAGCTCTACGTGCAAACGCGCTTCCTGTAAGCGCTTAAAAAACACCGCCAGGCCAAACAGGCCCTAAAGCTGGACTGTAATAGCACTTTTTAAAAAGTGCTTAAGCTGTACAACGGGGCCAAAGGAGGCCTAAGACTCTAAGCGGTTAAAATGGTGCTGTCGAAGTCATTAAAACAAAAACCGCGTTTTGAGCCCTCTACATTTTTATATGAATCGATGATAAATCAATGGTCTTAAACGCAACAAAACTTTAGCCAATGTAACCACTGCAAATAATGCATAGCTTGACCATGGCGAAAAAAATGTTGAAATGATTTGGAAATGCCGCGTTGCATCAATAACTAACCTATCCCTATATTATTACCCATCAGGCCTGAAATGCTTCAAAATCTGTGTCCTGGTCACCATGGGCCTGCTTATTTAGTCAATGGCTAATATGGAAACTTTGAATGGAGATGGGGAAAACACACATATAACACGCTTCCAAAGCGGGACCTTGCCATTTTTTCATACTATAATATTTTCACCGTAAATTTATGTCAGTCATTAATTTCAAAAATCACCATACTTGGATATTTAGATGGGCCACGATTAATACAAATTAATAAAAATACTAATTCTAGATGTTGTGACTTACATAGGTTTGCAATTGATATGGTTTTTAATATTTTGATTAAATAAAGAGTAATAAATACAGTGGTTATCTTAATTGGATATGATAAAAACATTATGATGTATGGTAAAATGAAAAGATTCCACAATAGAATTTGTTAAATTATTAAAATCAATGTTATCAAAATCAGACTAGACCAATTAGTCAATCGAACTGGTTAGTTGGCCAATCCAGTCTAACCCAGTTTTGTCCAATAGTAATTTTTTTATATTATTAATAGAATAAAAAGATAAATTAAAATAATATATTATTATGTAAAAAATCTATATATTTAGATTAATAACAATAGTTTATATTTTTCAAAATCATGTTATATTATTTTAATTTTTTTTAAAACAAAGAAAACTGTTTCAACCGGTTCAACCACGGTCCTGTTATTGAAATAATCTCAATGCAATGCTCTCCTCTGCTTTCGAGTGTAGTTAAACGCGATGCGTCTTGTGACACTAGCCCTAGGTGCGTGTTAGAAGCAAAACTCTTCCGATTTCTTCTCTCTTGTTTCTTGCGGCAAGAATTGCTTGTGGCCCCGAAAAAGTTGTACACATGGCACCATCTGATGTATTTGTATATCAAAATTGTTGATAAGCTTTTCGATATTACGATTGTGGTAAGTCAAATAAAAAAAAACGAAGAAGAAAAACCCAAATTAAAGACTGATATGTGCAAATGCAGATGAACAGTAAATGAGAATGTCTTTGCCATTGAATTCATCTTAAGGCACGGTCTACTTATACTATATTAATTATATAATCATCCAACTGGTTAAATCTTTGGTTCATGACTAGATAAATAAAAAAATAAATTTTTTTATCTCATTCAAATCGATCATATAATGTACATTTATTTTTTAAATTTTTATTGGACCGTGGGTGGTAAATTTTTATTTGGGGATAGGGTTAATCTCTTAAAAGACATTTCAAAAAATGTAAGCCACTGATATCCATGCACTTTCAATTTGCGGACGGTGACAAGGTGTTGAGGCAATGAAGCCAATGCGTTGCAGTTGTTGATGATGAGGTATTCAAGCGCCTTTAGCTCTTCCGACGCATCAGGCAAAGATGTACCAGCCTTCCCGTCCCAAAGCGCTTTAATTCCTTGAGCTATCCCAACCCACGAGCTGGGCTGCACACCGACCTAAATCACTCTCTGCGGTTCCTATATGCAGCTAAATAGAATCCTGCCATCAGTTTTCCTTTGATTTAGCCGCTTAAAATTTCTAAGCTGTCACATCTGAGTGAGCCAAAGATGATTGGATTAGAGTAAGAACCGAAATTACAAGGCATTTGAGATCTTTGAAGAAGAATCACCATTATCAACAATGTGGCGGAGATTACAAGGGATTAGACGAATAGATTTCCAACTGTTGTTCTTCTGCCCTCTTTTCATCTTATTCGTGGTTCACTGCAACGCTGGTCTTTACTCCCATCCATGATAAATAGAAAACCATCCCTTCAACCTAGATTCGGTAGCAGAAACTAGTGGTACACAAAAATGCATAAGCAAAATGTCATATGCCCAAATCGGTCATTATCTTAATGAACAAGAATAGAGCTAGATGAAAAATAGAAATAACCATTAAAAAAATTATGTGAATTGTAATAAAATGGAAAAAAATGTAAAAGATGATCATGTAAAAGGACTTTTGCGTATCCACGCAGAATTAGATTTAAAAAAATGTGTGTTCTAATGATCAGACCCTCGAATTTTAAAGATAAAGAAAAACATTTACACAAAGAGAACTGCAAGGTTATAATGCTATCCTCTTTCTTTCGCATGTGTACCATCCAATGCGGCAGCATTTATAGGCCAGCTTGGAAATTCAAAATTTATCAGAAGCCCCCAGTCTTTTTAAATCAAGTAACGGCACACCAACCTGCGCAGGGACCCAAATTTAATAATTAAGGGCTTGGAATCTAATCCACTCCTCCATTCATAAAAGGGTTTTTGTCAATAGTCAAATCAACATAACATAATGATCGACCTTGAAGGGAGTAAAATCGTAAAAAGATCATGAAATTTGCAAAGTCTGCGTGTTACCCATTCATACTCACTGATGATACATGTGCTTGAAGATTTGAGCAAACTTTCAACGCCTTTTAATTTCTGTATGTGTATGCACCGGACTAATATAAGAAGTATACATTACAATCATACAATAAATTTAATAAGAATTACTACTATTTTCCGGTCAATGAATCTGAGCCGCTGATCAACTAAGGGCTTACAAGTCTAATGTCCAAATTCCGAAATATATATATATATATATTTTTTTTTTTTCACAACCAAAGATTGTTTTAGGATCTCATCTGATCTCATTGAATTTTCTCTTTCCTAAGAATTATTGCGGAATGTACCCAAAATAGCATAATCCTTACATCTCCACGTGGGATTTCTTGGCCTTCGCTGATTGTAAAACACTAATTTTAAAACGATAATAGTAGAATGTCGCTCGAGAATAAATAATTATTAACAACAAATGTAAGATTGTTGTTAAATTTTCTCGTTAATATGTGAAAAGATTCAATGCAAAATAATTTTGCGAGAAAAAATTCACTTAGCAACGGAATGCTGTTTGTTTAAGTTTTAGTTTAGCATCACACAAAATTCACTGACAAAAAATTTGTAATAAAATTTTAGTTAATATTAAGAACTAAAATCATTTTTTGGAAATAAAAATTAAATACTTTTACAAATGAAAAATTAAGTTCATGATACTAAGAAGGGCATTTGTAGATATTCCTATAATGTTTACCTATAACTATACTTTTAATAATATTTTTTAAATGTTTATATAATTAAGTATTTTTATTAAAATTATTTTGGGGAATTTGCAAATATACAACATAAAATAATTACATATATGATAATATTTTTAAAATATTTGCAAAAGTATCAATAATTTTTTAAAATTATTGCATTTATACTAACACTACTACTTATTGTCCAAGCATTCCAAAATGACTGTTAATCTAATAAAAATGTAGTCAACTACATGTATGTATTTTTAATATATAATATATTATATATTTTTTAATATATTTAATATATTTTAAAAGTTTATTAAATAAAAAAATTAAATTATATAGTATATATAATATTATATATTTTATATAAAAATATGTAAAATACTAATGTAGTTGACTACATGTGTATTGAATTTAACAACCATTTTGGATCATTTAAATGATAGGTAATGGCATTGATATAAATGCAATAATTTTTTAAAAAATATTGGTATTTTTTAAAATATTTTTAAAATATTATTATAAGTGGAATTATTTTATAAAATAATAGGTGCATTTGTAAATGCCCATTCTTTAATTTTATTCCTCATAGTTTCTAACACATATTAGAAGCAATATCTGATGATGATAATTATAGTATTTGGACAAATTTAACTCAACATCATTATCCGAATTAATCTATAGGATTGTCCATCTAGTGCAATTAGCTACAAGCACTATAGCAAGCCTCAAGAGCAATTGATTATTTCTGTTCTATTCATTTATTTAATCTTCTTGATTTTTATATATTAGCATGGTGAGCAAGGGGTCCCCTTCCGGTTGTAGTTGATGGCACATCACTAATTTTCAAAAAATAGCAAGAAAGATCCTTATTTTAAGTACCTATATTGAAAAGTGCTTTAAGTTATTATTATACTTTTAATTAATATGCGGTTGCTTACATATTTGTACAAACAATTCCCTTCTCGTTTGCAAACTTTTTCATCACTTCCCATCATACTCCATGTAATGATAATGCAATTGAAATAAAAGTTTTAAGGTAAATTATCATATCTAAGCCCCTTATGAAGAACTTTTGTTTTATATGATGAAACACAATTTGTACAATGAATGCTATTCCTAATTCATAACTTTTGAAAAGATAATGCATTTATTTAAAATTTAATTCATCCATGAAATTTTGTCATACCATATTTTGTCAACCTTATATTCACTTGGATCTAATAAGTAACTTATGTATAATTTCTATACTATCCAAACCTTTTTGCATCTTTGCTTGTCTCATTTCTATATATATATATATATATCTTTTTAAATTTGGCCAAAGGGATTATTTACCTCTCGATAAATAAAATCCCTTAAGTATTTTAATTGTCAATATGAGGAAGTGCACTATTATATAACACTACAACAAAAACCACTTACTGCAACTAGCATTTTGGCGGCAACAAGTCTATTTTCCGCTATATTTGGTCTTTTGTAGCAAACAAAATTGAATGCCTGTTGGCTGCATATTCCCTGTCTCAAATAGCCAAATGCAACTGTGTTGCATATAGTTATATGCAGTCAACAAAAATAACAATATATAATTATAGGCAACCATTACTCTTCTAGGGCTCAATTAAAATAGCACAAACCTTAGATTTTTTCATTGGTCCATTTTCATCATCTTTTCTCTTGTGAAGCTTTTATAAAAAATATAGACCATTCAAATCCCTACAAAGGCCTAGAAAATGCTGACTATCCAGCCACATATTTTGATCCCATAAATTTCATGCTAGGCATTGTACCCCACATATTTTGAACACAAAATTTCTATTGCACCCAAAAACAGACTAAAACAACGGATTGTACCATATGGTTTTAAGAGCAAAAGGGTCTTTGGAAAGCTCATCAATTGCATCATTCCTCTCCCTAGATATATAGGAAGCATTCCAGAATGTTACCTTCTATCTACTCTACCCACGTTGAAAGTAACAAGGCTAAACACCCTATGCGATGGCCTACCAGCTGATACATGCAACTATAATTCTGCAATAAGAAGGGGGCAGTGCATATCCATTGACTCTTTAGTCTATGCTACATGGCCTTTCCTAAACTAGTATTAGGCCAAGGCAGATAAGTCAAATTCATGTTTGGCACATCTAATGATGCCCATCATGATGGCGAGGATTGCCTCTTAAGCTTCCATCATATGCAAAGGTTTTCACATGGTACATAGCAAAATGTAGTCACCTATGTCAGGAATGACTTCTAGCTAGCCCCTTTGAGAACTCTTTACTAACAAGAGGATGTGTTCTCTTGCCCTAGTTGTAACTTGCAACCATTCTAATGTTAAGGATTTATTTTTGAACAGCATATTGCTCCCTACAACAAGGAAAAGAAAATTATAATAGGTCCACTAACCCTCTCCCTCTCTTCATGACTCCCTCTCCTACATTTAGAGTAAAACCAACCAATGATTAGAAATTTTGAAAAATAAGCGAAAAAAAAGAAGAAAATTTGAGCAGATGGTTGAAAAATTCAAGAAAATAACCATCGGATTTTTGTCTTACAAAATTCAATGGCTGAAAATGATACAAACATCAAAGAGGGCATGCCTATTAATTCTACAACTCCAACTCACTCCCTTTCAAGCAGAAACACAGCAAGCAAACACAAACAACGAAATTCAAAACAACATTTTCTTCAATTCAAGAATTCAAAAGAATGAAAGTAGGAGGTAGACATCCGGAAATCAAACTAAGAACTTGGATAGACTTGGGTTTGGGGTTGGGGCGACGGACTTTCCTCTTTCGGACCAGAGCAGAAGAAGAAGCCTCAGTTGTCGAAGATGGTGGGGCGCTGATGAGGAGACTTTCCTCTCCCTAAGCGCGGGGCCCCTTTAATTTATTTCACAATTTTTTGCTTTTGGCCTTTTTGTTTTTGGTCATCCATAGGCACCCACAGTATGCCAGCTAATGTACTGAAGAATATTGAAAATTTTATTTAAAATTTTATTTAAATTTGAATTTAGAAGATATTATCTTAAAAAAAAGGTTAGTTGCTCATGTGAAATTTTATATAATAGAAATAAACTAAAATGTATAGTAGATAAGTATGAAAGTAAATTTATCCAAAGTTAGTAGGTTTATTAGTAAATAACAAACAAGTATTTTCTTCTTAATTTTGAATTTTGATGCCAACATTAACTTTTGGTTGAAATAGTTTTCATTATTTTGACTAAATAAATGATATCGAATATGATGGTAAATTTAAATTTTCCCAAAATATTATAGACTGAGAAAAATGAAGGTGGTACAATTCATACTTGGACACAAACATAGATTTTGGTAAAAATGAGAAGTAGTGCTAATATGATATATCAAATTACCTTGTATTTCTTTGAAGGAGTGCGAGCTCTACTTTCTCTGTAAAACGGAAAATGCGAGTAGCCAAGGGAGAATGAATAGACGATAGTGGTAATTTAAATTGGGAATCGCCCACAGGCCAGAATTTAAGAAGGAGCATTTGATTTGTCATTTTTCTTTTTTTGCATTAAATACTATACATAGTTGTTTATGGTCGGTTGCATATAAACCCAAAAAGCAAAAAAAATATTAAAATCATGGATGTTGCAGTATAACACATCTATTCATATTTTACATAGATAATTTCCATGAGATAAAATTAATTAACTATGCATATACGACTACAATTTTTTATTAAGATATCTACAAAATTTTCAGTTAATTAGCAATACTCAATTACAAAACTTTATTTCTCTATATGTTAAAAAAATCATTTATATGACATATATGTCTAGCTATACACCTCTTATAAATTAATTATATAATTATATATAATTAGGAAAGGAAAATCCATATGATTATAT
This sequence comes from Pouteria campechiana, assembly GCA_036873735.1. Taxonomy (NCBI): domain Eukaryota; kingdom Viridiplantae; phylum Streptophyta; class Magnoliopsida; order Ericales; family Sapotaceae; genus Pouteria; species Pouteria campechiana. The sequence goes on from JAYJMB010000008.1 coordinate 1,410,855, forward strand.
CTAATTCAAATTAATTAAAAATTTAGCTAATTATTTATTAATAGGTGTCACTTTAAGGCAATTCTTAGGAAGAATGAACTTGTGGAGACAGTTATAGTGTTTTGGCCATATCTTCCTTGTAAAAACTCAGAATTAGATAATTTTTAACTTGTTAGATAGATAATTTGAAGGGATAAAACTTTTATTTTTAAATATTTCTCTGAATTAGCCTATAAATGCCCCAAGATTTTCCCCAAAGTGACATCTATTAACGGTTTTTATCTTTCAGCGCGTCGGTACCTTTGGAGACAATACACTCTTTTAGCCATATCTTCTTATTTAAAACTCAGAATTATTTAATTTTTTATTTTTTGGATATATAATTATAAAATATATAATTTTTATGTTAAATACTTTCTCTGAATCAAACTCAATATATGCCAAAAATTGGTTACAAATAACCCCTTTATCATATTCAGACGGGTTGAAAGGTAAAAACTGTTAATAAGTGTCACTTTAAATATTTTTATTAGGGAATATAGATGCTTATTTAGAGAAATATTTCAACATAAAAGTTGTATCCCTTTAAATTATATATCCAAAAAGATAAGAATCACCTAATTCTGAATTTGGATGAGGAAGATATGACCAAAAAACTATAACTATCTTTGGAAGTTTATGTAGTAGGTAGTACCGTGGGCACTAGTGATTCTTAATGCATTAGTAACATAACTTCGAGATATACTACTTTCTTATTGAATATAATTTTCAAATCATTCTCAAAATATACAAAAATTGGACCACAATTGATACATTTTCTACACATCCAAAATTTTTGATACAAGTGCAAAAATTTCTGACAAATTGTAGTCCAATTTTGGCATATTTTGAAGATGATTTGAAAATCATGTTCAACATGATAGTTGTATATCTAAAATTTATCTTTAAAATGAATTAAGAATAATATAATTTTGAGTTTAAATGAGGAATTTATATCTAAAATAGTGCAAGCCCTTTAGAACTTCTAACTGCACATCTGAAATTTCTGATCGATATGCATAAATTTTTGACAGATTGTGGTCCAATTTTGGCATATTCCAAGGATGATTTGGAAATCATGTTCAACATGATAGTTGTATATTTAGAATTTATCTTTCCAATGCATTAAAAATAATATGATTATGAATTCATATGAGAAAGTTTTATCTAAAATAATGCATGCCCTTTAGAACTTCTGACTGCAATCCAAAATTTCTGATAGATGTGCAAAAATGTCTAACAAATTGTGGTCCAATTTTAGCATATTTTGAGGATGATTTGGAAATCATGTTCAACATGATAGTTGTATATTTAGAATTTATCTTTCCAATGCATTAAAAATAATATGATTATGAATTCATATGAGAAAGTTTTATCTAAAATAATGCATGCCCTTTAGAACTTCTGACTGCAATCCAAAATTTCTGATAGATGTGCAAAAATGTCTAACAAATTGTGGTCCAATTTTAGCATATTTTGAGGATGATTTGGAAATCATGTTCAATATGATAGTTATATATATAATTTATCTTTCTAATACATTAATAATCACATGATTATGAGTTCATATGAGGAATTTATATCCAAAATAGTGCAAGCCCTTCAGAATTTCTAACTACACATTCAAAATTTCTGACAATTGTGTAAAAATTTCTGATAGATTATGGTCCAATTTTGACATATTTTGAAAATGATTTGAAAATCATGTTCAACATGATAGTTATATATCTAGAATTTATCTTTCCAATGCATTAATAATAACATAATTCTGAGTTCATATGAGGAAATTATATCCAAAATAGTGCACAAAGCACGGACGGTAGAAATTAAACCTCCCTGAAATGAATGGTGAGATGTCGTGGTTGCTTCCTGTGATGCTGGAAACTGGTTGTTTTGAAGCCTAA
>JAYJMB010000008.1:1412876-1434536 GCA_036873735.1 Pouteria campechiana
ATGCCCCTATGTTGGAGCTGAAATTCCTAAATTACCCCCAGAGGACCTCAAGCCTATAAATACCCCTCCCTCTTCTTAAAAAGGTAGGATTGGAAGGAGAATTCTTTTGGAGAGAGAACTTGAAGGGGGAGCTTGAGGAGTCTTTAAGAGGCAGGTGCCTCATTTGACACCAGTGGCCTTTGACCACTTTAGTGCCTGAGGGCACTCTGCTATTGCCCCACCATGGTACACATATGGGTCCCACCTATGTTGTGGTAATGGTGGGTCTCATATGGCTAATGGACAACAGAATAATGCTGGATTAGACATTTTAAATACATTAAAACATGTTTAAACTCTGATTAAACCATCTAACTGCCACATAAATTAGGAAACTAATGACATTATCTTAAATCAATTAAAAAACTGTTATTTAGCACTAACCGTGATTAGGCTTAATTAACTCGAAGTGTAATTAGGCTTAATTCATGCAACCTAAATCTTCGATTTCTCATAGTATAAACAGTAGAGATCGTCCGCTTGCAGTTTTCCACGGGATATTGGAAAACACAACTCATCAACTCATTCAAAAGCCTAAGTATAGGACCGAGTCACTGATCATGACTCACCTAATCACTGAGTCATGACTCACTTAGTCAAACCTTAGTAAACACCACTCATCAACTTATCCTGAAGCCTAAGTCTAGGATCGAGTTACTGAGTCGTGACTCATTGAGTCAAACCTTAGTATATACCATTCATCAAAACATTCAAATCCAGTCATCCTGATCCACTTTTTCTAAGCTTCTTATGGGCAATTGAGAGAGGCGAGCTAAACCCAGTTAACCTGGCCCACTCTTCCTTAGCTTCTCATGGGTAATTGAGAGAGCCGAGCCAAATCCACTCATCCTGGTCCCACTCTTCCTAAGCTTCTCATGGGCAATTGAGAGAGCCGAGCCAAACCCAGTTAACTTGGCCCACTTTTCCTAAGCTTCTCATGGGCAGTTGAGAGAGCCGAACCAAATCCAGTCATACTGGTGCCACTTCTCTTAAGCTTCTCATGGGTCAATTGAGAGAGTCGAGCTAAACCTAGTTAACCTGGCCCACTCTTCCTAAGCTTCTTATATGTAATTGAGAGAGCCGAGCTAAATTCAGTCAACTTGGCCCACTCTTCTTAAGCTTCTTATGGACAATGAGAGAAAACTTAACTAAACCTAGGTCATCTGTATTCTTCTGATCTCCTTCAGGTCTAAACACAATAAAGATCACTCGGTCCTGAGTCCTTCCAGGATATGCCAATTGAGTCATAAAACACTTACTGTCTTTATAGTTTCTTAGAGTCTAAACAATAGAAATCACCCAGTCTTGATTTCCCCCGGGACAAACCAATCGGATAAAAGCACCGATTTTCTAAGTTGGCCAAGTGTCTAGTAACCTAGTTTAGAATCGTGTCATCTTATCTGCCCATTGACTTGAGGCGATCTCCTAAATATCAAGTCATCGTAATGTGCTTGGTGATTCCAAAGATAGCACACATCTATTTTGAGAGAGAGTGTGTGTGTTTTATTTTTGGATTTCTAAGATGTATTGTACTTTTCCTTTTAATCAAGAGTTTTCTCCATTGTAGATATGTAATTAGGACCACTTGTGGTCTGGGATGTGAACATACAATTTTTTAATATTCACAGCAAGTGTAATCAATTGAGGACAATCAATAAAAATGGAAACTATTTGATTCATTCCAAAAATGATAAATCTTGTAATGTTGTTCCATTTTTTATTTCCTCCTCTTTTTGTACTTGTTATAATGATAAATATAGGTACACATTTTGAACAGAAATATAGACTAAAAATTCACCATTAAATGAATAATGGAAACACGTATGAGAAATGCAAATACATAAACAAAAGGGATAGTAAATGCAATTTAAATTATTAATTTATTTTAATTAAAAATAATTAAAATTAATTTAAAAAATTAATAACAAAATCTGCAAAGTTGGAAATCCATGCTAAAAATAGCAATGTAGACTTGCTTTTAACTTTTATCAATATCAAAACAATGCATTTGCATATAATTTAGATTTAGGATTTTCCCCCAAATCCCTATTTTTTAGAATTAAAAATGTAGATTTTTTAACTACAAATCACTGAAAATCGTTAAATCTACCATATTAATGCTTATGAAGGACTTTTCAAACATTCAACTGTTGGTCCTTTACAGATAGCAACTCAAGTGGGGGGTAAATTAAGTTTTTAAAAATTTTGGATAAATTGAAACAATGGTGCTAGAAAAGAGATGAGAAATATCAAACAACATACTGAACACAGATTTTATAGTGGTTCAGCCCGAGTTGGGATTATACTCCATTTCTCTAAGACAATTTCCTTTACTGTCTTAGGTTCCACTAACAAAATTTTAACAACCACAAGTTGGTTTTCCCTAAGCTCACCAGTAAACTTCTTACAACGTTGCAAGTCTTTCCTACATGTAGAAATTCAACGCAACAGTGCAAGCCTCTTTCTTGTAAAAATAAAATAATGGTGAGAAATGTATCGAGGTTTGCCTTTTACTTAGGCAGATTTGCACACAATAAAAATAATAAAAGGATTATCAATACAATTTAGATGTTCAGATTCCTTGACATTTTAAAACGATGTTACTTTTGAATTCTGTATCAGAGTGTAGCACAAAAGGAGTAGAAATGAGTTGGAAGAAAATTGTTTGATCTTCGTAAATGCATGTGAAAGCTCTTTTGATTGTCTAACTTTTGCTTTCAACATCTTGATCTTCTATTTATACTTTGGAAGAAATTAGAGCCATTGAAATTTGCTTTTGTTGAGGTTTTGATCGTTTTAGATAGCTTGTAATCCACTCAACAAAAAGGCTGACAAAACGACTTTAGAACTTTGAATATTGGGTGAACAATATCAGTGACCATTGCAACAATAAATGTAGACCTTTGAAGGTCCATTTTCTTTCCTCTAAAGGTTGCCTTGAGAGGATAGCTTAATCTAGATAGGTCTTCAGACCTTTGAAAGTCGAGGTCGATTCCTTTGAAACTTTTTCTGAAGACTGACACCTCCAACTACCACCAATGGCTAGTTTTCGCAAACTTCTAAAGCTTCTCTTTTGTCCTCTGAAAACTACTTAGAGAGGTGGTATTCAACCAGGAACTTCTTCAGACCTCTGAAGGTTGGGAACTGTTCCTTTTAAGATTCTGACATGTTCATCTACTACTGATGTCTGGTTTGCTGAACTTTGAAACTTGAGAAAATGGGTTTCAAAGGGATAAGAGGTAAGATAGCGTACAAATCAATATTATCTCCCATTTACTCACGATAATATTGATATTTTCTTCCAATAAATTCGATAAAATCAATATTATCTACGATAATATCGATATTCAATAATATCAATATTATTTTCGATATTTATGGGAAACCATAAATAATTTCTTTTTCAGTACATTTATTGTATCGGTGGGGACCTAAAATGATATTATTGTCGACAATATTGATTTTAAGAATACTGAGTTGCACTAGAGATCATTGCTACTATACTTGATAGGGTCATATTCATCCACCTAGCAGAAAAAAATGCGAGACAATGACCCCTACACGAGCAATAATTAATTTCATATTAGCATAGTGATGTGTTCATAGGCATCTATACATCATTAGCACCATTATTCACATGTAAATTCTCACTTGTTTTGGGCAATGGTAAAACCATCTTCCAGGATTTTCAGAAGTCCTAGACATGAATGTATCACGTAAGCCTTGCTCCAATGGGCATGAGACAGCCTGCCATCTTTGTGGGTTTGAACTTGATGCCATTTGTTGCAGCTGCAACAGAATAAACAATATGATTAGCAGTAGTTCGATATTACTTAAAACCACATCCATAAATCCATCACATTACAATGGGCCCCACATATATCAACCAAAATTGGATGTAAAATTATGTTCTACAGGCATATACTACCATTTCATAATTCTCAACACAATCTGTAATAAAAAAATGACTGCTAAATTCATTCTGCCTCAACTCAAATTTTTAGAATGACTCACAATTAACGAACTCTAGATGAACAACAATTCCAATACATCCAATTAACTTAGCATTTCAGGTCACAGGGAGCAGTTGCAAAAATGAATATATGTAAATAAGGAAAAAATATGTTGAATCTCTAAATATATGATAACATACTATGCTAGTATTTCATTAACAACATTTAAGAAATTTGCTCCTACAGAACCCCTCATAGACTGTGGAAGCTTTTATGGCTGTTAAAATAGTGGATGAGTTCTAGAGTTTAAGATGCAATTCGTGATTGCCATTTGATTTTCATGGTATCCCTAATATTATCTAATGGTGTAAGACAAATTTGCAAAAGTAGTGAATAATTGGAAGTTATGTTCAACAAAATATCAAATTAAATTTGACAACAAGGATCTTATATAAATATTGTCAAAGCAATAGTTTACCATGCAAATCAGATTTGACACACAATTAATAATAATAATAAACATTTCAGCTGAAAATGGTGCACTTCACCTTTTACGGATTAGAACTTGTCTCTCCTTCTCGCCTCTTCCAACGGCTGCTCTCAAATGCCCTTTTAAATAGCTGGAAAAGGGCACTTTTGGAATTTAGGAAAAAACAAATTAGGGATTAAACTGCTGGGTGTGGGCATTAGGATGGCTGCTAACGGTGTTGGCATAAACGCAATAAGTTTTTAAATTTGTTGGCATATTTACAAATATTTCCGATGTGTTGGTATATCGACAATTATTTTGTTAAACTGTGGGTATATCTGCAAAAAACCCAGAAAATAATAAGATAGAGCAACTGGACAAAACTACCTCGTGCATTCCAAACAGATCCATTTCCAGTTGTATTCACCATAACAACTTTCATGGAATGAATTTAATCCCAGCCATCTGTTTGTGCATCCATAAGTGCATCTATGCATTTCTCTGGAAACTGTGCAGATGAGATCATAAGTCTTCTTGAGACAAGATGATGAAAGATCTGTGTTGGTTGTACATGAAGGCTTCAACTCACCTGGAATCTTTTATTGAGGATTTGTCCCCTAAATTGTTGTTGTTTTCAGAATGCTTTAACCCTTTTGATTAGGCTATGGAGTTCAGTTACATTGCTTAGAAATTATAATACATGTGAGTTGCTTATCAATAAAGCAAATGTTGTAATATTTGCTATCAAAGAGATCAAATCACCAAAAAGCTTTAAAGTTAACAGAAGATGTCAAGTTTGACATTATAAACCTTTGAATTAGTGATATGTTTTCCTAAACTGCTTGAGCATGTATGATGTATGCTTCACTTGTGATTGAAATTATAACTTCACATATAATGTTGTGGGAGCATTTACTTCAGCTTTGTAGCCCCTCTCATAAAATGGATTCTCATACTTTGACCATTAATATCACAATGGCTTGTAGTTGGTCCATACTACCTTCTTTATAGGTCGTAACCGCTGGAATAGAAGAGTAGGAATCATCTTGCTTTGATTCTATGTCAGATGAAACAAACTATTGCTCCAAAAGCTCTAAAACTAATAGAAGGCACTGAGTATAATTTTTCAAAGCTTGAAATCAATTGCGAATTCTCCATTACTTAGAATAGTTCCATGATGCATTTCTAAAGAATTCAATCCATTTTGACTCTTTGTTAGGTCAAGACCAGGCATGAAGTGTATAGTCTTTGTGAAGAGAGTCATCATTGCAATATCCTTGTCATTCATCCTTGGGAGATTACAGTTGCTGTCCTCTTGGAAGTGTCACCATCTCGTGGGAATGCACTCTGTTCATAAAAACATGTCTCGGAAAATGATGAATGGCATTCTAGAAAAATTTCGGTCTGGAGAGGTATTACCTTATCATGGATGTCATGAACTTAAGAATATTATTATAAGTTTGCTAGCAGACATATCTGTGTTCTTTTTGTATGTTTTCTCTACAAATATGTATCCACCTAAAACTCAATTTCATAATTTTACAAAAAATATAGAACCTTTCGAACAAGTTGACTAAGAACAATACTGTTGAGAGGTTGCTCTTGTAATAAACAAGAAGAGTAGCCTATTGGTTGTTAATTCTTAATCTGATAAGGATAATGGACAAGCTATCATCATATTTTTCCTTTTTGTTCTTTATGGATTTAAAATCTTGTGTTAGTCAACTGTAAGCCAAGATTTTATGAGCTTTGCAGCACTTGCACATTTGACAAGCATGTTAGATTAAGTATATATGTTCGCCTAGGTTTTGCCAAACAGAATGTTCCAAATATTTGGTTTGCAGTTAAATCTTTTGTTCAGTTACCCTTTTTGTACTATGACATTGAAGAAAAACTCATTTCTTTGCCCTAGAAGTAAAAAAAGACTTATCTGTAGCTCATTTTGACTTTGCTTGTGGTTGTTTTTTATATATTATGTATGCATCTTTAAAATTCAACTCTTAAATTTCATTGGGGTTTGGATAATGTAGTTTAATCTGCTAGTTGCAACAAATGTGGCTGAAGAAGGACTTGATATCCAGACCTGCTGCCTTGTTGTACGATTTGATCTTCCCGAAAATCTTACCAGCTTCATACAGTCCAGAGGCCGTGCACGCATGCCCCAGTCTGAATACGCGTTTTTGGTGAGAAGGTAATGTTTCGTTATTTTTAATAACAGCTGCACTGAAATTTTGTGAAAATTTCATAGCACACATCATTGTACTGTGAATATTTGTGGCTTTGCAGCTTTGTTTTTATGTAGCAAAACAAGTGCCTGCAAACTGATGCAATGCTTTTGAATACCACTAAATGTGTAACAGAATAATGTCTGTTTCTGCAAAGGTTAGTTAAGCTGAAGTACAGTTTTTGGGTCACAGAGCATTTGCTTCATTGTGGGTTGACCTTTCTCATTTTCATTTGTCATTTTCCCCAAGCATTGCACAATATCAAAAAAGTGGGCTGGTAACTGTGGTATTACTTTTTTCTTTAAAATCCTTTTTGTATGCTTTGAGCACATATGTCAATTAAATATTTGAATGTCATCAAACATTTTTCTAAAATGCATGTTTGTTAACCTTCACAACATTGCAGAGGAAATGTGCATGAGATAAACATGATCAAAGATTTCAGTGCTGATGAAGATGTCATGAACAAGGAAATTGTTCGCAGGTCATCAGGTGAAACTTTCGATAGTTTGGAGGAAAAGAGGTACAAAATTGATGCGACTGGTGCGTCAATCAGTACCGGATCTTGTGTCTCGTTACTTCATCATTATTGTTCAAAGCTTCCACGGGATGAGTATGTTCTCAATTTATTCATGCTTTTTTTTTAAAAAAAAAAAATTCCTGATTCTAAATCCTAGGTTTTCTTGGCATTAAATCAAGGCTAGATATTGTGGCTACTCTAGATCTCCCACCGCAATTGTGGGTCGTTGCTGCACCTGATGATCAAACTGAAATTGTAAGGAATTAAGGATAGTTGAAGTAACTGGACAGTCTCTATCTTATTTCCTTTTAATTTTTTATTTTTGTTTTTTCAGTGATTTCAGTTATCAATCTATGATGATTGATGACAATGTTAACTTTGATCAGATTTTAATTCACCTAATGGCATCCTGCTGGTTAGACAGATAAGAAGGTTAAATATGTGGAAGTCAAGGCACACGTGGAGAGATATTTGCAGAGTTCCCTGGACGGGTAAAAAGTGTGAGCCAGTGATTCATGAAGGAATTGATTTAGGTTAACTGGGTGGAGAAAAAAATATATGAGGGCTTTCCAAGGAGTTTATAATCAAAATTTTATTTCTTAGGCCTGCATAAAGTCCATTGATGTCCCTGGGTGTAATTCAAGCTTATGTTTGTGGGTCAGAAATTGAAAGTAATTAGCTATGATTGAACACTTAGCAGGAATGCATATAAGCTGCATAGCGAGTTAATGATACATATTCACATGATCTTTCCTTTATTGTCTATGCATTGACATAGTGTGCCATGAATTAAAGTGGTTGTAAATCCTGATAAACTTGATATTGGTCACCAGATGAGTGCTTAGTGTCATGCTATTTGATTGCTCAACTGTGAGGGGTGCTAGCCTGGGTTGGTGAGAGTCTTTCGCATTACTCTATAGTCTATAGTGATGCTTATGAACATCCTTGCTCATCCCGTCGGCTTGAATATGTTGAAATTTTCTATTTTTTGCATTTCTAACCGCATAGCAAGCTAGCATGTGATTTCGGTAAGTGGAATGGGCAAGCATCTGTGTATTGTATTGCTCATCAGTTGTTCTGTCAAATTTCTTTGGCTTTCTGTTGCTTGAATTGGTTGTAATTTCTCCACTGTTTTGTTATTTGTTCTTTTGGTACCTGATCCAATCTAATGCAACATTCTATGTTGTGGGAAAACGTGACTGGTGGTCTATATTGTACATGTGTATAGTTAGCTACTTTAGGAAAGTGGTCTATATTGTACATGTGTATAGTTAGCTATCTTAGGAAAGTCTTGTAACAGATTGTATCCCTAGAATTAGTCTGATTTAGTTAAATTTACTATTGTGTTAGGGTATCCCATGAATCATGGGATTTGAGTCATTTGATAGGTCAAGTTTCTTTTTTATTTACTAGGTTTATATAAAATTATGGTGTGATATAATTCAGAATATGAATGAAATTCTTCTCTCAATAATTGATATGGTATCAGAGCTATAGGTTCTTTTCTTAGACTGAAACCTTTTGTCTTCATAGCCTTTTTTTTTGCTCTATTGAGCATTTTTTTGTCAGCCTTCATTGCTGGTGATTTCTGCTTCGTGTGAAGAGGCATTAATTGCCTAGGGTTTATTAACCATAGAAGATGTCGGAGGTTGCAGAGACCATTGCTACAGCCCAATCAGAGGAGGTTGTTCGATCTCAACAACCCGGAGAACTGCAAAGTATTCAGGCCGCATACAGGCTGGATTTAAAAAATTATCTCAAGTGGTCCCAACTTGTTCGTACAGTGCTAAAAGGAAACGGGAAGATCAGTGATCTTACTGGTACAGGATCAAAGCTAGGTGATCCTCGTTTTGAAGCATGGGATGAAGAAGATTCCATGATTATGGCGTGGCTGTGGAGTTTTACTATCCCTGAAATTAGCAACATATGCATGTTCTTATCTACTGCCAAGGATTTGGGATGCAATTCAACAGACCTATTCTAAAACTAGGGATGCAGCTCAAGTATATGAGGTCAACGTAAAGACGATGGCTGCAAAACAAGAAAATAAAATAGCCACAGTCTAATAGAAATTCTCTTAACATTCTACCCTAACATACACACTACAAATAACCTTATTCCTAGAATATTTGGGTGTGTGTAATTTGTACATGTCCACAGTCAAAACAAGGGGAAACTAGATCCATGGTGTCTTTGTGGGATATTCTTTAACTCCAAAAGGGTATAAATGCTACCACCCTCCATAAGTTCTATGCCTCAGTGGATGTCACTTTCAATGAACAAGATTCTTACTTCACCACTTCTTATCTTCAGGGAGAGAATTCAACAATGGAAGATAAAGATAAAGATAAGGATTTTTTTTACTTGATCCGTCATTACTTCCTGCGTCTAAGCCACCTTGTTCATCTTGTACCATTGTGCCGAACCATGTGCCTAAAACCCCTCTTGAACCCGTGTTTGAATCTGAACCCATGTTCGAAACTGAACTTGTGTCTGAAAATCCTCAAGGAAAAACAGATTCTGCTCTCCCAACAGAAGTATATTACAGATCTCCTCAAAGAAATGGGCGAGATAGCATGCAAACCAGCAAGTACTCCAATAGATCCAGATCTTAAACTTGGAAAAGCTGAGGAGGATGCTGCAGGAGATAGGGAAACATATCAATGCCTAGTAAGAAGACTCATTTATCTGTATTACACACTACCAGATATAGCATATGCAGTTAGTGTGATTAGCCAATTCATGCATAGCCCAAAGGAAGTTCATTTGCAAGCAGCTCATCGAGTGTTACGGTACCTCAAGGGAACACCAGGAAATGGTATTTTGTTTAGAAGGAATGGAGGTTTAGTACTTGAGGCATAGACAGATGCCGATTATGCTGGATCAATTGTTGACAGAAGGTCAATCACTGGATATTGCACCTTTCTTGGTGAAAACCTTGTGACGTGGAGGAGTAAAAAATAGAATGTGGTAGCACGATCTAGTGCGGAGGCAGAATTCTAGGCAATGGCTCAAGGTGTGTGTGCTCTACTTTGGTTGAAGATCATTTTGAAAGACTTGAAGATTAAGTGGGATGGTCCAATGAGACTTTATTGTGATAACAAGTCCGCAATCAGCATAGCACACAACCCAATACAATATGATCGAACAAGGCACATCGAAATTGACAAACACTTTATCAAAGAAAAGTTGGAGAGTTTGTACACCTTTTGTGTCTACACATGGCCAAATTGCTGATGTACTTACCAAAGGGTTAAGCAGTTCAGTGTTTTAGAGTATAGTATCGAACCTGAAAATGGAGAATACCTATTCACCAGCTTGAGGGGGAGTGTGTGAAAATGTGACTCGTGGTCTGTATTGTACATGTGTATAGTTAGCTACTTTAGGAAAGTGGTCTGTATTGTACATGTGTATCATTAGCTATCTTAAGAAAGTCTTGTAGCAGATTGTATCCCTAGAATTAGTCTGACTTAGTTAAGTTTCCTAGTGTGTTAAGGTATCCCATGAATCATGGGATGTGACAGGTCAAGTTTCCTTTTTATTTACTAGGTCTAGTGTATGTAAAATTATGGTGTGATGTAATTCAGAATATGAATGAAATTCTTCTCTCAATCATTGATATATGTACAGATATCTATGCCAGAGTTCTCTTACTTTGATGTCATTGATATATGTACAGATATTTCACCCCTATGCCAGAGTTCTCTTACTTTGATGATTTGAATGGGACTCTCTGCCGCATAATTCTCCCCTCTAATGCTCCAATTCGTCAAGTTGACAGCTTACCCTCCCCTTCAAAGGATGATGCTAAAAGAAGCGCCTGTCTGAATGCATGCAAGAAATTGCACTTAATGGGTGCTCTGACTGATTATCTTTTGCCCTTCCAAGAGGATGAAACAACTGAAGGAGAGTCATGTGAACCTGATGACGATGAAGGTTTACTAGTTGTGCAATTTCTTGCTCAGATTTGCGTACTGTATTCCCTTTCATTTCTCATTTGACTGCTTTCAGCTGCCATTCCAACTGTGTTTTTTCTGTCAGCAGATGAAAATTTGCGGGAAGAGCTTCATGAGATGCTAATCCCTGCTATACTTCAAGTACCATGGTCTATTACGGAGGATGTTGTTTGTCTTTATGTTTACTTCATAAAATTTATTCCCCATCCAGATGATCGACTATACAGGCCTTTTGGTCTTTTTATCCAAAACCCTCTGCCTAAAGAAGCTGAAACCATGGATATTGATCTTCATTTGACACATGGTAGAATTGTAAATACAACAGTTATCCCTTCAGGAATGTTCAAGTTTTATAACAGTGAGGTATGTCTGTTACAAAGAAAATTCCAACTTTCTTTTATTATATTCCAGTCCTTACATAACTGAGATTAATTTTCATACAGATTATCCAAGCTGAGAAGTTTCAAGAAATGTTTCTTAAGGTTGTTCTTGACAGGGAAGAATTCTTTTCTGACTTTGTTCCTCTTGGTAAGAATGCTTCAGAAGGAGGGGGGTCTTTAGCCTCTTATCTATTACTGCCTGTCAAGAAGCATGAACCTGAGGAAAAATTTAATGTTGATTGGGAGACCATCACTACCTGTTTATCTTCACCCGTTTTCAGATGTCCAGCTGATGTTACTGCAAGAAGTGCTTTGCATGTGACAAACTCCTTGGAATTTATTGATGGCACCGCCAGTAAAGATGATATCCCAAATAGTTTGGTTCTCACTCCCCACAACAAGTTACTATTTTTTGTGGTTGACATTATTCATGAAGTGAATGCAAACAGCCCATTTAAGGATTCAACGTATGTGGAGCACTACAGGAAAGAGTATGTAATCAGGATGTAAAAGCTCCTTTTTCTCCTATGAAGGCTGATTTTATTTGTATGTGTGTGTCTGCATGTTGTACGTTGTACTTCTTATTTGGTGTTTCAGGCATTATTAGTTGCTATTGTGGATGGGGCCAAGGTATCCCATTATGGCTTTTGAAAGCTATCATTTGGATATTAGTAGCTATATTTCAACGTGGTAATCGCCATGAGTACTATGGGATAAATCACAGAACATCATGTGGTGAAGGGAGAGGGAAAACAAGAAATGAAGAGGACGATGGTGAACAGTTCTTAAAAATCTGTAATTCATTTTGGTTTTCCAATGACAATTTTTATTGTGAGGATGACCATTTCAGTGGGAATGAATCCCATGTCAGTTAGGACTAGGGTTGTTATAAGTTATAAATATGAGGATTGGCTTTCTAGCTTGGCTAATTATTTTGAGATGGATCTAGTCCATTTAACATGCTATCAGAGCCAGATTCAAGAATATTCTTTTTGTGTTCTGTGCACATCTCATGCCTGTTTATACCAGTCTTGTTGAGCTTGAACATAAGAGGGGGTATTAGTTGGAAAGAATCCCATATTGTTCAGGGAGTTGGGCTGGTAAAGAGTTATAAATGTGGGAATAGACCTCTAACTTACATCCCATATGATAAACTTCATGCTTTGTAATCTTTTGCAGTATTGTTTTATAGAATCATAATTCTCCTGCAAATAAATGTCTATTGTCACATCTCTCGTTGACTCTTAATAACTTTAGTTGGCCGTGGACCATGAATTGTTCTACTAATCTCCTTGAAGCTTCTAACCATTAATTGTTAATCATTGGTTGGACTGTGAAATATTTCCTTCATTTTTTATGGAAATAAATTAGCGATATTGCAGCCACTCATTTGTTATTTTTATCCATCTATCACAACAACTGTACATTAAAAGAATTTTTTTAAAACCCATAATTAAAAAAACTCAACATTTTATTATTTATGTCCATTTTCATTTTATTGATCTTATCTTGGATGGTATTTTTGTTGGGAGGTGACTGATAAATTATTTTATAGGAAACCAATGTTTTCATTTATTCTAGAGATATTATTGTTTTTTAAAAAATTATCTTCCAAAGCCTCCTTTTGACCATTTCTTCCCTTATGTCTTCTCAAACAACTGTGATAGCCTCCTTAAATCATTAAAAGCTCGTTTGGATTTATTGTGCACTGTATTTATATGTTTAGATCAATATTTACTTAATTTTCATGCCTTGAAGTCATTCTAAATTTGTTGGTTGTATGTATAAATGTCTTATGTGTTTCTATTGATTATTAAATCTTGGCTGAAATATGTATCTATTTTCATCTTAATTTATCATGGAGTTCTGTTAATTTTTTAAAATTAAAATTTTTATTTTTCAATAAAGGTTTCCAAGAAAATAATCTTATCTCTGATAAAAGTAACCATATCTTTTTTGGGGACCACTGATATTTGCCAATAAAGCGAACACTAGTTTACATGCTCTATGGTTGCACTTAGAAATAAAATGAAACTAATTCTTTTAACTGACATGAAATTTGCTAGATTCAGGTCCAGAAAATAAGTTCATGGATTTAGCTTGGGTGGAGAGTTTCACCGCATGCTTTGACTTGCTTTCATATTAACTATTGAACCCTTTATTGCTAGATTTTAACTTAAGAGCAAAGTTAGTGTTGCTCTAGTGACTTGATGTACCTACCTTGGATCTCATTGCTGCTGCAGACCTCCTTGTAATTACCAACTCATGCTATCAATGGAATTATGTACATCTAATTGATTTTGGGCAGCAGTTTTGTTTAACATCATGCATTATGTACCATCAATTTGATTTTAATGTACACCTGATAATGGCCTTGCTATTATTCTGTAAAGCAGCTTTAAGATTCAACTTTCACACCCAGAACAACCACTTTTGAAGGCAAAGCAACTGTTTAAACTGCATAACTTATTGCATAATCGATTGCAAGAAAATACAGGTATTTTCTTCAATAGATTTGTTTATTTGCTAAATGCGGTTCCATTTTCTTCTTAAATTATTTCATCATATTATTAGCTGCTCTATTTTCTATATCAATGTTGAACCATCACGGAATTCATAGCAGCTTTTCTTGGAATTTAGCTCCTTTTGTTGTCAAATGTCATGTGTGGGTTCCTTTGTTATCCGTCAATTATTGTGCACAAGTTCTTGTACTTATTTTCCATGTTGTCATTTATTCAGTTAGATTGTTCAACATTCTTCATTATATCTCATCCTGCAAAAATCATTAAACAAAGCAGAGTATTTTCAATTATTTTTGAATGACATTTACATCATTGAAATATGGATCTTTCTACTTGCTCTTCCTCATGTTGCATGTCAAATCATAGTCTTAAAACAAGTACCTTAATTAAAATCACAAAAAAGGAATGCCCAGCATTAGATTGAAATGTTATGTTTTTTGATTTCATAAGAAAAAATCTTCGTCTTTCTTTGAGGTTATCTGCCAATCTGGTGCAAGCCTTTTTTCCCCAATCATGGGACTAGCAGTGACAGAGCAAAGCTCCAATTGGTAGATTGGAGTTCGTTGACGAAGGGTTTTGATACGGATGGAGTGGTAGGAACCATAAACAGTTCTTTGGGAAATGTTTGGAGGATGGAACAAGATGGAAAGGGATGAGTGGGTAGAAGAATTTGCAGTTAATCTCCAGCATGCTGGAAGCTAATTTTCATCTATATTAGAATTAGAATAAGCTAGATTAGCTTGTGATCTTCCTTAGAATTCTAGATCTATCCTTGATTCCTTAGATATTGTATTTGAGAATTTCCTCTCTGAATTCTTATTTGGATTGAGTATATTTTCATGAAAATCTTTGTCATTTGATCTAGAATGTGTCTAGAGGCAAGTAGCTCTTGATCTAGCCTCTTTAAGTTTACATCAAAGAAGCAGAGAAGGTTTTCTTGTTGATCTGCTTGGGAGTTGCAAGAAACAGCTCTAACAAGCTAAGGCATGCAAGTTCTAAAGTAGATCCCTCAGATTCACACTTAAGCAAGTTGAAATCAATAAACTACCTTGATTTTCTCTGAAATTGTTGGAGATCGGAGAAGAATTGGGGGAATTTGGTTTAGTTTTTCAGGGATCAAGAAAGTTGATATCTGAACTTAGTTGCAGTCAGGTAATTTGGTTACATTTCACTCTACTTCATTTTGAATTCTGCAGGTTTGAAATGATTTGTGCATTGATCTGAGATCAAGAGGAGAGTTGGTGAAGTTGGTTAGAAGATTGAGGAAAATTAAATAGAATCTCTGCGTGGGGCAGGATAATTTGATCTTAATTAGAATTCTAAGAAACTAGACTGAAATTGTGTAGCTTTGTGGAGATGGCTGCAAAACAAGTTATGGAGGGGCAAATTGGTATGTTGGAACATTTCATCGAAGAGATTGGACAGGGCTCTAGAAATGCCATGGCTGAAATGAGACGAGAAAACTGAAATTTGAAAAAATGGCTTGGCTTTGATGTGAGTTTTGTGGAGACAATGATGTAGAGAATGCCTCCTACAGCCCCTCAACCAGAACTTCCAGCAGAGCCTATTCTAGGTGTGGCAGACATGAGGCAGAGAACTAAAACCGAGAATGCATCATGAGGACTAGGCAATGATGAATGCTTCAGTGATTGGTTGGTTATGTAGTAAAATGGATCTCCTCCTCGTATTTTCAAAGCCATACATTTTTATTGGCTCAATTAACCTACTTATCACCATGGCACCATGGGATGGATGTGACAGTCTATTATCTCAAAGGTGATGTGGCCTACTGTTATTGATTTTGAGAAGGCTTTGTGATGATATGGGTGAGGGATTTTTTGTTGAGCCATTGAGTTTAAGGCTTGGAGCTACGACCTTTGAAAACTATGATAAGACACTTTCTTGGGTAGGGCAAGCGGGTAGCATTAGTGACTCTCTTGTAGCATTAATCCATCCATGGTTGGAAGTTGCCTTTTTGGGATGCTTCATGGAAGGTGAAGGAGGAAATTAGAAATGAAGTAAACTCGATGAGACCTGGAACCTTGATTGGAGCAACAGACTATGCAAGGCTTGTTGATGACAGGCTATGACTATCATAGAGGGTATTGAATGCTGTAGGGACCGTACACAAGGTTGTCTCCAAAGTTGCTGGGAACTGGAGTACCACGGGAAAGGAAAATGAAGGCTCTAGAGCTACAATTGCTGCTAAGTAGCCTTTGAGGAAGATGACTTGAGAGGAATTGGAGGAAAAAAGTAAGGGATTGTGCTTTAATTGTGATGAGAAATACATAATAGGGCATGGATGTGCTGTGAAACTTTACATCCTTTATAATGAAGAAAGGAAATTAGTTCAGACTTGAATGATGAATTTGAAGATGGTAAAGAAGCGAAACAGGGGAAGATGAAGAAATAAAGCAAATCGTTCAAATTTCCATGCATGCCTTGTCTAGAAATCTTTTGCCTAAATCAAATAAACTGGAAGGAAAGGTGTATTGTATCAAGGTTAATGCACTAGTGGATGTGACAGTACTCATAATATCATGATCACAACTTTGGCCAAGAAGTTAAACTGTTCCATAAGTAAAATGACACTATTCAAGGTGCATATGGCAAATGGTAGTCAGTTGGACTGTGGCTCTGTGTGCAAACAAATGTTGGTGCATTTACGGGGTCATGATTTTCGAACAGACCTTTATTATTTGGCTACCTTTAATGATGTAACATGTAACTGGAGGAAAATGTCAATGAAATTTCAGGTAGATGGGAAGGAGGTGGAACTACAAGGCCTGCTTTCTAGCATATCTCAGCCAGCTACGTTACAGAGTTTGATCAAGTTAGACAGCAATGATAATAATTTGTACTTGATTCATTGGAAGGAAAAGTACAGAACGATGGACAAGTAGAAACAAAAGAAGGAATAATAGAGTAGTTATTGTTGACTTATGAGGAACCAAAGATACAGCCCAAACAGAATGCAAATCACCAAATTCCATTAGCTCCGGGCACAACACTAATTAATGTGTGGCCTTATAGCCTGGTATCCACATATGCAGAAGAATGAAGTTGAAAAGCAAGTCAAAGAAATGATAGAACAAGGTCTCATAAGACCTTGTAGCAATTTATTTTCATCCCCAGTATAGCTTTTTAAAAAGAATGATGAAAGCTAGAGATTCTGTATAAATTATCAAGCTCTTATTCAAGTCATCATCAATGATAAATATCCTCTTCTTGTGATAGATGAGTTGCTGGATGAGTTGACTAGAGTGAAGTTATTCTCTAAGATTAATTTCAAGTCTGGATACCATTACATTTGAGTTAGAGAATATTTGTATCTGTAAAATAGCTTTTTGGAATAATCAAGGGCATCATGAATTTCTTGGGATGCCCTTTGGACTCACTAATGCTCTAACAATTTTTCAGTTCATTATAATTGATGTGTTTAGGCCATATCTTTGGAAATTTGTGAGTGTTTCTTGATGATATCTTGGTCTATAGTAGAGATGAGGAGGAGCGCTTGAAATACTGAGGGTTATGCTAAATGCATTGCGAAAAAACAATTTTAAAGCCAACTAAAAAAGTGTTGGTTTGGATAGTCTGAAATATGGTACACAGGTCATTTAGTTACTAGTGAAGGTGTGAAACTTGATTTAGGATACATTAAAGAAGTCATGCAATGGTCATTGCTAAAGACTATGAAGCAATTGTGTGGATTTGTATGGTTCTATCAGCAATTTATGAAGAATTTTGATAAGGAAGCAACATATCAAAAAATGGTCAATTTAATGTGGAATTCAGAAGCACGAAAACATTAGAAAAATAAAGTATTTGCTTTCCCATACTCTGGTTCCAAGGTTGCTAAGCTTTGAGCTACTGTTCACTCTAGAGTGATGCATTAGGTGGAGGTAACAAGGTAATTTTGATGCAAGAAGGGCAGCCTATTTCTTATTATAATAAGGTATTATCATCAAGGAGCCAAGCTAAGTCTAGGAGAAAGCGTTGCTAGCTGTGGTGAGTGCAATTCGTGAATTTTGACCAAACTTGATAGGTAGTACCTATGCTATCAAGATAGATCATCATAGCTTAAAGCTTATGATGGAGTAATGCATTGGTACACTAGCTCAACAAAAATGGATGGAGAAATGTATGGGATATTATTTTTGGGTGAAATATAAGGCACTGAAAACTAATTGCATTGTAGATGCATTGTCCAAGTGAATCAAGGGAGGAAATGAAGATTTGAATGTTATGACTTCAGTCACTCCCAAATTTGAGCTCTTGCAGAAACTAAATGAGGTGGTAACATTGGATGAACAATTCTATAAATTGAGGGAGAAGGTATCCAAGTATCTTGAATAGTTTCCTAGGCATGAAGTACGTGAAGTGATCTATAAGAATAAAATGCTATTATTGACAAGTCATCCAATATTCGAACTGTTACAACATTGTCATGATTTGTTGGGTAGACCTTCTAGAAGATTAAAACCTACCGAACAATCATTCAATGTTTCTACTGGTTTGGCAAGAAGAAGAAAATTAAGACTGGCAAAATGTCAAGTATGTCAAATGGTGAAAAGGGAATTAAAGTTGGCTAGGGGTTTTAACATTTAACTCACCCCAATCCAATTCCAGAGGGGTCATGGAAGGAAATCACTATGTATTCATCACTGGTCTTCCATTTCACAAGAAAAGATAGTGGTTATGGTTATAGTTGATATGTTTACTAAAATGCCTCATTTTTGTGCATGTTGCATCTTTATACCATTGAGCAATTTGGGCAAGCTTTCATGCATAAATGTGGTGAAATTGCATGGGTTCCTAATATCCATTATTAGTGATCGACCCCATCTTCATGAGTGCATTTTGGAGGAATATGTTTAAGCAACCATGAGTGATGGAGAATGCAATATGAGCCATAATGCCAATATATAAGATTTAGGGTTTATTTTTCATTGCATATTTTAGGGATGTTTTATTGAGGATTTTAGTATTTAATTGCTTTATTTGGGGTTTGATGTACACATCAAGTGACTACTACATAAATCAACTTGATGGATGGTTTAGATCATTTCTTAATTATTATTTAGGGTGTATTTTTTCAATCTCCTATAAATAGGGAGAACACTTCCTTTTTATTGATTGATTTCTATTCTTGCAGAATATGAGAGAAATAATCACCTTTCTCATTGATCAAGATTATATTATTACAGAGTGTTAGAAGACAATATAAGGATACATGCTTAGGCTAAAAGAAAAAGTCTATGCTAGATAAGGAAAAAAGTCTATGCTTATTAATCCCATGATTTCACGGATATTAAAAAATTCTACATACTAATTTAGTCCTAGTAATTAGGAAACTAATTACAATTACAGTTGTATTTTCCCACACTCCCCCTCAAGCTGGAGAATAAATGTCTTCCATTCCCAACTGGAAATAATCTCATAAAAGATTGTACTATTGAGTCCCTTAGTTAAGACATCTGCCAGTTGATTTCTAGAAGATATGTATGGTGTACAAATTAGACCACTTTCCAATTTTTCCTTGATGAAGTGTCGATCTGTCTCAATGTGTTTTGTTCTATCATGCAAAATAAGGATGAGCTATGTTAATTGCTGATTTGTTGTCATAGTAGAGCTTCATAGGTTCTTCCCACTTGATCTTCGGGTCATCTAGAATGATCTTTAGTCATAGTAATCTACACACACCTTGTGCCATTGCTTTGAATTCTTATTCAGCATTGGACCTTGCCACCACATTTTTGTTTTTTGCTCCTCCATGTCACCAAATTACCACCAAGAAATGTACAGTGGCCGGAGGTAGACCTTCTATCAGTAGGAGATCCTGCGCAATCTGCATCTGTATAGGCTTCTAGAGTAAGTTTAGCATTTCTTTTGAATAAAACCCCTTTGCCTGGGTTGCCTTTTAAGTTGTGGAATGCTCTAAACGCTGCTTATAAATGTGTTTCCCTTGGATCATACATAAACTGACTAATGACACTTACTGAATAAGCAATGTCAGGACAGGTATGAGCTAGATAGATGAGTTGTCCCACCAAATGCTTGTACATCTCCTTATCTACAACCACGTCTTCTCTAGCTTCTCCAAGCTTGTGATTTGGCTCGATAGGATTAGAGGTTGGTTTACAAGCAAGCTTCCCTGTTTTCTGCAATAAGTTTGTTAAATATTAATGCTATGAAATAAAGATTCTCTGCCTTGAGTATGCAACTTCGATCCCAAGAAAATATTTCAGCCTCCCAAGCTCTTTTATCTCAAATTCCCTAATTATACACTGTTTCAAAGCTTCCTTCTCCTTCTCATCATTTCCTATGACTATTATGTTATCAACATATACCAAAAGTGTTGTCACTCCCCCTAATTTGGAATGTTTGATGAAAAGTGTGTGGTCTCCTTGGCTTTGTTTGTAACCTATGTCTTTCATCACATTAGCAAATCTCTCAAACCAAGCTCTAGGAGTTTGCTTAAGTCCATATAAGGCCTTTCTCAATCTATAGACCTTATTAGCTATCCCTTTTCCTTCGAATCCTAGTGGAATTTTCATATAAATTTCTTCCTCTAAGTCTCTGTGCTAGAATGCATTCTTCACATCATACTGCTGAAGTTGCCAATTAAAATGAGCTACTAATGACTGTAATATCCATACTATATTCATTTTTATAGCTGGAGCAAATGTTTCCTGATAATCAACTCCATAAGTCTGAGTATAGCCCTTGGCCACCAATCTTGCCTTGTATCTCTCAAGAGAATCACCAGCTTCATATATTAAAGTGAACACCTTGCAACCAACCAAATTCTTCCCTTTTGGTTAATTAACAATCTCCAATGTCTTATTTTTCTCCAATGCATTCATTTCCTCTCTCATAGTATTCCTCCATTCACTGTTAGATAATGCCTCAGATAAGGTGTTTGGAATTGACATAATATTGAGACTCATAAGAAAATTTCTATGTTGGTCCTGTGAGCCTGCTTAAGCTATGCAGGTTGTATGACAAATCTGGAATCCTAAAGGTATGAGAAACCAAACAAGATTGTGGAAGTGCAGAAAATAAGTGCAGTGAAAACACATAAGCACACAACAATAAGGATACAAAGATTATAGTGGTTCGGGTCCCCTCTTGGTACCTACTCTACTCTCCAAGGTTTCTCCAACCTTGGGTTCTACTATAACCCGTAAAATCACCTCCCTTGGTTTTACAAGCTAACCAAGAACTCTACAACTGTTGGTCTTTCCTGAGCTCACCAATAACTCATACAATCTGGTTTCTCCAGAGCTAACCAGCAACTCAACCTTTACAGGTATAGATGTACAAGTAAATGCCTCTAACTAGGCTTAGATGTACATATAGTTTATGCTCAAATAATAAAGATAAAACATTAAGCTCACAGTGCTTTCTGATCTCCTCTAATGTGTAAAGATGTAACTTGAAGTTCTGTGTTCGTTGAAGCTCGTTGGAGTGAATGCAGCTTTTGGACTTTGAGTTCTTGTGTTTGATCCATGTTTAATCTTCTCAAAAGTTTGTTTCTCTTCTCGGGAACTTTCATTTATAAGTTCTAGATTCAAACTAGCCATTGCTTCCCCA
>JAYJMB010000008.1:1447487-1457551 GCA_036873735.1 Pouteria campechiana
ATTACGAATATTTTAAATATTATTTATTTATTAAATGGCAAAAAAAAGCCAAATAGAATGCTAAAATGATTCAAAAAAAATTAAATTTTTGGACAAATATTTTTCATTGTTCAAAATTTTTAGTGATTTTTAGGAACTACATTGTTCAATATTTTTCATCAACTTTACATTCAATATTAAATTCTTGAAAGACACTTAGTTTCATAAAATTGTATATAAGCACTAGGAGTTTTCAACTTGTGTACAAAGTCTCTTATAATATTTGGTGATATTTTGCTTATGAAAATATGCATAAATTTCAAAACGAATGATATGGTATTCTTTGGTTGGTGGCACCAGTAAAACACTTGTGCTGCATATCAGGGGATTTGCATTTGCTTTTATCTCATAAATATGCATATAAGTTTCAAAGTATCTCTGACAATAAAATTGGTATGCTGTGGTAGTTTCCGGTTGGTTACTCAAGGAAAGTGATGGTGTGTAGCAATTTAGCTTTTCTTTGTTGAAAGCGCTGGGGAAGACTTTTTGATGTTGTTGAGGATGGAACTTCAAATGCTCACTTAAAACACTTGAGTACATAGAGAGTTCTCTCACTAAGTTAGCTAAAATCTATTTCAAACATTTGATCTTCCTTCTTTATACAGATTTCTTCAAAATAAAGCCATTGAAGAAGAAAAAGAGTTGTTGCAAGGCTCCAACAGTGAAAGATTTGACCACTGCAAGTTGGGAAAGATGACATGTCATACCTTGCCACGAACCATTGGTTGACTGAGGCATGGTTTTCAATGGCTCAAGGAACTCACCAAGCATGCGCTATTCCACCTGAGCTTCCCTTTTTGTTCTCAAACATGTTTCTTTAGTCCTCCAAGGATCCATTCCATCTAAGTTTTGGTTGCCTGAAGGTCTCTCTCAGTCCCCTAAATGCTGCGTTCGATCTCCAGAGTGCTTTCCTTTAGTCTTCAGCTGATTGAAGATAGCCCTTCTGTCGCTCAAAGGTGCACGTTAGAAATTTTTTGACAGCAAGTTGTTTCGTCCTTTGGCTCTCTCAAGTTTGTTAGTAAACCTTGGACTTTGTTTTCATGTTCCTTTAGTTCTATAAACTCTTCAGTCTTATAGCTTGAGTTGTTTCTATGATTTGATGATCCTTAGGATTTTTTTAGTATCTATTTGAAAGATTGTACTTGATAGAGGTTCAAATCGTGTTAGGTTATATTGGGTTATGATCAACCCAACTCTAGCACTAATAGCAAAACCTCTCACCCAACCCTATTCGTAGATCGGGTCAGGTTAACCAACTGTAACCCTACCTTTTAGAATTCAGGTTGAATTCAGTTTAGGTTTGCAAATTGAGTTGAATTCTTGCTCTTCATTTTTTCCCCTTTTTTTTCTTTTTTTGTGTGTGTGTGTGTGTACAAAACTTAGCAGCATTAGGTGTTTATGCCTTTCTTTATCCAGCAAGGGGTTGATGTCAATCTATCCAATAATGTTGGCATTAATATAATCAAGCTTTTCAAATTTTCTGTTTATAGTTTTTCTCTTTAACTGCAGTTAATTAGTGTTTCTGCTAAATACCAATTAAACCAACTACTCAAGGGCTGCAGAATGCTTGCAGGCTATGTGCATGATGCCTTCTTTGCAATCAAACTTTTGCAAATAAGAGCAGTAGTAACTAATTTCACCCTGGGAAACAAACAATTACCATGTACCACATTTTTTTTTATTTTATGTTTTTTAATAAAAAATCACGCATTCATGTTGGGCTGAGATAGCTGCATTTGTTCAAAAGGGCATTGCAGCTTGTTGGGGAAGGTGAAACGAAAAGGTAGAGGGCATTAGGGTTATTCGATTTAGGTTTAGGTTTAAGTTAAAGCGAATTTGGTTCTAGTCAAGCCAAACAGATTGTAGGAACATTAACCTGTCCTGATCCAACTTCCACATAGGGTTGTAGTGCTCTAACCCGACTTTATCCTAGTAGCTAAAAAGGGTGTCCCAACCCAGTTGGAATTTAGGGCAAGTCTAGGTTAACCCGAATGAAGTTGCACCTGTACTATTTGATCAACTTTAGTCCTTAAATATTTTTCCTCAAAACACTTAACAAACACATTAGTATAATAATGAAGTCATAAACAAGTTTTGCTATTCATAAAAATTAATCTTTAAAGTTAAGATATTAGTTGCATTGTCGGACCAGATTATCTAGATGCAAAACCGAGTCAACTTGCACTCATTCAAATATGTAGCATATGATTTTTGAGCATGAAATTTCAATAGTGACTTGAAGCATTCTGACAAAACCTCATCTTGGTTGATTTCTTATTTTTATTTTTTTCATTTAATGAATTAATTTGTTTGACTTTATCAACCTAATGGTTTATTTTCTTTCAACCCTAAATGAATTTTCTTATGCCCAAGGAATAACTGATGATATGAGTGGACTTAGCTCTTGGTTCAGGCCAGTGAATAGAGTGCCTGATACTGTATAAAGTGAGGCATTAGGGTATGGATCATTTTAAGTTTTTCTTTTGTTTACATACATTTGTAATAAAATTTCATTATAGTTATAAACTATATAAGTCTACATGTCCTTTGCAAACCTTTATAGGGTTATTTAATGGTCAGATAAAAATTATTTTTATTTTATTAAAAACTCCATCAAACTATAAAAATTATCATAGCGAATATCATCTACAATATCTAAGCATTGGTAATTGTCATGAATTTAAAATTTTGATGTTATGGCTATCTAATAATTTATTATTCTTATTCAAAGTTTTATTATGTTTGAACGGTAAAATCATCAACGTCATATTTTTTTAAATTCTAAACATTTGATTACCAATAAATCTGATAGATCTAAATTTTTAATATGATGGTTTTCTAATAATTTATTATTCTCATTCAAAATTTCATTATATTTGGATGGTAAAATTAACCACTTTAATATTTTTTCTAAACTCTACAAATACTATTACTGAAAGTATATAATAAAGTTAGACTAGTGTTCATAATATTGATAAATACTTATTTATCGGTGGCTCTAGAAAAAGATATTATCGAATTTATCTGAGATATTATCATTTTTTAAGAAAACTTTATCGGAAACATACAAAGAAATTAGAAAAAGAGAGAGAAATTAAGAAATTTTCAATGAAACTTTTTAATACAATATGATAAATATAAATACACATTTTGAATGAAAATATAAACTAAAAAGCCAACATTGAATGAATAATGGAACGCATATGAGAAATGAAAATGAACAAACAGAAGAGATAGTAAACGCAATTTAAATTATTAATTTATTTTAATAAAATAATTAATTCAAATAAATTTTAAAAAATAATAAAAATAGCAATGTAGACTTTCTTTAACTTTTTATTAGTATCAAAACGATGCATTTGCATATAATTTTTGATTTTTTTCAACTTCAAATCTTTCTATATTGTATGAAAATAAAGGTTTTGAGGAGAGAAAATGAGTTTCAAAGGGATAAGAGGCAAGATAGCATTCAAATCGATATTATCTCTCATATATTGATGATAATATCAATAATTCCTTTCGATAAAACCTATATTATCTATGATAAAGTTGATATTATCTATAATAAAATCGATATTATCTTCGATAATATCAATATTTATAAGAAATCATAGATAATTTCTTTTTCAGTACATTTATCGTATCAGTGGAGACCTAAAACAATATTATCGGAGATAATAACGAATTTAAGAACACTGGATTAGACAATTATATCTGAAGATAAATATGTTAGATGACAAACTTTGTAAATTATTATTGCCAATTCTTGTTTCTTTATAAAAAATTTAGCTAAATGTAGTAGTTGGATGAATTATAATTGATCTTACTAAACATTTCTAAAACTTGAAATAAAAGCTAGGATCATTATTTATTTATCATAAATTAGATAAATAAGAAAGATAATATATTGCTTGGTTTTAATATTGCTTTAAAAAATAGATTCCTTGGACCGCGCTACTTTAACTAACTTAAATCTATGGCTATATTGGATTCATGCATATTTTTATTACACTATAGAACTTAAGATTTAATGTAGTATTTTCTTTCAAATGAGAATTTGTTTTTATCATTATTTATTCAAGTTTAGAAGTTCATTTTTCTTTTTTCATTTATCTGCATGGCAATAGTTATTAGAGATAAAAATGATTTATCTCTTGGTGAATGTAGGGATTTGTATTTTCCTATCAATACAAGGAAGACTGATCTAAACTAAAAACTCGGTAGGACACATGCATGTGACAACTAGAAGTACTGTGTTTCAACTGTAAACAAAATATTATGTTTCCATCTTGCATATAATTGCCCCAGGTGCTGACATGGGATGCATAAGGGGTGCCGATTAGTGATAAAGTATGACAAGGTTTTATTTTCATGCAATTTGTGTAGTTCAGCCAACATAGCTCATAACAAAACAAGGATCGTTCATATTTTTGAAACTTTTTATTTAAAATTTTTGAAGAAAATAACAATATTTAAAAGCTATTTTGGTTGAATAGATCTGATTATGAGCAAATATTTAAGCTTTTATAGGTTACAAGATTAATACGATCCATGAGTTTAACAAAGAACATAATATGATACTAAAATTAAAAATCTAGAACAACATAAAACTTAGATGGGTTTCATCATAAGAGAATAATAATTTTATTGCCCTATTTACTTATGCACTTGAAATGGGTTATTGATATTGTTAGTTTTTGTGGATATATTATATAATAAATTTTAAAAAATATAAATAGTTCTTATTTCTTATAATTTTGATACCCTATACACAAATCATATGAAGATGAAACCCTCTCACACTACTTACTACCAAGATGGAAATGTAATGTTACTACTTGGATTTTGAGAAGTCTCTATGTTACTTAGTGGACCATTACTTAATTCTTATTGACCACCATCAAAGGTTAACTCTTAGAATGAATGGAGATGGTGTTAATCATAAAATAAATAAAGATATAATATTTAAGACTTTATAGTAGGTAAGATAGATAATGATGGAACAAAGTAAAGTTATTTTTGTAAATATATGTTGCATCAAATGATGGAGAGCTTTTTTATGTTTTTCTTTTTTTAGCACTTTTTTTTTTTTTGCCTAAGCAAATGGTAGAAAATTTTCAATGCAATTTCGAGACTTTGTGCAGTCTTTGTTGGAACAACTAGTAACATCCAAATGTCTGATGTGCAATTCATGTTCTCATTGCTAGGGTGGAAAATGGTTCTAGTTGAACCCGAACTAGACCTAAAAAAAATCAAGAATAGAGTTCATGTTTTATAATTCGATTTTTCTACATTTGGGTTGAACCTGAACCTAAATTAAAAATGGGATGAAACAAACCTGAACCCAAGAAACCCAAATTAACTAATATATTTTAAAAATGTAAAAACTCCCAATCCTAAACAGTATACAAAAATTTACTTGTACTAAAAAATGTTTTATTAGGTTTTAATATTTTTATTTTTTATTAAAATGAATTATTAAATAATATAAATTTTTTGATAAGTTTTAATGCTTTTATCTTTTATTTAAAATAAATTATTAAAAGATATAAATTGTTTATTAAGTTTTAATGTTGTTATATTTTATTTAAATTAAATTATTAAATATAAAAATTTTGGAGCAAAAAATTATATACAACACGAGCAGTAACCCAAGTTTCAACTCAAAACCCAATCAATAGGGTTAGGGATAGAGTTGAGATTTTTAAAATAAGGTTAAGGTTATGATAGGGATTTTAGAAATAGGATTAGGGTTAAGATTGACTCCAACCTGAGCTAACTCAACCCAAAATCCATCCCTACTTATTACAGTTCAATAAATTAGTCATGTTCATTCGATGTGCATGATGGTTAATCCTAACTCAAAAATATGTAGATGTTTATCCGTAGATAGAGGATAACTAATATATCCTTGCTTACTATTTTTCATGGTGTACAATATCTGAGTTCAGTTGGACCTCGTGGCAATTTAGTTCATTGTAACTAGGGGGTACACAGCACTCTCTGCCCCTCTTAGTGTATGGTGGCGTGGGGTGGGTAAATATTTTAGGTGTCTGGAAGCCTTAAGCACCCAGCTCGCTAGGCCTGTTTAAAGTCCTTTTTAGGCATGGTTTCCCATCTAGCCCAAGCCCACTGAATTTCATGGTTTTTGATCATGAGTTCAAAATGTTCAATTTGTATTAACGAAGTTATAAAGTCAGTTATTTGTCAATGCGATTCCTTGAATTGGATTGGAAAAGGCAACCTCTGTGTGATTTCTTACTAGCTTTGAAGAGGGATTCAATTAAATTTATGATATAAGGTTGTTGGGTTCAGCTGACATATAGGCTGGCCTGTCCGATTCATAACGTTGGCAATCTGGGCTGGGCTGAAGTTGGTCTGATGGTTGAGATGTTGGAGTAGTGGGCCCTGGATTGGTGCCAACACTTCATCTGGAAACCATGAGGAAACTGAGAGAGAGATATGGCTTTGCAATCCTTGTTTGAGCCAGGTTGTGGGTAAGATTTCACGTGGGGCCATGCAGAATTTTTCTATTCATAATCTATGCATGCGGCATGAGGGAGCATCAGATCACATTGCGCTGTCAGAGTTTCTGGAAAGTAACAGCTGCTGAATGATGTAGATAGACTCTCTTTCTTTCTTTAAAGTTTAAACCCATTTGTTTTTTTTAGTGGTTCAAATGTGGGCCCTCATCTACGTTTTAAAGTTTCAGTTTGCTTAATTGTACAGTAGGCAGCCAATAAAGCTGCTGCCTTTGTAGCCGGTTTCCCATATTTATCCTCTTTTCAGTTGCTGATTTGAACGACCTTTCTGGGAATGGATGGCTGGGGACATGAGATGGAAGTCATGTATTCTCTGGATTGATTGATGGGGATGGCAAGTGCACATTACGATGTCAGGTGCACTGCAAAAGTGCTTTTACTAACTAGTGTAAAATTGGACCACTTGATATAATATAATACCTCTGTTTTGTAGAGTAACATGAAAAGCATGCTGCTTGAGGTTCCCTGTTGTTGTCATTGCTGGGCCCTTTTTTCTTGGTTTTGGTTTTTTTTAATTGTTTTTCCATTTCATAAGGCAAGTATCAAACACCTAAGGGGCTGTTTGATTGGACAGAATGGAATGGAAAATATAGGGATGATGTTAGAAAAAAGTTAAAATAGATAAATGTATAATGATTGAAAATATAGGTAATCATGGAGAAAAATAGAGTGGGTATTAGAAGTACATGCTCATCCGTGTCGAGAATTAGAATTTTCCATTCGACTCCTTTCCACTCAACTGAACACGTCCTGAGGCTCATGGGCTCTAATGCTTTAGATTTTGTTGTCTGCTGTTAATGTACAACAGTCGTGATTTGCAGCATACCATTCTTGGTCCACGATTTGTGGCCAAGCTATGCACAGAAGCTTGTTTTTGGACTAAACATATTCTGAGAATGAAGCAGTTGCATCTGTGCCACAAAATTCTGCAGCAGCAGTGTAGTTTTGGGTCCTTTTTCCATTTGTGGTTGCGTGCACGCGCACACGAGAGAGAGAGAGAGAGAGAGAGAGAGAGAGAGAGAGAGAGAAAGAGAGAGAGAGAGAGAGAGAGAGAGAGAGAGAGAGAGATTGGTTGGTTGGTAGGGGAGGTAGTTTATATCAAATTTAATTCTGTCTTGAGGTGTATCAGAGCCTGTTTTGTTGATCTGTGTACATGCAGGGTTTGTATGAATTCAATTGTCAAAATGGAGAAATGAAGCAATGTAACATGAGCAAAAGTGGACTAAATAAGCATTTCACTTTCCACACACTATA
Organism: Pouteria campechiana; assembly: GCA_036873735.1. Classification (NCBI taxonomy): domain Eukaryota; kingdom Viridiplantae; phylum Streptophyta; class Magnoliopsida; order Ericales; family Sapotaceae; genus Pouteria; species Pouteria campechiana. The sequence continues at coordinate 1,455,323 of JAYJMB010000008.1, forward strand.
GTTTCCTTGAGTGATCGGCTTTTGATGTACGAGTTATTTTTTTCCTGAATATCAACTCTGCTTCCCTAGTTTTCTTTTCTTTTCTTTTCTTTTTTTTGTTGTTTTTTATGGAAGTTTCTTTGCTTGCTTCTTTGCTCATTTTCGTCCTGTCGTTTGTGGAGTAGAATTGTATCACATTCAGGACATTCAGTTGATGCCCAAGAATCTGCACTGCTTTAGCTGATTTTAGCAGTATCTTAGATGAATACTTACCTGTCTCTATTGAACTGTGTATTAAACCCTGTATGGATGGCCCAGTTCGATGATTAGTTATTTATTTATTTATTTGTATTGTTTGTTCATGAATTGTGATCGGATACTAATGTCCCCAAACATTGTGATTTAGATGATTGGTGTCAGTGTGTTCATTTATATGATTGATCGGCATTTATGTTAGAACCTTTTGCTAATGGTTTTTCTTCATTTTAAGACTTGCGCTGTGGCTGTTTGCTGAATTTTCTTATCTGTAGAAACTTTTATAGCTTCATCAAGAAAAAGTGACACTTAAAGTTCCAGGATATATGTGAAAAATTCAATTCAACTGACCTAATTCCATGTGGTAGCTTAATTTTACTTCAACGGGGTCTGGAATATATTTTTGTTAACTGCATGATTATACTCTTATATGATCAACAGTAACACTATTTGATTTCCCTGACTTGGATTCGCAAGAAATTCCTAGTATCTGTCCACTGGCTTCTTATCATAATGTTTTTAGCTCCATTATGTGCTTCTGTGAAAATCTGTTGTTGTTCTTGTAGACAAAAGGCTACAAGCTTAAAGGCAAATCAATGAAGCAGATTCTGCAGTCAAGCCGCAAGAATGAACCTGCACTTATTGGTTATGATGAGACACCTTTAAAAATGGATGTTAGTGATGTCACTCAATCAGAAGAGTTAGAGATTCACGATGCAAAAGCAGCTTCTTCTTCTTCAACAGCCAGAAACCAAACTGGCCCCTGCAAAATCCTTGGCAAAGAGCCATCAGATGTAGTGGCAGAAGGGCATCTCAATGAGACTCAACATGCAAAAACTGCTTCTTCCATGACTGATAGCAACTGCAGCACTACCAGCAAAGTCCTTGGTAAACTGTCTGCTTTCGCACACAAGTACACAGAAAGGCTTCTGGGAGAGACCAGTAGTGATGGTGATTGTAATCCTGCTTTTGCACCCAAATCTGCAGAAGGGCTTGTGGGAGGGACCAATAGAGGTGGTGATCATAACCTTGAGGAGCAGACATTAGGTATGTCTCACTTTAGAAATGACAATTCTTTTGCATCAATATGTTAGAGATGTACCTTTATGGCATATATGGGTGCCACAAGAAGGCTAACATATAAATTAAATGTGAATTATTTTTGTCATTCATATGTAACCTACCTGTTAAAGGCCCAATGTTCGCAATTTTGCTAAAAGGAGAAATTTTTGCTAACCTTGAAAAAAGATAAATTTGCTAATTTCAGAGAAAATTTTGCTAAATTATTCAAAGCATCTGACTAAAATAGAATAAAAATAAAAATACAAATGCCAGAATTTTTCAATGAAACTTTAGAACAAATTATAAAAAATATAAACAAACATTTAGAATACAAAATATCGCTTTAAATGTCAACATATGGGCTACTTGTGGAAACATATCATGTTACATACAAAGATAAAGAAAAAATGACATAAAAATGTAACTAAAGGCATGTTGTCTTCCATAAAATAGTTAAACACTTAAACATATGCAAATCATATAAACAACGAAAAATAAGGTAATTATTTTAATAAATATATAGCTAAAAATATTTACTGACTATAAATTACTTATAAGATAATCAAAATTAGATAATTATTTTGATTCGTATAAAATAGAAAATTGGACTAAATTAATTTGAATAATTGAATTACTTATAAAATGATAAAATTAATTTATATAATATATGATTTATGAAATATTTTATTTTAAATTACATAAGTCTGGTATTGTTTTTATGTTTAAATTTAATTACTAAATATGTTAATTTCAATGGAATTAATATGGGCGTACATAAGTCTAATAGTATTTTTATGTTTAAATTTAATTACTAAATATGTTATCTTATTCATTGTGTCATATTTACTTACTATAAAATTTGAATAATTGAATTACTTATAAAATGATAAAATTAATTTATATAATATATGATTTATGAAATATTTTATTTTA
>JAYJMB010000008.1:1457651-1476774 GCA_036873735.1 Pouteria campechiana
AATTACATAAGTCTAATAGTATTTTTTATGTTTAAATTTAATTACTAAATATGTTAATTTCAATGGAATTAATATGGATGTACATAAGTCTAATAGTGTTTTTATGTTTAAATTTAATTACTAAATATGTTAATTTCAATGGAATTATTAAGTGACAATAATGACTCTGTTACCACTTCTTTGACAGATTCTTTTACTAGTTCCTGGATCAAATAATGCTTTGTTTTCTAATCCTTTAGTAAACTGGTTAGATTGAGAACTTAACACTGTTGTTCTTTGGTTAATACTTGTAATCTTAAATTTTCTCTTTCTAGTCTCTCAATCATAGCTTCGATTCCTAAGGCTGCAATGAAGACCCGTTGCAATGCTGCCTTATTTGAATCATGAAATTCTTTGACCACTCTTGCAAAAACTAATTCTAATATTTCTTTTGCTTGATCACTGAGTGTCAAAGAAACAAGACCAACACAATTTGCTTTGGTTGGATTGTGGATTATGTATCTAGTCTCATTCCTTTCAATGTTTGGGTTGCCTTCATAAGTTACTGTTAACTTTGGCAACATGATATTTGTTTCCTGTGGGCTTTCTGAGTAAGAAGTATTACTCTGCTCGCTACATCCATCTGTTGATATTGAGCTTTCTGGGATCCTTCCCTTGATCTGCTTATTTTGACCAATATTTCTGAATCCTTGTCCAAAAACTTTTTCTTTCTTCTTCAGGCGCTTCTCTGGGCACTGGCTTGCATAGTGTCCTAGCTCCTTACAAACCAACACTTAAGCTAAGGCTTTTCCTTTGGAGAAAGCTCTACTTCTACTTGTGCTAGTAGTTTGATCTTTTTTATCTTCCCTTTTGCTTCTTTGTTCTGAGGACAATGCTTTGCTTGGTGTCTTGGCCTTTTGCATTTCTTGCAAAAGATAGAATCAATTTCCTACTCATTTGCAAATTCCTGCAATTTCTTGAGTAAGAAATCAGCATTTACATTTTGATAACTTTGAATTAACTCGATATCAAAACTGTAATATGCAAGCTTCTGCTGCAATCTAACCAATTTTGCTTGTTCGATTTCTTTTAATTTTAAGTTTCTAAAGTGTTTAACTTAAGAAGAATAAGTTTGGGCAAAAAAGGTTTTTTCTGATGCAATAAATAATTCATTGGCCTTAATTGCTTGTATTATTGAGAATACTTCTTTCTCATGTATGAGCCAATTGATTTCTGAATCCTTGAAGGTTCCTCCCCAATATCTACTGGTTTCTTCAATATTGGTAGGTGTTTTTCTTGCTTTTAGCACACATTCCCAATATGATTCAGAGGCATCAACTTTTAAAATTAGATAATCTCCTTTTTTTGGTAATTTGAGTTCTGGGAGATTTTTTGTCTGATTTTTTATTCTTTTAACCAATTGAGTATCTTCAGAACTCTATTCCCAAGGAATTTTTTCTGAAGTTTTTCTATAAAGAACTCTGGTTAAAGTTGTAAGACCTTTAATGAAGGGTCTAGCATAATTCAGGATACCTAGAAACCTTTACAGTTGTTTCTGATCGTCAATTTTGTCTAGAAATAAACTTATGGATTCTGCAATATGTGGTTGTAATTTTTCTTGATTTCCTTCAATTTCTAATTCAAAGAAATTGATCTTTGATTACATCCAGATACATTTCCTTTCTGACAAAATCAGTCCTTCTTTGAGGAATATTTCAGTCACTTTCTTTAAATGGCTTACATGCTCTTCCTGTGTTTTTGAAAACACGAGAGCATCATCGATGGATACTACGACGAATTCCTTCATTCCTTTGAATGCTGAATCCATTCGTTGTTGAAAGATTTCAAGAGCATTTTTCAATCCAAATGGCATTACTAGCAACTCAAATAATCCTTATGGACATGAAAATGCTGTTAAATAAATGTTGTCCTGATGCATCCTAATTTACCAATAGCTTCATTTGAGATCAAATTTTGAATATATCTTAGGCCAAATTTTTCTAATCCAGTTTCTAAGCTCCTCTTGATTTGGGAGATTATAGCCGTCAGATTCAGTGACTAAATTTAATTTCCTATAATCAATAACCATTCGAGCTTCCCCACGTACTTTCTCAGCATGATTAAGTGCCATAAATGCTACACTTCGATGTTTGCTGGTACTGGGCTGGATTAATCATAGCTTTTGAAGCTCAGGAATCTGTTTTTCAAATTCCTTTATCATCTCCGCTGTGTATTTGATTCTGTGGCTTCTAATGATAGTTTCTAGATCTTTCAATTTTAAAGAAGCCTCAATCCTGCATTTTTTTAGATAATTTTTGAGGATTTTCTTTAAAATTTTCTTAAAGCCTTTCTTTGATTTGCTCAGTGGCTTCATTTGCACAATATACCTTTTTCAAGGTTATTTGTTCATGTTCTTCCTCTTGCTCTATCCATGAATTGATAGCTTCTGCAGTTGAACATTCTGGTTCTCTTTCTACTTATATCTTGGTAATAGAGGCTGAGACTTCAATAGGGATTTTGAAACCTCCTATTGAAATATGATCTAATTCTTGGATGAATGGGCGATTTTCTGATTGATGTTTTAAAAAGGCATTCCCCAAGATAAGATCTTCAGAGAAGTTTTCAATACATAATAAAATATTTATCTAAAAAACTTTGTTTAGTATTTTCATCTCCACTCCTTCAGCCATTTTTGTTACCCTTACTGAAGAATTGTTTACAATTGTTAGTGGTAACTTTTGAATGGTTTTCCACATATCTGGAGATAAAATACTATAATTTCCACAACAAAAACTATCTTTGGTATCTACCAGGGCTATTCTGTTTTTGTCATTAATGATGACTTTGATTTTTGTTGCAATAGGTAAGTCTACTAATATCTGTAGACTCTTTACCTTTAGCTGTGATTTAAATGCAATCATCATTCCTTGAGGTTCATCTTCATAGATTGAAACATTGATTTTCTGTCATACTACAATCTTCCTTAAGTCTATGGATGAGCTATCAATGGAGGGTCTGCTTTGTTCTCCTTATTCTTCTCTAACATCCTCAATTTTCAAAGGTCTGGGAATCTTTATGTCTTTGATTATTAGTTTATTTCCCTCTTGTTGGATTTGAGATGATTCCAACAATTTCTAATTCTCTTTCTGATCTTTGAATACCTAATTCCTAGGCCAAGTAAGCCTTTCGGGATCAACATTTGTAGGAGTCATACCCTTAACTAGGTCTCCTGACTTAAACAATTTTGTGTGCATTTGTTCATTATTTACTTTTGGTCTGTGAGGTTATAAAATCTAACAAATGTCCTGCTCCAAACTCGTATTACTCATTTGTTCCCAAGGTAACTGTGTTTGCTCCGTTCATTTGTATAGATTCTCAAGCTCAAAGTTTTTGCAATGTGAGCATCTTTGAGATCTACACTTAATCTAGGCCAAACTTTGAACCAGATTGATCCTTTGCATAAGTTTGCCCTAACACCGCCTAATAAAGATTTTTCAAACTGCCATGTAGTACTTGTATCTACTACTGTAGCTAATATTAGGAGATCCAGCTCTTCTCTTACCAAAGGAGAAATTCCTAGTTGAACTAAGCTATATTGAACAAATTTCTTTTTCTTCTTTAAGGCTTCCTGAATTTAATCCATTTTTACTAATGAAATCAGAAACCGCCCTTGATTTGTGGCTTTTAATTCAGCAATTGTTTCAGTTTCAAAAACACAAACCGCTTCTTGATAAGGAATCCAACTTTTATTGTAGACATCAGAGATGTTTATAGAAGGCATTCTCCATTCATAGCAATCTCTTGAAGAAGAGGCTAATTTTGTTGATGATTCATGTATTTCATGGATACCTTTTGTCTATTCATCTCGTAAGGCTACAAGATCAATTTGACTTGATTCCTTGTTGGTCATCATAAATAGTCCAATGTCATGAAATTTTTGTCATACTTGACTTTCATGATCAAAATCAGTTTCTATATCCGATTCTGAGGATGTATCCTCTGAATACTCTAATTTTATTTCAAAGATTTCCTCATCATCTAAGACAATCTCTTCACCCCATATAGGTTCATATTCCAATTTTTCATGGGTGTACATCAAGGCCTTTACAGCTGGTTGCCTTGATTTTCTCTCTAGGCATGTTGTTGGATTATGGTCTGGTTTCCCGCATAACCAGCAACATTTACATTGAGACAAAGGCTTACCTTTAGAAAACTTAGGATCTCTTCCATACTTGTCTCTGAAGGCTTGTCTCCATTCTTCCAAGTTTCTAAGGGGTCTAATAAACCTTCCTTTATCTTCATTTTGGTTTATTCCTTCCTTTTCTTGGACTGATAGGGTTCGATGAAATTTTCTCTATCTTTTGCCCTTCTTTCATGGTTTTGAACAAGCTCCACCTTTGCATGTAGTTTGTTTCTTTATCGGCTCCTTTCTTATTGGTTTACAGCCATACCTTTCAGCTACTAGCTAGAACTTGTCGCAGCATTCTTCCAACATTACCGGTATCTTACCTACATCCTTGGAAAACTTTCTTTTCATTCAATATAATCCGATACAATGTCGAACTGTTTCAGCTCTAGAACCTAACGTATCTGCTATATCTGGATTAGATAGCATACGTTGTTCTAATGCTCTTTGGGCAACTACTCCCCATTTTCCTGGGAGTTTATCCTAAAACATGCTTAAAGCATATTTCTGATCTTCAAAGCTTAATTGGTAATACTTCTCCTTGAATTCACAAAAATATTCTTCAAACCAATATATGTCGCAGATTTGTAATCTTACCAAGGCTGCTCTCTGGCTTTTTACCTTTGGTAACCATCAGTATCTGTAACCGTTGTTCCAGCAAATTCCCTTTTTAAAATGTCAACAAAAATGGGAATTACTTTCTCTGGTCTTTGAGCATTCTCTTCAATCACTTGATCGATTAGTGATCTTCTGCTTAGTTCATCCCAAAACTGCTGAGCTATCCCCTGTAGACTTGCTGCTAGATACATTCTAGCTTTTTCTATAGTCCAATCTCTTCCTCCAAGGAAGGTGATCCTTGTCTGGTTTGCTCAAGCTTCAATGGTCATTTTTGTATCTCTTTTACAGTTTATATTTAAATATGCCCCTTGTAGAGATACTGATTCCATTTTTCCATCCTTCGGATAAAACCTGTAAGATATTTTCCAAGGATATCCCAACTTATGGGCTTCTGCCGATCCTTGAGCTAGACTTCTCAAGCTCTGGAGATTATTTGACCACTTTTATAATGGTTCTATACCCATTTCTGTAGCTAATCTCTTATAAGTTTATTCTATGCTCGTCTCTGGTCCTCTTCCTAAAAGCCTTAATCTTTCTTCTAGGTTTTTTGAGGATTCAACTCTTCTTCTGGCTTTTTGCCTAAGAGTTTCTTCAACTTTGTCTAGTCTTTTATTTATTTCTTGCTAGACGGCAAGAACGTCATCCTGAGTCCACTTCTCTTGCTAGAGTACGATGAATATTTCCTTCAGCATTTCTCACTCTTGAGAGTAGTTCTACTGGATCAGGATAGTTTTCTTCCTGATACCCATATCTCGAGGTTCTAAAGACTTCACTTCCTTCCTCCCTTCTGGGATAGGAAGTTGCCGAACTTTCAGCAGGTCCGATGAAGACTGATCTTTTCAACCAATTCCGGATACTTCTAACATTAGAAGACCCTTGGGGTTGATCTTTTCCTCCATTCAATCATTTTTTTGGCTCAGCCATTTTGCTGATCCTAAGGATTTACAAGCCTTAGATCTTTGATCTATTCTAGGCTTTTATACCTTTAAACAAGGTTTTGAACCTTAACTAAACTAGTCTTGACTAGTCTTGGCTCTGATACCATTTCTTAGAGGGCGCAGCGGTGATAAAAAAGCGTGAGAAAATAGGTGCGGAATTAAAGTTCTCAACTGTATTACTAATCAAGTAATAAATAACAAATTTTAATAATTAAGTATTAATTTAAAATAATTTCAAAATAAATGTAATATTCATTTTGATGCACAACAATAGTTACAATACTTGAATATTGATAATAAGTCATTCCCGAACATTAGAAAAATTAATTTTGTCTCACAAACCCAAATACAAATTTCCCAAATCATCCCCAGTTTTTACAGAAAAATTAATTATTAAAAATTTAATTGTTTAAGTCTATTTTTTTAGTAAACTACTTGATATAGTTGTTATTCCAAATTTCCAATCATCAAAGCCCATCATATTCTTTAAATCATATGATTTAAGGGTGTTAAATCTATATTGAATCTATATTAACAACCCATGAATAGGAAACAAATATGATCATTTTTATATGAAAAAATGAAAAGAATAAGCAAAAAATCAAATTTTATCGTTGTTGCACAATGCATAGCCGCTATACACCTTAAATCTGTAAAAATATACTTCAACTCTTGTTTTTTTCTTTTTTTAATCACAGCAAGGGGTGCCAAAACTCCTTTTTGAATGGATTTATGCTGGTTTAGAAGCTTGTAGGGCTCAGATTAATCAATTTAAAAACCCATCCGGTTGGGTTCTTGCCCCACACAATAGATCCATGAATCCATGGCTCGAATCTTTTTTTCTTTTTGGTAAATTGCAACAATCAGTGTCAAAAATGGGTTAAGATTTGTTCAGAGTCAGTTTCATGGATTGAAAGAGGAAAATCAAAGAAGAAAATTGGGTGGTAGTGCTGTGAACAAAGAGTGGATTCCACACAGGCGATATTTTCCTCAAAATATCACTGAAAATGTCCTCTTTTGGCAATTTTTTCTCTCTAAAATGAGATATTATTGAAAATATCGCCCCCTTGTCAAAAATTTCTTGGAATCATGTGAGTGTCAAGGGTTCTCCAGTGAGAACATTTTGCCGTGCTCCCAAAACCAAAATATTGGGGAAATTGTCGTTGATATTTTCAAGAACTCAAACACTTAAAGGACCAGACGATGTTTCAAATCAAGCGTGCAGATGATGAATCCTGCTTGCAGAAAAAAAATTGCATTTCTGCTTCAGCATGTGTTGCAAAGTTTGTTCTTAACTTGATCTGATCCTATATGCTGCTATATTAGCCCTTTTGTTAGTTAAGATGTATGATTGTTCAGTGTAGCTTCCTCAAGAAAGAAGAGTGATTATTGCCTTTGGGTGTTGTTTGATCAATCTCTCTTTCTTGAAAAGTGGTCCTAAAAGGTGGTAGATACTTTTCTTTTTTTGACAAAAATCAAAGCTCTTTGGGGGGGTTTAAAATGATTCAAGGAATTCGTATATAACCTATTTATGTGTATGGATGGGTAGCATTTTTAATAATGAACTATGGAAGAAACACATAAAAAAGAATGACTTGATTGGAAACAAGCAACATGAAAGAAGCCTTATAGTGAATGCATTTCCATACATTTATTAACATGATCTTTTACTTTATAATTACTGCAGGTGCTACACATAAGGGATCAGCCAAGTCACGATTGTATGAGATATGCGCTGCCAACTATTGGAATCCTCCTGTATTTGAGTGTTTTTATGATGAAGGACCAAGCCATTCGAAGATGTAAGTATTTGGCTGATCCTCGTGATCATCTTTCAAATGCATGATTGAAACATTTATGCAGACACTCTTTTCACTTTGTTGGGAGATCCTTTCTTAAAATTTTGGGTCTTTGAACTGAGAAAATTAATAGTCATGAAACTGCTTGAGGACCAAACAATACGCGTTTCAGCTGGGATCAATGTTGTGCATCCTGCAACATGTCCAATCCATTCAAATTTATACTTATACTGGCAGAACCCTCAATATTTCCTTCTGCTAGTTATTGCAGCACCCTAATCTTAATTTTTTAACATGCTTTTGAAGACCAAGTTAATAATAAGTTTTCCCGATGAAATCTAATATTATTATTTTGCTTCAAATTTGAACATTCTGGCAATTGATTCTTTTAGCATGCTGCATAAGGTTTGAATAATTGGCACAACTGGCTGATCTTGGACCATTTATGGTGAATACTGCTTGTAATGCATGGTGAAAGAGAAGAACAAAATAACAGGCCCAATTATACATTAGCAGGGGGTAAACCAGTTCAGCTGGAGTTTGGAGTTAGGGCTGTATATTCCTATTCCTTGGATTTATTTATTTATTTATTTTCAATTCATGCAGCCACCTGTAGAGGGATCAATCTGATCAATATCTGGGCTATCTAATTTATAAAGGAATTTCATTTGTTGACTGCATGGTCCAGGATTGATGCTGTGCATCCTGCAACATGTCCAACTCCTATCCATTTCAAATTTATACTCATATTGTCAAAACCCTGTTAATATTTTCTTCTATTAGTTATTGCAGTACCCTAACCTTAATTTTTTTCAACATAATCTTGAATACTAAGTTTTCCAGGTGAAATCTAATATTAGCATGTTGCTTGAAACTTGAACATTTACTGCAATTTCTTCCCTTAGTATGCTGAATAAGGTTTGAATATTTGGCACAACTGATGGTGATCTTGGACCATTGATGATCGATGCCATTTGTGATGTAAGTTGAAATGGAGGAACAAAATAACAGGCTTGATTATACTTGAGCAGGAAAAAAGGGTTCAATTGGGGTTAGTAGCTTGGAATGTATATTTCTATTCCTGGGATTTTTATTTTTTATTTTTTTCCAATTCATGCAGCCACCTGTAGAGGGATCAACCTGATCTATATCTGGACTATCTAATTTATACTGGAATTTCCCTTCTTCCATAATTATACGAGGCATGTGTTGAGAATCCCACAACTTTGGCTGGACCATATTTGTCTTGGTGGGGACGATTAGAAGACCCAACTTGAATCTATTTGATATTTAACAGTTATAAATATTTAATATCTGAGAGGTGCTGAAGCAAATGACGAAATACTGCATGTCCTCTTAGTTAAAAGTGTCTTCATCTCCAGGTTTTTGGATGAGTTTTCTCATGTTTCATTTTAGGTTGTGAAAAACGTTGTGACGGGGACTGAGCCAGTACAACTCAAGTTTTAGTGATCCTCTGGATTTAGTTTTCTTTTGTCTCATGTTCTCGGATTGATTCTTAGCCTAGCCGAGCACCGAATGTTTTAAGACGAGTCTGTCCATTTTTCTACTACAGTAGCTGGAAGGCACCTTATCGCCAAATCATGTGTAAAGGATGCAATTCGCTGATGCTTTCTGGATTCTCTGCAGGTTTGCTTCCAAGGTTACTGTTGAAATAGAAGAAGGCACAACAACTTTTTTGGAATGCTTTGGTGAAGTGAGGCCAAAGAAGAAATCTGCTGAAGAGCATGCTGCAGAAGGGGCATTGTGGTACCTCCGGCATCAAGGGTATTAATCAAGTTGGAGTAAGCGGTCTCTTTCGCTCATACGCATCTTTATAACGAAAACTTGAATCTCTTGTGCCAAGTCTCTATTCTGTCTGTGAGAATTCTGTTAACAACTATGGCTCATGTCAGTGGCGTGTATAATATTCATGTTAAGGATGGCCACATGCTTTTGCTTATTTGAGTGTTACTAATTTGGGTTCTACAGAAATTGAATTGCAATTTTTGTTTTCCCAAGGATGGATTTTATCGTAGCACCCATTATTATCAAAATCAGACTGGACCAGCTGGTCGAATGAACTGGTCAGTTGAACGGTCCGGTCTTGCTTGGTTCAATCTAATAATATATTTTTTAAAAATTTTAATATTATTAATAAAATAAAAAATTATATTAAAGTAGTAAAGTATTATATAAAAGATCTCTATGTTTAGATTAATATTCATAATTTAAATTTTTTAAAATTATGCTTTATTATTTAAAAAAAAACAGTTGAACCTGTTGGATCATGAACCGGACGCCTAACCAGTTCAATCACCGATCTTTGATAACACTATTAGCACAAAATTTCATGAAATGTTTTGATCATCCTTACTAAAATTGGGCTTGTGAGATGATGAAAATTCATAATGTATTATGCAACCAACTGCATGACATTATTACATTGAACGGGAGACGCATAATGAAATTAAGAAAAGTTTGGCGATCGATGTGGGGAACAAAGCAGTTTGCTAGCCTGGATGATGCCTCAATTTCCCATGGAGATTGTAAGAATGTGTGTGGATATGCTGGTGTGTCCTAGCGCTAATTTGAGGCTATTTTCTGATTGATTCCATCTGCTTGCTAATCAATTTTTAAGCATTTTGGTTAATGTCTGAGACGCCACCAGAGTAATAGGCAATACCCATATCTGGCTGTTAGATCAGGTTGGAATACATTCTAACCCTAATCTATTTTCTAAAATTTCTACTCTGGTCCTAATTTATTTTATTTGTTAAAAATCTTTCCATAACTTAATTCTATTGCTAAAACTCCGATTGAGTTATGGACTGACAATTTAAGTTGAAAATAATATAAAAATTGATAAAGGAAGTGATTTATTGAATAGAAAAAAAAAAGATGATGCGACATTGGCAATAAAGTGAATAACATTAAAATAATAGATAGTAAAAGATAATGATGAAAAATATAAAATATTGATAGAAAAAGTGAGGTTCTTGTAAAAAGTACATGTCAACCATTGAAAATGGAATTTTCCATTTTGCCTCAAAAAGTTATTTTAAACTTTATGTAGCATTACATCAATTAATCTAAATTGTTATAGGGTTACAATAGGGGGAGTGGTTCAAAGGAAAGATTTCTTTGAAATTTTAAAAGGATTTTTTTTATTTTTAAGCCTATTAAAGATGATTGAATAAAATCTAATTCAACCATTATCATTTTAATCAAAATATATGAAATTATTTTGGTTAAAAACCTTCATGGCTATATCATTTAAAATTGAATAAAATTATTTATGAATATAAAAATTATTTATATCAATCTATTCATATATTGGATTGTCATAATAAGTTATAGAATAATGAACTAACATAAGCCGAAGGCTTTCAAGGCTATGGATGGATGATTATATCCTCGTAAATGAATAAATTTTAAAGGATAGATATTAGCTTTTAAATTATATTAATTTTAGACACACCTAAGTATTTATTAAGATAATCTTTATATTATTAAATAAACAAGTGGTATTAAATTTTGAAAGAAACCGTTACTTTAAACCATCAAGAAAAAGTTTTTAAATGAATATAAATATCTCAAGCAAAAATAAAAACTCCCAGCCCAAAACCAAACCAAATTGAAAATGGAGTAGGGTCAACTTATTTTTAATCCAAAATTCAAATTTAGTTGATCCTTACCAAAGGGGTTGGGGGCTACGGATGGATGCGTGTTAAACCGACCCATGTGCGACCGCTACCCTGCTATGGTGCTGGCGCGTAGCCGCGTAGGCGGCCACAAGGCGCGCAAGTTTAAGAAAGGGGCCTGATATGGTGCCTGCCTCATCCCTCTCATCGTCTTCTCTTCTGCGAATGAGATGAGATGGACTCGCGCGCTCTGAGCTTCCCTCCAAATAGGGTGCGGATGAAGACGACGCTGGAGAAGCCATTGACATGGAAATCCCATCTTCAACCTCCTCATACCACCATAATAACTTCTTCTTCTTCTTCTTCTTCTTCTTCATCAAAACACCCTCGTAGGTAGGTAACTCTCTCTCTCTCTCACTGCGTGCTTGCCTTTTTAATGTGCATAAAATGACATGTTACTTCCCGGTTTAGATATGCAGTGTTTGGAGCCGGCTTTGCTGGATTATCTGTAGCTTGGCATCTCTTACAGGTGCTTCTTCCTCCTCCATTCCTCCTCCCTTTCTACCACTATCTGTTTTATAGCATCCCACCCACCCTTTTCAAGACTTTCGCAGCTGCTAGCCATTCGCGTGGTATAGTTGCCTAACGATGCTGAACGTCCAAATTGCAGGACTGATTGCCTATAAGCATGTAACCGTGTACTTATGCTGTTGGAATTTGGGCCATTACTATCATCCGTTTGCTATTATTAGGATGGTCAAGATTGATCCAGGAGTGGAATCGAAGATTTGTATTCTGCTCCTGCGGTGTGGATGGTCTAGAGGCTTCTACAAATGATCTGCACCTGAGAAGCACCAGTGACCCACCAAAAGCATTTTGGTAGTCACGTAGGATTCTGCCAATAAGGAAGCCTGGGAGGTGTTCAACTCTGAGAGATGTTAGATAAAACTCAGATGTTAGAAATTCAGAAAGAGTAAATAAATAATAGAACTTACTACAAAATTCTTAGTTCAAGGTTTGACATCAATTGTCAATTTCTTAAGACAGATTTGCTGCCCTCTCTATGTGCAAACTGAGATATAAGTGCAGTCTGTCTTAAGGATACAATGAACTACAGATTATAAACAACACTAAGATTTGCACTTCTAAGTGTTGAACAGATCCTCAAATAGAAACTTTCTTGAAACACCAAAAATTTATGTAGATAAAGATGAAAATAGTAAGGCTATCTTGACTTCTCACTGTATCTAGCAAAAGAAGATTTCGATTACCTTGGCACAAGTCTTTACTGCAATTAAATAGGTTCTGTAGCATCCTGATATCTTTTCACAGAAGACACAAAGATACCCTTTCAAAACTCTAAACAACTCTTAATTTCAGAGACACAATCCTTCACTTAAATAGCCAAAGTGAATTAGTTTATTTTGTCAGTTTCCGAAGGTTTAATTAACTTACTATAACTGCCAAAATAAATTAATTAATATTAATATATCCTAGCTCCTTGCGATGATGCGCGCGTATAAAGTGCAAAGTGCGCCAATACAGACTGCCAAAAGACCCCCAAGCAGCCCTTGCGCCCGCACCGCGTGCATGCGGACGGTGCAACAGAGATTCGAACCCAAGCATTTTGTAACAAGACCTTACTTTGTCACCACTATACTACATAATAATTTTTGAAATATCTTTAATAAAAAAAATAATATATATTTTTGAAATTTATTTAACAAGAGATAATGATAATGAAAATTGAGGGCTGCATCATCAACAACTGTAGAATCTTACAACATCCCAGACCATTCAAGTCCCAATGACCCAATTGCAAATGAAGCATAACCAAACATTTGTATGGAGAAAGAATAATATTTAATGTTGGCATAACATAAATTTAAACTTGTTCTATCATTCATTGCAAGTTTCATATCTTTCTAGTTTCTTTGGTCTTATATCTGCTCCACATTATATGATTTTTAAAAAGGTGGGCCATTCTAATTGAATGGTTCTCAAGTCATTTGTTCCATTATCTTAATGAGTTATGAGGCCCGTTATAGATGCTACTTTCTCTGAATTTTTCCTCCATTTGACAATCTTGAGCATCTAAGTTGTTTTTCATCATTTCATTCTTTGTAGGCCACATGTGTTCAATATGGGGGAAAATATGGGGGAAATGCATAATTGTGCATGATGACAGATTCCAGTGAAAATAAATAGTTGGAAAGGACCGGAAAAAGAAAAATAGTTCACATTTAACAGTTTCACCCTAATGGTTTAACAGCTGAGATGGTTCAATCATGACGACTTTTGCTTTAAATGACCAATGGTATCAACTGCCCAATCATCATACAGGTCTCAACTTTACTATAGAAAACAACTTTCTGGAATCCTTGTCAATTCACTTGTATCAAGTACTTAGTGAAAGCTTGGTGTGAGCTCATCCGTCGAATTATTGGCATCTTTCTAACATGGACAAAAACTTGGGAACATGGCTTGTGCACCCTTGGTTGTTTCATTTGCTGTCTCCATTCTAATGACCATTGTAGCATTTTGAGAACTGCACAGATATCCAAAGATACAATTTATTCATTTCAAAACTGATAATATCGTGCAGCATAGTCCCAAGGATTCATGCTTGCGCCTTGATGTATACGATGAAGTTGGCATTGCTGGTGGTGCGTCTGGGGTTGCTGGAGGACTTCTTCATCCTTACTCACCAAAAGGTTGTGATCTTTTATTTTCATTTAGCATATTCTGTGTTAGTTTGTGGTCTCCCTTGTGTGATTTTTATGAATATGGTTAATCTTTCTGGAAACAGCTGCCCTTTTTCTGTTATTATGGAACTATTCTTGCAAAAGCTTTTTGGAGGTTTGGATAGTGAGTGAAAATTGACATTTGACATTGAGACAGAATTTTACCATTCAAAATGGCAGCAAAACTATTGTGGAGGGCAGCGGAATGCTGGGAAGAGTCCCTAAAACTGTTAAAAGTTGCACAAACAGCTGAGGATGCAAGGACTTTAAAACAACAAGCTGAAGATTTCACAAACAGTTCTTGTGGGTTACTAGTGCAGAGAAGGTTTTCCATCTAATCTTTTGTATAATTGTGTTTTAAATAGGTTTTGTGCATCCAACCAGTAGTCACTCTAAAGGTCCCCATCTGTGCATCATAGTCATAATTTTTATGTTAATTGTGTTTCCTTTGTTCAACTCTTGATAGAGGTAATTGTTCTCTCTTCTTTATTGCCAAATGAGTTTCAATATCAGGCTTAAGCAAACAAAATAGGGAAGGGCCCCACTGAGCGCTTTCATATGTAGCACAAGATCTAGGAGTTGCTGGTTATTGCTTGAGAAAAATGGGTGTGTTGCTAATCAAATCAATCATATATACAAAAAATAGATTGATAGTAAAAACCTGCTGTTTATTTCAACTAAGTGAACCAGCTTGATTGTTCTTCAGAAAATGATCACATATGTGGCTATGAGCCTACCTGCTGAATGGTCTGGTGTGTACATGCTGCTTGCTTGTGTAAATGGATGCCTCATTCCCTCTGCCCTATGTAACATCTTTGAGTCTCATCTTAGTGCTCCATGGGCTCTATGGTGATGGGGTGATTCTGAACAAACATATGGTTGTTAGGTTTATAACTGCACTGAGTTCTTATTAACAAATCAGAAATTATTATTAATCCACTGATCCCTTCTCTTGATAGCATGATATTCCCCTAGAAAAATTTTTGTGTTCTAGCACCCATCCATGATATTCTACACCTGAGAACCAGGTCACAACTGCTAAAGATTATAAGAACCACATGCTGCACTCTGATTACATAGGAAAAGGCAAGTCAGAGATTTGTCTACAAAATATCTTGAACTAATTGAAATCATCAAATTCAGGATCCCAACTGCTAAAGATTATAAGAACCACTTGCTGCACTCTCAAGGCATGGGGAAAAGCCAAGTCAGAGATTTGTGTACAAGTAATCTTGAACTGACAGAAATCATCCAGTTATCTTCTCTTCTATGCATGGTCTGAGAGTAACATGGGGTTTGCTTGCTTTTGCTGCCTGAGGTCTGTCTGGATGATGGCTTAGGTTCCTTGAGATGTTAATGATATGATGCTCTGCTTCTTTTGCTTTTGTTCCTTGAAATTTGCATGGTAGATGCCTCTGACAATGTTTATGGATTCCAGGGGCATCCTAAGACCTGCATCAGACATGAAAAATGCAGATATCTTTAAGGAGGTAATTTCTTACATCTTTATTCATAGCTGGACTGGGTCGTTATTGACATTTAACAGTGGTGATTTTGATAATCAATTGTTTCCAATATTTAGAATGCCCAGAATTGCCTCAAGAGTTGCAAAATTGAATTCATTCATAAGGATGCTGCCCTGAAACTAGTTCCTTATCTGCACATGCCTGTTGACTCTGCTGTTTACATGCCACTGGCTCTTAATATCAATCCTAACGGCTACCTTCAGGTGTGTATAGTTTCCTAGCGTTTGGCCGCCATCACATTTTTTAATCCAGCATCTTCATTTACTACCTGAAGTTGATGGCCTCTTTGGTAGATGACTGAAAAACAAGTTCATCTCATGCTAGATAGTAGCACTTATGCATTACAGACATATTTCATTTTATTTTGGATAAAATATAATTTTCAAAACCAACAATCATGGCCACTTGTTCATGATCATCATCAACTGAAATGAGATGAACTTATTTGAGGGTTTTTGCAAACAGGCCTAATTCTCTTTACATTTCCATTGTAAGCATATTCATTTGCTCTCATGTAGGCTCTCTTCTCAGCATGCCAAAATCTTGTCAATCATTTATCAGCATCAGGATATGATGGAAAAGAAATACATTTTCACAAGAGATCTATTAACAGCCTCCTCGACCTAGAAGGTAATTTTCCACTTAGATTGCATATTTGATAACTATTCACTAGCAACTGCTTAGATCTCATATTTGAGAAATTTTATGATGCTTTATTTTCTTCTCCAAGCACTGAATCAGAGATGTTACTTGAACAGTGGTGGCAAATTTCAGGTAAGATAAAAAGAATTCAATTTGAGAGAAGAAAAAGCGAGTGAATCCATGATTGCTTTTAGTGGACTCTCTTAGATATGTTTAACCCCCTGGTAGCACTTCTACAAATTGAGGATGGGTTGCAGTTTACTTACTAATTCTTTTAGTGGAATGCGAATTGGAATGCCAAGCATTTAAATTTCTTAGGAATTGTTCTTTGTTAAGAGGATAGGAACCCTCTTATATACATGGATTGAAGATTCAAAGAACTGCAATTCGTGCATAATCAAACTAAAATATACCCAAAATGGTTACTATTTCTGTATACCTATGTTATTATGGATTGCTGTTTTTGATGGGTCGGTGGTACTTTGATTAGTGCAGTAGGAAGAACTTTGGATAGCTATGTAAGTAAGCTAGTGCACATGCCAATCTGGTATCCAGGTGCATTGTCCAAGTCTTCAATCCGAGGGCAACTGGTGTGCAGATTCCCTATACCAAAAGTGAGACTGGTAACCTGGTAAGGTGGACAAAGTTAACAAAATAATATGCTTTTGGAAAGGAAAAAATTAGCGCAAGTTTTAACCTATGGAATTGAACTCCATTGTCATGAGGCAGTGAAATTTGCATGGTGAGTTCCACAATCGATCTGTTGGACAGCCAGTATATTCCATCCATTAGTCACACGGTCATATGCACTTGCTTTTGCTGTGTGTATTAGCTGATTTGAACACCTTTGTGATTCTACCATTCACTTGATAGGGGTTGTTGCATGGATCTTATTCTGCTATGTATATGCTTGAAACAGGAGAATCTATGGAGATATTTCAGTTTCATGATTCAGATTTTGTGAAATGACAGCAGATTGGATATATGCAGGGGAATATGATGCTGTTGTGATTTGTTTAGGAGCAAGATCAGGCATGCTTCCAGAACTCTCTGGGAAGCTCCCATTGAGAACATGTAGAGGGGTAGTTGCACACCTGGAACTCCCAGAGGATATACAGTAAGATCCACATTTGATTATTTTTCCAAGCTTGATGCGTGCATTATTTATTAGGGAAGGCTAACTTTGGCACAGTGCACACCAATCCACGTATGCTGCAAACGGTTGTTGACTCTGCCATATCTTGGACCTGCTAATCCATTATCGTACAATCTAATTTGCCCTTTTTCTCTGGTTAAATCCTGAGGATTGCAGTGCGATTCCTGGTTGCATTGGATAGTGAGGTTTGAATTGGGAATCAGCCTGTGAATTTTGAAGACAACATGCCACTGTGCCATAGTTGACTTTATAATAGAGTTAAAAAAGCATGTAATTTGTTTGCTAATATTTTATGGAGATGTCATACTTTATACATGCCTGTTTCAGAGGAGAGTATGGAGACCATAGCCCCTCAATTTTATCCGATGCTTGGCTTGCCGTACAAGGTCCACGAAATGCAATCCTTGGTTCAACATGGCAGTGGGGTTCGAGAGATTATTCTTCAAGTGTCTCTACAGAAGAAGCTTCTGCTGCCATTGAAGAACTCACTCGGAAAGCATCTTCTGTTTATCCTTCTATAATCAATTGGACTTTCACAGAAGCAAGGGCAGGTCTGAGGGCAATGCCACCATTGACTCAACTCGGTTCGCTTCCACTCTTGGGATGTGTTGATGATGCAGTAGGGCATAGGAATATTAGGTGTAGATACTGGTTTTTTGGTGGGCTTGGTGCAAGGGGCCTGATCTATCATGGTTGGCTAGGAAACCTGATGGCTCAAGCTGTGATTTCTGGTGATGAAGGTGTGCTTCCTTCTGAACTAACAGCATGGCAGAATAAGATCAAATGATTGACGGAAATTTATTTCCGTGGAATGCCGTTGTCTCAAATTTTCACATTCATTACTTAACAGGGGTGTGTTGGGTTCAATCCAAATCCAACTAATCTAATAGGATTTTAATTATGTTGGGTCGAGATTTTCTACATTTGGATTGAAAAAATTAGGATTCAACCTGTTCTAATTTCAAAATAGGGTTAGGTTATATTGATGCTCTAAGTAACTAGATTCAAAATTTGACCTGATTAGCATAATGCTGCTCAAGATGTTACTTTCATCTATTACAAGTGAACTTTCAAAAAATTCTTCAGAAATTTGCGAATTCGTGAATGGAGTGGGAAACTGAATTTACTTTCTGTCATATAATACATAAATTTAAACAAGCATTCATATATATTTCTAGTTGTAGAAACATTATTTAAATTAAAAATTGATCATATATTTATAAATTTATGAAGATACTGGAAATTTTAATTTAATGTCAATCATTGGGAATAAAACCAAATTGTTTATCCGAACTCATTCGAAGATGTTAGGTCAATGTTAGGTTGGAATTTTAAAATTTTAGTTCTGTTGTAGCGGGGATGGAGTTTCTAAAAGTGGGATTGGTTGTATTGACTTCAATCCAATGCAACCATGAGTTGTGGCCCTAAATCCCAAGATCTCAAATTTGCCATGAGACTTTGTGCCTATAAGACTTTGCATGTACCGAATTTTTTACCTCTACCATTTACTGCATTTTATAATATTAAAATCAAAAGAGTGATTATCTTTTAGTAAGGATATGTGTTGTTTTGTGTACCATTTGCTGTATGTAAATATTGTTTGCTGGATGTAAAGTAAACCATTAACCATTTACAATATGTACCATTTGCTGCATTCTATGCTATTTTAGAGTATAAATATCTTTTGATTTTAAAATGCTCTTAATAGTTTAAAATGGGAATAATTGTTATATTTAAAAAAATTAATGGAACTGTGCCAAGCCAATTATGTTTTAATAAAATAGGAATTATGCATATCGAAACATTAAAATTAATAAAATGTTTAAAAAATTATTTTTCAGTTTTAAAAAACTTTATAATAAAACTCATATTAGAAATGAGTTCAATAACACAT
>JAYJMB010000009.1:0-33779 GCA_036873735.1 Pouteria campechiana
TCTCTCTCTCTCTCTCTCTCTCTCTCTCTCTCTCTCTCTCTCTCTCTCTCTCTCTCTCTCTCTCTCTCTCTCAAACATATCAGGTATATTTTGATAAACATATCTGAACAATAAAATTGGAGTCATGTATCCACCAATTAAAGACAGACTGTGTAAAAAGAAAACCTGCCTACACAGCTTGCGACTTGCAGCAGACAGGGCCTGTATCGCATAGGCGTACATTTTCCTCACATCAGAGACCTTGAACCTGGAGAAGTCTCCTTGGCAGAGATGCAAAAACTCCTTCCACAACCTGCAACTTCCAGAATGCTGCTTCAGTATCTTTTCCCATCTTTCCATGAGGATCTCGGTACTATCCCTGTTCTGATAAGCCTTCAAAAGACCAAGCAATAGATCTTCACTATCTGGATTTAGTTCAACTGCCTTTTCCAATATGCTGATCTTCTTTTCAAGTGTCTGCAAACGAGCTGCCTTTTGTGGCTGCTTACTTGCAACCTTGTCCTGGCCTCAGAAATGACACAAAAAGGAATTACTACAGATGCATTGCACTGAATAGTAGCATCTAGCCTTAAAGACAAGAGAAAAAATAAGAAACTAGAAGAAAACCACATTTTCCATTTCAATTCATGTGATCCAATTCTTGGGTCATCTTGGACCAATTTAGCAATAGTTTAACATACCTGAATTATGAAACTTTATCATTGATAGGAATTTTCAGTGCTCTAAATGCACATTTATTTATTTCTTCACATAAGTGCAATTAAGAGATTCAATCCTTTTCATAATGTTTCTCCAGTATCCCTCCAATAGTTATATTACTGTACATTGTTGGCAGTATCTCTGTTATAGATGTTTTCTATCTCTATTCAAGGGGACCAATATATCCCTCAACAGAAATACAGCAAACATTGATTTGGAGCAACCCACGCATAAGGCACATGGAATAGAACAAATTGATAACAGATGCCACAGAGCCTACCATAACCACAGCATGTTATATCAAACGGGTGCTCAGTAACAGGGATTATATGCAACTATATGGCTCCACAGAAGCCAAACAACATACAAAGACTACTCAACCACCCACATGGACATACAAATACATTTATGATTGCATTGCTATAAGACTCATGTAAGCATAAGCAATCTCCATAAACAAAGAAAGTGCACTCTTTATATGAATCAAATGCTTATTTTAAGCACTTATGCAAATTTGCAACAGCACTGGGGGAACAAACTAGATGATTTAATCATACGCAGCATAGACAAAGAATTGCACCAGTTAGGAGATAGCTGGATCAGGTTGAATGCTCTTAAGAGGAAAACTGTAAGGTCCAAAAAGACATTGGGAGGGATGATAAGTAAAAACTTGTAGATCTATGGTTTAAACAGAAGAATGGCACATATAATGGATTGGCATGGCAAGATTGCACTCTTTATACGAATCAAATGCTTATGTTAAAGCACTTATAATAATATAAAACAGCACTGGGGAAAAAAAACTAAAAGGTTTGATCATGTGCAGCCAAGATGAAGAATTGCACCAGTTAGGAGACAGCTGAATAAGGTTGCATTCTATTTAAGAGGAAAACTGGAAGGCCCGAAAAGACATTGAGGAGGATGGTAAATAAAAATTACCAAATCTGTGGTTTAAACAGAAGAACGGAATATCCAATGGATTGACATGGGAAGATTCATGTTGATGACCGCAATGTTTTGACAATGATGATGACGATAGTGATAGCCACAACAATGATATAAGTATACAAGTGAACAAAGTCAGTGCAACATACAGCCATCAATGGCAGAGGAAAAATAAGAAAGGGAAAGGCAAAGAAAAGAAGATAATTCAGGCTGAGAATTTTGATACTTCCTCTTTCAAAATAAGGCAGCTATATAACAAGAAGCCACATAAAACGCACCTGAAATTCAGCAAAAGCTAACCACACATTCTCATCGTGAGGTGTTTCCCGAGACATCTTGTTGAACTCCTTTGTTTTACGCAAAACTTCATCTTCCCAGGATTCCTCAATTTGCACACTATATTGCAATTCACTGCTACCACCTTCATGAGAAGTTTGCAGTTCAATCAAAGGAATAAATTCTCCTGGATTTGTGACATATTTCTTGGCAGCAAGAATTCGCACACGCTTTAAGTCCTTGCGCCGTTCTAAAGCTGAATATTTGGTAGAAAAATACCGTCCTGATTCTCGTACTTTATTATCCAATGCATCAACATCTCCACCCCCCTCCAGTCCCAAACTCCTTTGTTTCCAATGGTATAGATGCTGGGAATGGCTTCCCAATGATTTCATGGGATTGTATATCTTGTAGCGAGCAATATCCATTCTGCATTTTTTTTCCAAATGTGATTATAACAAACCAACTCAAAATGTCCAAACTAAATAAAACCATTCTCCATGTTACATCTCGAAGATCAGTATTCTTCCAAAAAGAAATTGGTATTTCGGGAAAGCTTATTCCAGTGGCCTATGGATGCCAATTTCCTACCATATCTGGATAAAAACCCGGGCTTTTCTATGAGAAACTAATCATAAGATTCATCGCATCAACTGAATGAACTACAAGCCCATAAGAAAAAAAGGCGAGCTAGCAGTCAGGGATGTCAGTGAAACAGGGCAAGAGCAGTCGTAGAATAGATGAGAAAACTGAAGAACACTACTTTTTATTCCATTTTCTAACGAATCTTTATCTTCTTTCTTTTTTCTATCTGTGTCAGTGAAATAGAAATTCGAGAAACAGCCACCATTTTCAGTAAAAAAGCCCCAAAAAAGCTTACAACAACTTCATACCTGTAGAGGCATCCAAACGCCAAGTTATCGCGATCTCCACGAGAGTCAAAGTAATAATCTTTCTCCGGTTTGAAATCAGACCCGACCCACGCCCGGACGCCGGACCTTCTGGAAGTATCGTTCGCTCGTTCTCTGGACCTCTTCCTCTTCCTCTTCTTCTTCTTCTTCGACTTCTCTCTCTTGTCGCAATCGGTTTCCCGATCCGACGGAGAGGATGAGTCGAGCAATTCGTAGGCGCGGGGCTTCGTCGGGTGGATATCTTCTGCGTCGGAGCCATCGCTTTCGTCGAGAAGTGGAGCGCATTGGGGAGTGGAAGGGCGAGGAAGTGAGGAGAGGGATTGAGCGAAGCTGGAGTTGAAGAGCCATTGAGGGGCGTCGGATGAGGCGGGTTTGGCAACGGATGGCTGGGATGAGAGAGGGAAGATGGGAAAGAGAGAGGGTTTTGGCTGCTCTCCAGCTGGTTCTTCTTCTGCTTGCTTGCTCGTCGTTGCGTCTTCTGCTTCCGCCATTTTCACGGGATTCCGCTTCCGGCGAAGCGGAGAAAGGGGAAAAATGGACCCGGCTGAGAGACGACGGTTGTCCTTGCTCGCACGTGCCTTAATAAGCCGCCCGATGGGGAGATCTGGACCGTTGCTTATTTGGGGTTCGGTGGCCTTTGGTTGTGTTTTAAATGCTTTTTAATATAAAATATCTTATATATAATTAAATAAAAAATATTTTATATTATCTATGTTATGTGTAATAAAGACATACAAATATATTAAACCATAATTATAAAATATATTATTTAAAATTCTATTTTGCATAAAATATAAATAATATATATAAGGTGTGTGAAAATATAATATAAAATATAGAAAATTTATATATATATAAATATTATATATATATATTAATATTTTAGATTTTTCTACATGTACCATGCATAGGAAAATAGTTCAAGTGGATGGTTGGTATGAAATTTTAAAGGATTTTTTTAGTTTTTATTTTTATGAATAATTAAGCAAAATAAAATCATTTCATCTTACTCTACTTTTTTATTTGGTAACTTAAAATTATCTAAATAAGAAACTTAAGTTGGTCCAAATTTGACGTCTTTTAAGAATTAATATTTATTCTTAAAAGTAATTTTATTTCTTGCGACACCCATAGTGATATAATCATACATTTATACTTTTGAAAACATTCTTTTTATGCTAGTTTATAATTTTAAAAAATTTTATTGCATTATAATATATGTATAAATTAACATAAATAATCTTTTTTATTTTATATATAATTTTATATAATTTTAAATTGCATGGCCCCCATACGCCTCTAATCAAAATGATTTTGCTTGTTTTAATTAAAAACCCTTCTTTAAAATCATTTCTCTTGTATGCATTGTGCATGAAATATGCTTATACATTTTTTACTATAAGTAACAACTCCTTAAAGTTTGTAAATTATGATATTTCAATCAAATTTAAATTAATCATTGTTTTTATTATTATTTATTTAATATATATATATATTAAAAATCTTTTTAGCAAAAAATTATGTAGGTCACAACAAATATAAACCTGTAAGATTGCTTGAAGTATTTTTTGAATATCATGATTTACCTGAGTTTCTGATTAAGGTGATTTTTTATATAGATTAAATAAATAATACTAAACATGATAGTTAACTTAGATTTGATTAAATATTGTAGCTTTTAAGAACTTAAAAAGTTATAACTTACTATCCAGACTATATGAGAATGTCCCGGTATATATAATATCATAATTAGTATATGATATAATTAAATATTGTACAAATTAACATATACATGCATGTATTTATCTAATACTTTTTATTTTTTATTTTCAGATTTTTGACACGATACAAGCATATTTATTATGAAATCTCTTTTAAGGATGTAATAAAATAATGTGATTAAAGGATGCATTGCATCTTTCGGCGTATTTTCTGTAAAGCCACTATACTGGAAATTCTGCTATGAAGAAAGTATAGCAGCATGTCTTGTCTTGTCTCACTGCAATCGCTTTATTTTATTTTATTTTCATTTAATTGCTTTTAACTCCTTCCCATAAAAAAACTCCAACAATCGTCTAATTTCTTCTCACATCGTACTCTCTCTATCTTACACACCGCGCTTCAAATTAGCTTCAATGCCCACGATAATTGCTTCTACTTCTACTTAATTTGTTCCATTTTTACCACATGCTTTTACTTCTTTTATCCTGCCTCTCTCTCTATAATGATATTCTTCATTTACCAATAAAATTATTGCACAAGTAGAGTAAAGGCATATCCAAGATGTATAAATAAATTATTTATTTATTTATTATTAAATGTTGAATGGTTTTAATTAAAAGTTCATGGATTTCCAAATCCATTCCATCATTTACCTGCAATTCCATATTCGTTCATACATTTCTGTTTATCCTAAATTTATCATCGTTTCCCAGTTTTCGTTCCTAGCCCATTCCCACTAGCCCCTGTTCGACAGTCGAAGCCAGAACCCTAACTTTTTTGCCTCTCTACACAAGCTGTGTGTATGGCGAAGACCCCCCAGCCCAAATCCCTAACTCGCCTCCTCTCTTCTCCCTCGTCTTCACTCCCTTCCCCAACAAATGAACGGCTTCACCTCCCCTCCTCTCCCCATCTTCAACCTGTTGCTCCCTCTCTTAGCGAACGACTCTGTCCTCCCCTATTCTCCCTGTTGCGCCCCCATCTTCAACCTATGGCCCCCTCGCCTTCCCCTTGCTGCGCACTTCTCCTAGCAAACGGCTTCACTTTCTCTCAGTGGTAAACGAACCACATTGCTCCTTCCTTCATCATTCTCCAAATTTCTTGGTAAGGGAATTCGCATTTTGTTGGAAACAGTATATGTGATTTTGTATTTTTGACTGAATAATAATTGTTAGAAAATAAAAAAATAATAAAAAAATAGGAATTGACTGAATAATGGAATAATGATTATTTCCCTGAGATTGTGTTATTAGCACTTGATAGGAAGTAAAATGGAAAAAAAATGTTGTAGAAGACAAAATTAAGTAGAAATTATAACAACGAGCAAGTTCTCATGTGGATATGAGAAAAGGGTACAAACATCCAATTATCCTTGTTTATTTATGTTATTTTTTTCATATATGTTAAAACATATATATTGTTCCATTTTTCAGTGTGTGAGAGAAATGACTGGCTATATAAGATTGTGTATCAACTATGGCAGTACATTTCAATGAGACATGTTAACACAGGCAATGACTTACACTGGAGCATATAGTTAGAATATAGCATTTGAAGAAGAATTTACAACATTCAGAAACCAAAGGGATCATATTCAAATGATTTGTAATATCTCAAGGGATGATCTAATATTGTAGTACAAGATAGAAGTTGTTAGTTCACATGATCATTATGAAGATCTCAAGGATGATATCAATTTGTTTGATATGTCGAAGAAATGCAAGAAAAATGTGCAATATAAGAAGAAAGGGAAAGGAAAAGAAAAGAAGCAAATAACTAATAATGATGTATATGTATCAGTCATCATTATAGCAAGGAAAGAGATTGCTAGGGATCAGAAATTGGCATATATTGAGGAGGATGAGCTATCAGATTATGACGTAATTGATGACATGGAGGGAGATGACAATGTAGATGTGACAGAAAGTACTGAAGTTGATTCATTCGAAGCCAATGACAGGATTATAAGATATGAGTCAGTGTACTCGTCCGAGGATTTAGATGAAGAAAGAAGAGGATTATGTGTTGATAAGCTGACAATTGTGTCAAATCCAAAGTTAGAGGTGGAGTTGGAGTATAAAGACTCTATAACTTGTAAAAAAGTTATACAAGAATATGCAATAAAAAAAATAGTTCAACATAACATTCCCAAAAAATGATAAAGGGAGGGTAGTTGCTAGGTGTGCTACACCAAACTGTATTTGAAGATGTTATGCTTAAGTGATGCATGGTGGAGTTGAATTCAATTTGCGATCAATTAAGGCTGACCACAATTGTACAAGTAACTATAGTTCAGGTGAGAAGATCATAACTTAGCAATTGATTGCAAATAAGGTTAAGGAAAGATTGCAATATGATGAAAAGTACAGCCTTAGACAGTTGATGAATGAGATTATGCGATATACTAGTATATGTATTAGTTATTAAAATGTTTGGAGAGCTAAATATTCAGCATTAGATGAAGTATTTGGATCGTGTGAGGAATCTTTTAGCAGAGTCCCTTCTTTTTGTGCTGCTTTGAAGAGAACCAACTCAGATAACATCAGCGAGTGTGGATTGTTTCCTTATACAACATTTTAGAAATTGTTCATGTGTCTAAGAGTATGTGCTAAGGGATATTACCGAGGTTGTTGTCCACTAATTTTTCTATATGGATGCCATTTGAAATGTAAGTATAAAGGAGTGTTATTATCTATTGTAACTTTTAATGGAAATAATAGGATTGTCCATGTAGGAGTTTCTATGATAGAGAGTGAATGTACCAAATCATGAGAGTGGTTTTTGACCTACCTGTGTAGAGCAATTGGGGATGGTAATCATTTCTTTATATATAATAGATAAAAAGGACTTCTAGCAACTGTAAATCTTGTATTTTCATCCTCAGCACGTCGTTATTGTACGCGACATTTGTATGCTAACCTAAAGACCTATAATTTTGGAAAGAGCAAAGTAGTTCAGGATAGTTTTTTGGGAGCTACTCGGGCATACACAAGGTATAAGTTTGCAGAATATATGCAACAGTTACAACTCACATCTGCTGAAGCATATCAATAGGCATGTAGGGAGTCTCCTGAACATTGGTCATGAATATTCTTTGTAGGCAATCTTCCTAGCAATAGTGTTGAGAGAATAACGTTGCTGAGTCATAGAATACTTTTTATGAGATCTTTGTCATCGACCAGTGTGTGATCTTTTTGATGGCATGATATTTGAGAGACGCTAGAAAATTAATGCTTCTTGGAAGTTGAAAGCAGCACCAAGAGCTAAAGAAATTATCAATAAGAATAAATAACATGCAAGATGGGCCATTGTTAGTTGTGTTGATGTGATTGAGTATAAGGTGGACACAGTTGATTGGAGGCACAAATTACATCTCGAAAATAAAACATGCTCATGTAAACAATGGCAGATCGATGGCATATCATGTCAACATGCGTATGCAATTTTTCTGAATAATAGAGTTGATCCGTTCAATTTCTGTTCAGAATATTTTCTTTATTCGAAGTATCGTATTATATATGAGGGTGTGATCCATTCAATGCCTAATGCACGATTTTGGGATACAGTTCCTGATTGTACAAGTATCTTTCCACCCCAGTTAAGCATTGAGTAAGCCATCTCCAGGTTAATCGAAGATGGGGAGTGGATAAATGAGCCCCAAGTTCCCAATCTCACATTGTGTGGTGTACCAACTGCAAAACTCTTAGACACAACAAAAGAAGTTGCAAGAATCCAATCGTAAGAGACATTGTATCTAGTTCTGCTTCTCAAACAGAAAGTAGACAAAAGATTCTTATTATGTGAGAATAAAGACGAATACCTAAGAGGTGAGAATTTGAAGGGGGATATGCATTTTTTTAAGTTAGTATGACATTTGATTAATCTTATTATTTCTTGACTATGCAAATATGAAATTCTAATCTATTTATGTTTTCACTTTGTGTAATTCACAAGTGGATTAGTAGAGCATCTGAAGGTTTGGAGCAATTGGAGGTCTTCTTAAAGTATTAGATTGCATTAGTTTGGAAGATTTGGTTGAATTTTTTGAGTTGTACTAGACAAATTTAATATATTGGATTGGAACATGTTGTATTCAGTTATTTAAA
This sequence comes from Pouteria campechiana, assembly GCA_036873735.1. Classification (NCBI taxonomy): domain Eukaryota; kingdom Viridiplantae; phylum Streptophyta; class Magnoliopsida; order Ericales; family Sapotaceae; genus Pouteria; species Pouteria campechiana. The sequence continues at coordinate 8,657 of JAYJMB010000009.1, forward strand.
TATTCAGATTTTTATTGAACAAATGTATTACATTTATTATTGAAGTATCCAATATGTTGGATGGTTTATGTTACATTTGATTTTCGAAATATATGTTTACTTCTTCACAAAAAATACTATAAATGAACATACAATAAAAAATAAACAACAAACTATTTGAAGCTTTTTGAATGCTATTTATCATAGTTTATGCCAGATCCTTCTCATCAAGGGTGGCAAAACACAAAATCTGTGGTAGAAGTGGCTTCCCATATAAAAGTACATAGGTGATAGATAGGGGTGCATGAGGATATCACCTTTGTTTAAGCCAAAATCCTTAGGCACCCGTGGCATCGACTACGAACGTCTAGTAGGATATCAAGCATTTCATGCTAGAAGCTGATATCTTGCGGCGCCTGGTCAAATATCTTTTGCACCATAGCCGAAATGGTCAGGCGCCTCCAGAAATCTACTTCACTTAAGCCGATATCCTGAAACTCCCCATGGAATCACCTAAAAGCATCCAGTGGTATATGTTGCATTTCATGTTAGAAGTTTATATCTCGAGGCCCCTAGTCATATATCTTATGCACCATAACTGAAATATTCAAGCATCTCCATGAATCAACTTCACTCAAGTTGATATCTCAAGGCGCCCCGTCGCATCGACTATCAATGTCCAGCGGATATTTATCACTTCATACCAGAAGCCAAGCTCACAAGCTGCCTAGGCATCTATCTACTACAATGTAGTCGATATTGTCAGGCGCTTTGAAGAATCTACTTCATTGAAACCGATATCCCAAGGCGCTCGGTATTATAGACTATGAGCATCCAATGGAATATGATGTGTTGAATGTTAGCAGCTAAAATCCTGAGTTGCCTGTGTATATAGGTTTCAGTTTGTAGGCGATGTCATAAGGCACCTAATAATTGCAACTGTAGATGTAACATGATAAATTTTTTGATTTCCTTTATGTTTTGTAATCCTAATATGCGACATATGTTTTGTATATATAAAATTATTTTCTTCTACATAATTTTTTCCTAAAGGAAACAAAAATTATGCCACAATTCTAGCATTAGCAAAATTGACAAGTTTTGTTATTAAACAACGTTGTTCACTAAAAATTCCTGCTTTATGTGCTTTGAATACATAACAAAAATACATAACAGTCTTCCAAAGCAGAACATAAGATCCTCACTACATCACTCAAAACATAAGAAAATCCTGAATAAAAAAATTATTCCTTCCTCTTATTGTCAATCAAGTCCCTCCTCCTGAGTGCAAGCACCACTATCCTGAGGTGGTGGAGGTGTGACTATCTCTATGAAGGCAAAAGCCTGATAGATAAGGGTTGGATCCTAACATTGACTGTGAGGCTGACTAATAGTGGGAATAGGATGAGGTTCAGGTATAAATGTGTTGCCTAGTTGTAAAGGAGTAGTAGATGAATATGGAAGATCAAAATGGGAAAGCAGCAAGTCTAGCTGCTATCGGATAAGAATTTGATCTTCCCTAATGATCCTAACCTCTACTTGCACATCGATTTTCTTAAATAATCTAATGTATGCTGAAGATAGTCTGTAACTGGGAGATGGCATATGTGCTCCAAAGGATGCTCGAACTGTCGTGGCACCTCCTTCTTCCTATCTCCTCTCGTCCTCTTCTTCCGTTCCATCTTCTTCTTCATTTGAACTTTCATCTCTTTTCATTTCTCTTTGATGAAGCTCATCCATCTCTCCTTTGTAATCTAAAACTTTAATTTGTATTTGCTTTGTAGTGTTTTTCCTACTTAGTCCTTTTTATGGGTAATCATGTACCATGCATATTCTACTTTTAATGCTACTCTGAAATGCTCAAAAACTTTTGTAAGTCACATGCTTAATGGTGCAACATGGTCATTCCTATCTTGCATGTAACCAAAGAAATGAAATATAATCCTTAGGAGACTTAGCTTCTTGTAATTTGCCAATTTCCATATGACATTTGCCTCAAATGCATTCACAACTTCTGTTCCTCCTAGTTTGAGAATAATGGAAGCTTCCAAGATATTTTTTATCATTTAATATTCAATTGTTAAGTCCTTTGTCCTCATGACTCTATGAGCTGAGGTATACTTAAAACCAATAGCTCCAGTAGATAATAGCTCAAAATCTTATTCAACATCTTTGTCCTATTTTTCTTTCTCATGGGGTACTCTAAGAATTTCTGCTAAATAGTGATAATATCATAACCAAATATTATGTCTACTCCCTTCACAAAAGTGATATCTGCTTTCACTCTAATTAAAATATATTAAAACTAATTATTTGTACACTAGAGCTTCATAATCCAAAAGGTCTGTTTACCTTTGGAAGTTAAGCATAGACTTAATATCTGATCTGCAAGAATTCAGGAATTGAAATCTACTTTTTTAGGAATATGAACTAGTTTCCCTAACATGGTTGTGTAAAATTGAAACTTCTTATTCCTCCCCCCTCTCAAAGTAAAATGCTGGCAAATCTCTCGAAATGAATTTTGGTACTGGAACTTTACTCCCTCCCACTTTTTTCAAGCAATTTCTTAACATCAAAGATATTTAATCTTCCTTCATCAACTCCCTTATTTACTTCTCCTTCTTCTACACTCCTTTCTTCCTCTACACTAGTACTAGTATGTAGGGATGAAAAATGCGAGTTATTATCTATAGTACTAGTATGAATGCTTTTTGACTAAGAATATACAATAGATGTTATAGCCTTTGAAGATGACTCTTCTCCCCTTGTTCTACCTCTTTTAACTCCACCTCCCCCTCTTTTAGTCCGTTTAACTCCACGGGGAGGCTTGAAAATGGTGACCTTAGGAGAGGTTTGTGATCCTTAGAGGGAAAGGGAAGTTTTTGAATGGAAGACGAGTGAAGTTGATTTTTGGGATGCCTAATAAAAGGATTTTGAATAGGGTGGAAAGGGACAATCACATACTTTTGTATCCTCGAATCATTAAGTGGTTTGAGATAAGGCGCCTGAAAATATTGGCTATTGAGCAAAAGATATTATCCTAGGTGGCTTATGAAATCGACTTCTGCCATTTGACCTATCACATCCCACTAGATGCTCACAACTGATTACACTAAGTGCCTCAGAATATCGGCTTCGATGAAGTAAATTCTTTGAGCCACCTGATAATATCGACTCCATTGCAGAAGATAGATGCCCAGGAGACTCGTGATATTGGCTTATGACATTCAACCCATCATATCTTGTTGAACGCCCGCAATTAATTTCACAATGCTTATTGGGATATTGGTTTCAATGAAGTTGATTCTCTGAGGTACCTGACTATAAGGGCTATGTTGTAGAAGATAGATGCCAAGCAACTTGTTATTTCGGCTTCTGACATGAAGTAATAAATGCATGATGTCATAAGATGCCTCTGGATATCACAAAAGCATGCTAGTATGTTTCTTGGGATTTTATTTGCTATTGCTCAAGATGTCAAAATTAGTTTTATTTTATTTCAGTGTTAGAAAAAAGTATTGTGCAATGTATAGAAATTAAATAAATACTTAAAATTGCTCATTTAAGTATTGACATCACCTACAATACAATATTAGTAGTTATTCATCTCTCTATGAGAAATAATTTTATAAGTGTTAAGAAGTTATATGCTTTTGCATGGAGCACTCGTCTCATCAGACGTAACCAACCTAGACCACCTAATAAACAAATGCCCTCTTTCTTTGATGAGGATTGATTGAGTGCAATAGATCTAATTTGCATTGTAAACAATTGATCAACTTCAATGAAGTTAATGATATACAAATGCATTTAATTGGGCATACTCTTTGCAAACTCAAGCAAATAGCATCACATAATAGCATTAAGTGGATGGACTATCTACATATTGTTTTACATGCTGCAAATATGATAGACCCCATCATAAATATAATTTCAACCCAATTAGAACCCATAGTCTACACTCAAATCAAAGTCATTGATTGAGAAAAAATTACGTTCAACAAATTACTTCAAATTTTCTTATATTAATCCATAAATTTAACCAACATATCTTATGATTCAAACAAAACACAATCCAATACAGGAGTGTTAGAGAAGGAAATTATCCTAAGACAGATTTAATTTTTTCATTTCATCCAATATCTTTGATACCGCAACCTCTTTCTTCATTAATTCAATCTCCCTCTTCGAAAGCTCTAGTTCCTTCTTCACCATTGATATTTCATTGTAGACCGTACATGCATGTCCACTTGAACTCGCTGTCGTGACTCTTTCTTCCATAAATATCTTATGATTATCTTCACTTGAACTTCCAATCTTATTATTTTCCATATATGCATGTTGAGTACAATACATATCACACAAAGTAAAGAACTCGCAGTTATACTTGCGCCTGCAAATTATTTTAACTTTGTTAGTTTTGTTAGTTTCATTATATATATATATACATATGAAAAAAGTCATTTTCTCGTAAAAACAATTCGAGCCTTACCCAAATAAGACAACGGTAAAACCATCATTGAGGATTTTTTTTTGGTGTGTGATTGCAACATGAAATAGAGTTCTTGACCACATTGACAAGTAATTGATAGATAATAAGGCGCGGATCTTGCTAGAATATCTCTATTTTATACATTTTAAAAAATAATTATTATTTATTTAAAAACACAAAATTGTATATGCTTTTTCGAATGAAATACAAATTCCCTTACTAAGAAATGGGGAGTGCCATTGAAAGAAAGTGGAGCTATTTACTAGGAGAAGGGCACAACAATGGGAAGACGAGGGAGAAGAGGGGAGGATGGAGCCATTCGCTGAGATGCTGAGAGAGGGAACCACAGGAATAAGACGAGAAAATAAGGGGAGGTGGGAGCCATTCATTCATCGAGGAAGGGAGCTGCGGGGGAGGAAGACAAGGGAGAAGAGGGGAGGCGGGTTAGGGATTTGGGTTGGGGGGTCTTGGCCACAAAAAAGCCAGGGTTATTGCTCTAGCCCGAAGGGTTGTAATGGAGACGGATTTGAAATCAGCGGTAAAAGATGAGGATGGATTTGGAAATACTTCTTAAAAGTTTGGTGGGAGAAATATGAAGAAATTAAAAAGCAACGCTATGTAAAAGATTTTCACGATTTTAATTAAGGGGTATAAAATAGATAGATATCTTTTGGATAAAGAAAACGCAACGGAAAAAATATAGCGAATGACCCTGACCTTCCCTTTTGCCCTTCAAACAGAGTACGGGAAAAGGAACTCGCGAGGATTCACATTCGGGTCAGATCGCAGAATACTGGACGGCGACGATCTTCTTAACAGAGAAATCAAGCCGTAGTTCATATGGACCATCCAACCGATGGTCTTGATCAAAGAACCGTTGCATCCTTCTCGAACCCAAAATGGTCCCGCAGCGTATTCACGTCCTCGAGATCTGAGCAAATTCCCCGTGAATATGCTCTTAGAAATTCCAACTCGCGCGAGTCCCTTTTCTTCATGTAAACTCGATAAACGGACGTTCCTCCTCTCCCAGCCGCTCATCGGGTGGTCCATATGACGAATGGAAGGTGGATCAACATTGAAATATATATATATATATATATATATATATATATTCATCCATAGCTCATTTCCTCTATGATGTACGGTTTTCGTATGGGCTCAAAGTATTGCCTCGTCGTCTGACAATATTACGTTTTATTTGATGTGCTTGCCGTGAAATGAATGGAATCATTGAAGTGGGGAAAGGTACACCAATTTTAATATTTTGAAGAGCAGATGTGCAATCAGGGAGCGTAATTGTTAGGCTGGAAAGCCATTGGCGCGGAGGCATTTTGAACCGTGCCCGCGTATGAAGATTCGCGCTGTGCAGAGTAACAAATAATTCACGATAAAAAAATATATTTTTTCTCTGCGCAGCTGGGGTGTCATTTGTTGCCTGGCCTGCTTCTGACGATGGCGATGCAATCTAAGGCCCATCATCATGCGCCATCATCCTCATCATCGTCATCGTGGCCCCTTCACCAGCCTCATCTCCTCCTCTGCTCAGGTTCGATCTCCGCCGTCCGTTTCACCCTCTGTCAGTCCAGAAAAACTTCCCTCCCTCCCTCCCTGCCTGGGCGTTTCTCTTCTTCCCCTTCTCCGGGTTTCTCGATAAGTAGGGTTTTCATTTCAGAGGATCCTTGGGCACGTTTTCCCACCTGCCTGATCTCCACACCAACGGCCCCGATTGTTCCCTTTCGCTGTTTTTCAATTGCCTCGGATTTCTGGAATTTCTTCTTATTTTTCCCATTATTGTCTTATTTTTTCGATGATTTTCAGGCATCGTAAGATCGGGTTTTTAGTCTCCGGCTGGTTCTGAAGTTGGCCGTCGGGGTGTAATGGCGGAATCCGTCGATGCCATTTTAGAGTTCTTGAGGCGCAATGGCTTCACGCGGGCGGAGGCGGCTCTCTGCCGCGAGCTTGGTGGTTGTCTGGATTTGAACGGATTGGTTCCGAAGCTCGTCTCGGAAGGAAAAAGCTCTGGCAGTAATGGAACTCTGGAGGAAGTAAAATATGAGAAAACTTCCATTCGGGGCGGCATTGGGCAATCTCAGAGTGGTGAAATTTCGAGAGAGCTCATTGTGAAGGAGGTTGAAAGCGGGAGCGCTGGGAATGGGGCGAATGCGAAATTGAAGGCCTCTTCTGCTGGGGAAAGAGACAAGGCTGGGAAATTCTCAGGCTCCAGCGGGAAGAACTACTCGGATGATTCATACTCGTGGAACCCCAATCCTGAACTAGGGGCTGCCGGGGATTCTTCGGAGCGCCGAGGGGACTCAAAATCTTGTTCTGCCCCATTTGCCAACGCAAGTACTTCAAGTGGTGCGGTGGATATGGGGGAGAGCTATGGAAGAGAGTTGGGAGACAAGAGAGGGTCATGGGTTGGAAGCATGAGCCAAGTGAATGCTGAAACGAAGCATGAGAGGAATCGGCCGGGCGACAATTATTTTAAGGAGCAGATATTGGATAATCTGTGGTCGATGGGGGAGGCACCCTCGCATTCTTCTGCAGACATGTGGCAGGAGTGCTCTGTCAAGACTATTTTGCCATTTCCAATGGCGGATGCAACATCCAGTTATGATGGTATCTTCAGTTCCAGCGAGAATAGAAAAGATGGGAAACAAAACCCAAACCATAAGGGTATGGAGAGCTTGGATTTGCTGCCTCTCAGTGAGAATCGCAAGGAAGAGCTGCCACGGCTGCCTCCTGTGAAGCTTAAGTCAGAGGAAAAAACAATGGACATTCACTGGGAGAAAGAAAAATATCGAGGGTCTGGAGTGAACGTCTCAAGTGCTGATAATGACTTTATGATGGGATCATTTCTTGATGTTCCAACTGGGCAAGAGATAAATTTTTCAGGTTTGTTCTTGTTAGAAATGTTTTAATTGTATAACTTTTTAAAGTGTGTGTTTGTTTTTTTTTTAAATATTTAATCGCTTAGAAAATGGTACTTTCATTTTTTTTATTTTTTATTTTGGCTGAATGATATAATGTGCTTAGTTTGAAATGTTTCTGTAGTTGTTGATTTAGAATTTGGTTTCACAAACCTTCTGCTCAGGTGCTCTTGAGTTTCCATGGCTTCATTTCATGCTTCTTGGTTGCTAGCATTTTGAAACAGACATGTGCACCATTCCAGATCTTTTTTTGTTGTCTGTTAACAAATGTAGTGCAGGATCCATTAATGGTCTTGGCCCAAAAAGCATTTGGAAGTATCTTTCAATGGATAAAGCATGCTAAGATGTGCACATACCCATTTGATGTTTTCAGGAGCAATGTATGGGGAATTCTGAGATCATGCTGGTCCGCCCATGTTCTCCATTTCTATATAGGAATATATCTCTCAGATAAAAAATGATTTATTAGAGTGAGATATCATTGGTATTGCTAAATACTATCATTGAAAGAAGAGATCAGAAAATATAGAAAAATGGTAGAATTATTTGATAACATTTAACAATAACAAATATATGAAGACCTTTTACACATGAATAAAATGAAGAAAATGTTATATATCTTAAACGTTATATATCTTAAGGGTTTGTTTGGATAGGTGTACAAGCTGTGGGATTGTAATACAAAATATGATGGGGATGTAGGGTGCTGTGCAAGATAGAGATTGGTGTTCGCCATTAAGTGGATCAAGTGAATGAAGACAAAATAGGATGTGGGTAGGGTAGTCAATAGAGAGTGATGTTAGCTATAAAGTGAATAAAGACAAAACATTAAAGCTTTTTGGATGGGAAGATAAAGTGTGTAGATGAGGAATATGGGTAACATTGAAAAAAGTTCAATTATTGAGGTAGGTAAATATATATCAATTACATGAGAGGGTAAATGAAAGGCTTTTTTTTTGGCATGCTGTATCTAAACAGGAATATAACATACTGCCTAGAAAAATTCATCTGATCTGAAAATTATTCGAAATAAAAAATTTTAAAATTGTGAGAATGCTCTAAAATCACAATTTAACTTTAAAATTTATTTAGTATATATAAAAGTTTTAATTGCAAATGAAATGAGTATAACAAACATTTATTCAATTTCTCATAGAGATTTACATCTGTCAATATCATCTCTTCCAAGTACCAACTCACTTAAAAGATATATCTGAGAGATATATATTGGAGATATTAAAGATAAAGCAATCGCTGGTCTACCTAATTTCTGTATTTAGGGAGTGTGATTTGTCTCCCAAATTTTGAGTTTTGTTTTGCTATGCCCCTGGTTGATATAACCCTATAAATCCGATTTCTCAAAAAATAAATTTTTTCCTATTTTTTATCTTTTAATTTAACAATTTCCAGATACAGATTGTTTATGCACAAATTTCCCCATGCACAAATTTCCCCCAAAATTTAGAATTTCAATTCAAAAGAAGCCATAAACCTGATTATTTCAACCCATGAGCAAGACTATAGAAAACATACCAGAAACCTTTCAATTTTTTTTTTTTGCAGAAAATTAATAATGTCAACTATTTGGGTGACATGGTTTGACTACCGGAGTTGACATGATGAATCTCAATATTATCTTTATCATTTTGATATTTTGATTACATTGGCAATATTTCCCACTGTATGTAAATCTGCCTGGTTATTGAGGCTTTGGTATTGGGATCTGTCAGTACCCATTAATATTGGACCTATTGGTGATATTATTTATATCATCATTGATAGATAAATATATGTGGCATTCCATCTGACAAATTATGGGATTTTTGCCAAGAAATGTGTTTGAACATTGACCATTTGGAAAAACATGTTACTCTTTTACAAATGAACTTTCTGCGTTGAAGAGTTACCTTCTAGTCAGGTGCTCCTTTCCGTTATAGAATAGCTGATGTTTTAAAGAACTTGCCAAGTTTCCACATTAAATATGTTGTGACTTGTGTTATGGTCGCCATGCTTGACACTTTTGTTTGGTCTCTAACTTGATTTGCCAGGTTGGCAAGGATGCAATGTGTGATTAAGCCATTATTCATTGGCTTTAGGTTTATTCTTGCTTTGTAGTGTCCGGTACTTTGAGGTTTGGTTTATAAATCATCTGTTTTTTTAGTTTTCATTATGTCGAAACTGGCCTTTGATTTGGTACACAATGAGCTATCTATGAATATGATGTTCTGTGTATCAAAATTGATATTGCACTGTTTGTAAAGAGAAAAATTTTGATGTTAGTCATGGTTTGTGGGTTCATTTCTATATCACTGCAACATATCTGAAACCATGATATGAAAACTCATGCCTTTATGAAAAGTTTTGGCAATCTTTTGGTCAAAGTCCATTCACACATTGAAATCAAATATTATCACTTAATATTGGGTTTGTGATTTTCCCTATTATTACCACTTTCTTGTTTCTACATGCATGTAAATTATGCCTTGTGTTGTTTTTTCTGACCTTGTGGATGCTTGGAACAGGTGGAAAGAGGACGGTTGGAACTAGTTGGCTTTCTGTTAGCCAGGGAATTGCTGAGGATGCATCTGATTTGGTTTCTGGTTTTGCAACTGTTGGTGATGGAGTGAGTGAATGTGTTGACTACCCCAATGAATACTGGGATTCTGATGAATATGATGATGATGATGATGTTGGATATATGAGACAGCCTATTGAAGATGAGGCCTGGTTTCTAGCCCATGAGATTGACTACCCAAGTGACAATGAGAAGGGGACAGGGCATGGAAGTGCTCCTGACCAGCAGGGAAGAGGTCCTATGAAAGATGGGGATGATGGCCAATCTTTTGCTGAAGAAGACTCTTATTTCTCTGGTGAGCAGTGTTTTCAGACAAAAAATATCCAACCAGTTGCTGCTTTAGATGATCCTATAGGGATTTCTATGGGATCCTTGTATGAAAGAACAGATGAAAATGATTTAATAGCACAATATGATGGACAACTGATGGATGAGGAGGAACTAAACTTAATGCGCTCAGAACCAGTTTGGCAGGGTTTTGTCACACAGTCAAATGAACTTACCATGTTTGGAGTCAATGGGAGAGTTCTCAATGGGCATGAACGGCCTCAGCCAGATGATATATGCATTGAAGATGATCAACAACGTTCTGTCAGATCTATTGGTGTAGGAATCAATGGTGATGTTGCTGAAATCAGTAGTGAGTTACGAGAAAGTCTGGTTGGAGGGAGTAGTGAAGTGGATAGAGAATACTTGCATGATCACAACATCAGTATCAGTGATTCTAGGCATTCTCAACATGACACTGAGAAGAGTTTTCATGGGAAACCAACTGGGGATAGATCAAATAAAACTAATCCATATGCTGATGAACACATTCGAAAATCTGAAGAAAGTAATGTTGGAGCAAGTTATGCCGATGGTGGATTTTCATTTCCACCATCATTGATTGCTGGGGATGTGTTGCAGGAGGACCATAGCGAAACTTTATGGTCGAGCAAAGGAAAATTGGTGACTAGTGAAGCCAATGAACATGGCAATGGTTCAATGGGGACTGATGGCATGCTTAATACATGGAGGCATAAGAGCAGTGATACTTCACCTATGAAGAGTTCTAGAGATGAAAATATTGCAGATGCAGCAAAAAAGTCAACACCATCAGCAATCTCACATGATGGTTATCGTGAAAGAGGGCATGCCAAGGAAGATTATGATGGCAAAGTAAGTGATGAAATTATAGAAGATGAAGAAGCAGCAGCTGTGCAAGAGCAAGTAAAACAGATAAAGGCTCAGGAAGAAGAATTTGAAACATTTAATCTCAAAATTGTGCATAGAAAAAACAGGCATGCCTTCTTGTTCTGATTTTGGTGAATCTTGAGTAGACTGATTTAAAATTTGTAGAACATAGTAGCTATTTATGTTGATCTCCATATTGTAGTTGTTATAATGCTCAAGTTCTTATGGGACCGACTTGAAAAAAGGATTTAAGTTCCTATGTCACGTAGCAAATGGATAGCATAGCTAACTGTATAGTGTGCTGGACTGTTTTGTGCATTGGCTGGAAAACAGGCCATTCTGATTGTGCTGTGGGTTGCTTATTAATCATATGATGGAAACGAACTTATAAAATATTTGGTTAAAATTTGGCAGCTGGGATGGATGTGTTCCTCACTAGTGGACTGGTCTATTTTGCATCAGGTGATGCCCATGGTGAAATGCTCCAGATGAACAATACAGATCTTGCACTCCCATTATTAGCACACCTGCTGGTTCTCATTAATACAACAGAAACGAACAATTCAGATAACATGACAATTTTCAACATTTGATATGCATGTCTGGCCTTCAGGATAGCTGGGATTCCCCACCCCTATTTTGCACCAGATCAGAACCACATTGTGTCCTGATAAATTGTTCATATTCCACCCACCTCTGCCATGAATTGAATTCTCAGCTGTCCTTGTGCAAGTCTGTTTGAACTTATCCATATTCTGTTTCTCTTTCACTGCCATTTTAATTTATTTTTTCTCCTGAAATTTTTTAATGGCTTTGTTTCTCAGAACTGGCTTTGAGGAGGATAAAAACTTCCATGTTGTTCTGAATTCAGTGATTGCTGGTCGTTACCATGTCACCGAATATCTAGGATCAGCTGCGTTCAGTAAAGCTATTCAAGCACACGACTTGCACACAGGCATGGATGTTTGTGTGAAGATCATAAAGAACAATAAAGACTTCTTTGATCAGAGCCTCGATGAGATAAAGCTTCTCAAGTTTGTCAACAGGAATGATCCTGATGACAAGTATCATATTCTCCGTCTCTATGATTATTTCTATTATCGTGTAAGTAAATTGTTTAGTTGATGTGATATTCTGGTATTACCTGTCTTATTAGGCTTTCATTTTGATGTATAGTTTCCTTTTATTTGAAATATTTTTTAATAGCTGGCTCATTTCGTTATTTGATGATTTCCTGCTGTAACATGCTTCAATATTAGGCACTTCTGACCCTATAATTTATATTGTTTTTCTTATTTGGCAATTTTGCCTTGTGAACAAACACCTCTCAAAGTGGTTATGCAATCTTTGACGTATTAGATTTTTGTTCTAAGAGCTGGTTCATCTATGGAATCTCACTGACAAATGTTTTTTTCACAAAATTTGGAACCTGAGATTCATTGCAAAGCTTAGATTTTTTAGATTAATAAGCCTGAGCTTGACATGTGCAATGTAACATTTACTATAATAGGTGGGGAATTTAGCAATATCATCGATGGGAAATGAAATAAGGTTAAGAAGACCTAGGTGACTTGGCAGTATGTGATGGAGATCAAGATCTATGGCTAGAAACAGTGAGTTTGTTGATTTCTGAAACCTGTTCTTTAAGCTCTCTTGAAGTTTGAAACCATCACATTGGACTTGTTGGCCCAAAGTCTACCAATATCAAGGCCTTTTGCTTACATTTCATCAGGCATAAATCATGGTCTTGATCTTTCATCAAGTTGTTTTCTGGTTCAGTTTAGAGTCTATGAACCAAATATGATATATCGAATGGCCCAACAAAGCTACGACATTTGAACTAAGGCTTTCTTCAATTATAGCCATTTGTAATGATCTAAAAAATAGTGCCAATGGAGGTAAGAGTTTCCTTCCTCAATTTTTTGTGAAAACTCAAGATACCTCATGCATGGTTCCTGTTGTTGCTCAAATTTGATTGACGCTAGATTTGCTCCTACTTACCACTAGATCCACCAAGAGACCTGTGAGATTGATCTTTGACGTGCAGAAGAGACTTAAGTTAGCAAGGATTTTGTAGCATTAGCAAAGCCAGAGAGATGAGAAGGAAAAGGAAAGAGAAGCATTGTGGAGGGTGGATGGATCTTGTAGCTAGACTCAGATGATCTTCTCATGCTTACCTGTGCCCCATTTATAGGTGGCTTAGTGGTTGCCTGCACCAGGTAGTCTCATAGGCACAGTAGGATACATTTCCCTATTGAGTTGGTCATGTTTTCCCTTTGGATCACTGAATGAGTGGTGACAAATCCTATGTCTCAAATTTGTGTTCTTAACAGGGTTACTTGATCTGTATTGATCCAAGTATGATAATCAAGCATCTGAGAAAATAGTTTGATTTGTTGACCACCATGTAGGTAGTATGTAGTCCTCACTGACCATTGTGTGCCTTGGCTTGTGAGCTGCTCTTGGGTGCAGTATGATCAAGAGAGTAGACATTGGGCATTGCTAGTTCGGCTTACTTCAACAATAATTATGCAGTTGGCCTTTGAGGGGCTTGATTTTATGTTGCACTACTGAATGTTGTTTATAGTTCCAATGCCAACACTAGCTCATTCTTGAGGTAGAGGAGTTTTCTCTCAATGGTATCCGCTAGTGTGCAGAGAGTACCAATGCACCTTGTAACTGCAATTGTAAAGATGGATTACTGGGCAAGATAGGAGTTGCTAGTGTGGCTCCTCTCGGAAATCTCTTACAACTGGAATATGTTAGAGCTTCACAAAGCAAAGCTTAAGGTTGGAATAGTGAGTGAAGATGTCCGTCGGCTGCAAATTGGTCTCAATGTTGCTGGGAATAGGGAAAAAAGACCTCTTGGCCTATGCCCACGAGTGTGCTGAGAAGTACAGTGTCAAGCTCTTGGAAGACTGCATGCCGTTGGGTCCCATTATGTCCAAAAGTCATGTTGTGATGCTCAACTCATCACTAGATGTGGGTCCATGCACAAGAAATCTGTGCCCGAGATTTGACTGGTATGTCCATTTGATGGGCTGAGCTATTTGCCTCTAGTTGTAACTCAACGAAATGAAATATTTGTACCTGCATGTGGGTTTAGTGTCCATCCCACACTGCACCAACTTTATTCTAATGTTAATTAAGCTAATTCAGTGAATCTTGATTTTGCAGATTCCAAGGGTGATGGAGAAGATGAATATATTATATAATAAAAAAGGCTGTAATGGAAGTGGATGCTCGCTTTAACTTTATGCATCTATAAGTTGATCTAAATCACTCATGAAGTTGATCTAAATTTTGATGATACATTATACCCCAAGTCACATAACTAAATATAAAAAATCTCAAATATATGTAAAATAAATTAGATGCTATTGACTATTCTATGCCTGGAAATAAATATCTTATTGTGCTGTGCATCATATAGGTTGTAAACTTGCGCGTCTTTGTTTTTATGTCTCCACAATGTTATTAGGGTGATGGTCCAAAAGTGCATTTCCCTTTGTTTTGGTCTGTGTTCCTTGTCATCCTCTTTGTATTGCATTCCAAATTTTCTTGCAATCAACTTTTAAGATTCTTGTATTGCTTCAGATAATTCTTGTGGTTTTTGGTAGATTGCTGATTTGCTTTTCTTCCACAGGAGCATCTGTTGATTGTAAGTGAGCTCCTCAAGGCAAACTTATATGAGTTTCACAAATTCAATAGGGAATCTGGTGGAGAAGTCTACTTCACAATGCCAAGGTTGCAGGTCTGTATTCTACCAGATTATTAGTAAAACTTGTACTCTTGGGGTTCATATGGTCTGCCTTTGGGTTCATGCCTTTGCGGTTGTTGTGCAGTCAATTACAATTCAGTGTCTGGAGGCTCTTCAATATTTGCATGGTCTGGGACTAATTCATTGTGATCTAAAGCCAGAGAATATTTTGATAAAAAGCTACAGCAGGTGTGAAATCAAGGTCATAGACCTTGGGAGCAGTTGCTTCCAAACAGATCATCTTTGTTCATATGTACAATCTCGGTCTTACCGTGCGCCTGAGGTCATTTTGGGCCTTCCATATGATAACAAGATTGATATTTGGTCACTTGGCTGCATCTTGGCAGAGCTTTGTACAGGGAATGTAAGTTTTAACTTCTTTTATATTTACCCCATGATGCCTTTCATTTTAAGTTTTTATGCGCAGGATTTTTTTTAAATGTTCCTATTGGAAACTTAAATAATTTATTCACAAGACCACTGGCTATAAGGATTTTACTGGGGTTGAGGGAATAAGTATCTAGCATGGATGCCTCTTTATTGACTTTATGCTATGGTTTATGAGGTGCTCCCGAATGCTGAATGCTTAGTTTCTCAGTAGCTAATCATGCTTCACAGAATAAATGTACACTTGTAGTTCCACTAGTAGCTTATTATGGGAGAAGCCTAAGTGTTGCTTTACTCTGTTTTCCTCTGTCATATAAGTGGGAGGAGATCCTGAAGGACCAGTGGTGGGCCTCATCCTTATTATGTAAAGGATATGGCCAGGTGGTTGATGGATCATTGCATTTTCTTGCAAAGGAAATACTTCGTTGGAGCCTTAACCCAATCCTGCTGATCTACCATGTTTTGACTGTTATGGAACTATGGAATGTCTGCTGCAATGCCAATGGATGGCAAGAACCTTGCTGACTTGTGAGCTGCTGGATAAGTTGAACACTCTTAAGGGAGAATATCCATACAAGATTCTAGAGGAAGCAATAAGAAAAGGCTTTATGGCATGTGGTTATGGTGTTAAAATGGTTACATGAGGTCTCTATGGCCATTAAGTAAAGATGAAATTAGTATTTTGCATTTTGGTTGTTTTGAACATTGTTCCCTTTTCATCTCTTTTCTATAATTTTTCTGTCTTTACTTCCTCATCTCTCCAAGTGAAGCTTAGGTTAAATGTGACCGCACGTTGCTTAATTTTAAATATCAGATCACGTTTGAGGTGGAATTGTTGAACCAAAAGTCTAATACTTATTTCAGAAGGAAAAAAAAGGTAGAAAAATTCAGCCCATTACGGGAATTACAGGATGTGTGTACTGCCTATCAAGAATCATTACATAAAAGGTAAAGGCAATGGTCATTAGAGTCACTGTAATTATTTTTTAACGCCTTACCTATGGTTTAACTAATGATATGGTCTGTGGTGGACTGGAATAGCAGATTTGAGTTGACTTCAGTTATGTGGGTGCCCATGTCTTCTTGTGGACCTTAATGTGGATGCAGCTTAAGAGGTTTACAGGATTGGATATGAGAATTTAATGTACAAAGTGCCTGGATTAGGAGAACTGTACAAAAGCAATTGAGAGATGGGTACACCCTTATTCGCAATGTTGTAAAGTTTACCAGTAGCAAAAGCTTAAAGGAGAATTCTGTCCCACTTGGTTTTAGTGGTGTTTATTCATTGACAGGTCTTGCTGTCAATGATTGACCAATAAAATGGCACCGAAATGATTCTAGATGCCTTTATCTTTATGCAAACATGGCCAAAAATAATTTACGGTTAACATCTATAGTCCTAGATAGCCAACAATAATTTAGGGTTAATTCCTGGCCATTAATGACTCTATTTTCTAGTTCTTCCTTTTTCCATCTTGCTGGGAAGTGAAATTAGTTGCCTTGGGCCCATTATATACATTAATGTTGGGCATAATGCATTTGAACAGGCTATATTCCTTTTGAGCCCATACCTATCAAAATCAGTCAACTTTGGGTGCTTTAGACAATTGAAATACAAAAGTTACTGCAACACTTGTGGTGAATAGAATTTCCCTTGGAATGCAATATCCTTAGGCACCCAAGCTATTGCTACTAGGCGTATTAGGACTTCTGGATACATTAGATACTCGAATTTTTAGACTTCTTGCTTCTGCACCCATTCTGCAGGTTACAGATCCATTCACGTGTTACCTTTAGAAAGAACAACAATTGCATGGCTGTGATTGGGAATTCATATATTCAATTGTGATACAGTTCTTTTCTATTCCTTTTTATTTAAGTTAGCTCAAGCAGTAGAGATATAACTATGTTCATGTGCTTTCCAGGGTTGAAGTTCAGCGGTATTACATTAAAAAATGTTTAAAATTATGGCCCTCTCCATTAATCACTCAAAGAATCCCCTCTTGTGCAGGTTCTCTTACAAAATGATTCACCTGCAACATTACTTGCGCGTGTACTTGGAATCATAGGCCCCATTGACCAGAACTTGCTTGCCAAGGGGCGAGATACATACAAATATTTTACAAAGAATCATATGCTCTATGAACGAAATCAGGTTTGACCTTTTTCCTTTCATGGCTTCACTGGAGCATCACTCATGAAATTTCTATGAAGAGGGGCCCACAAACATTGAGTTCCATTCATACGATGGCAAAATCATTCTAGGAAGTTGGTTCAGCAGTTCACATATGAGAATTGCACTGAATATTTAGGAATTTACTGGTCTGTCATAGTCACTCCTGCCATTTGCTCCATCATCTACTTCCCTATACCATTGATTTTCTGTCAGCTTTTTAAATTTTGTTAGATGCATTGTCATAATCGATCATTCAATTGCTTTGACTGTACTTTCTCAAAATTACATTTTTCGATACATTGGAATTCTCTTGTCAAACCTCTTGAGCTGTCACTTATTTCTTCCCCCCCTTCTATTTCTTTGTTTATTTTGTTTATGCTTTTGAGTAAAAAAAATATTTATTGGCATTGAAAGAAGAAAATCAGCTGCCTAAGTGGTCTGATTCAAGAAAACTGTTTGAATGATCAGGCAGCTGACTTGAATTCATATGCTTCAAACTCAAACAATCATTGTTCTGAATGCTAGTATTGTTGTAAGTATTGCCAACTTAGTATATAAAAACACGTACCTATATTTCTGATACTGGGAACTTGCATTGCTATTTGGAGAAAAGTTAGGGAAACATAGAAATTTTTATTATTCTCAAGATGTTAAAAATTCAAAAATTGCAATTTAAAAATAAAAATTTACACAAATGAACAACTATTCATAGTGAGTTTTTCTTTTGTGCCCATGTACTGTAGGATAGCAGCAGTCCAGTTGTATCCATGAGTTTCTTTTACTTAAATATCATAAAAATATGCACATGATGTATCGCTTGTATTGCATATTGCTAACTGGGGATACAGAAAATTGGTGCCTGTTTATCAATAATAAAAGGGTTAACTGCATGCTACTTGAAATTGAGCTGCTCTTGTTGACCCATCACTTAATAAAGACTGACCCAAATGTACGGTTAACAAAGAACCTTTTTCTATATGATATTATTGTTCATATAGAGAAGAGTCTTTATGTTAAATTAACTGGCATGTCTGCTAGTTGACAAACTCTGAAACATGTAGATTCCAAAGCATCCATCCTTTGCTTTACATTTATGCCTTCCCTTTCCTAATCTGTCAACCTATTTCATCTGTAAAGACAGAATGCATCTCTTCCTATAAATATTGAGTTTTCTCACTCATAAATAATGCAAAGAGGTATGATTCTCAATACCAAACCTTGATGCTGACATGTATTCATTGGAAAATTGCTTGCCATTCCACATGATCTTTACATTTACTGCTTCACTTTCATACATATCCTAATAGAATCATTATCTGCTTGTGATCTATATTAAGACTATATCACATACCACAGTTCAAAAAATTATGATCTGATATCACTGAGTAAAGATTGGTATCACAGGATGGCTATTGCTGAATGAACAAATTGATCTTGCATGTAGTATATGCTTGTTTTCTTGCGTGCACACTGACAGGCAGCTATATCCTTATCCATGTATCCAAACAGCTGTCTACCATAACATGGGCCAATAGTCTTTGTAAATGGAGTTGGATCTTGTGCTGCAAGCATTTTTCTGTCCTAAATTTTTATCATTTATGCATGCCCCTTTTGCGCATATACAATCTCAAGTGAAAACCACCTATGGAGCTATATTGAGGTCATACTTATGCCAAGTATTATGCAAAAGAATCTTTCTTGTTAACAAGTTGGGATCCTCAAGAGGTCAACAATCAGTGTTAATCTTGAAAATCTCACAGTTGAAAAAATTTCATATCTGCATGTAAGGTGCATTTTAATGTTTATAGATTAAACTTTTGAGTATAATGTTATCTATCATCGAACTGGCCATGTCATGGAGCTTTGGCAGCTGTAGCCCTCCCAAGATTGGACCACCATGTGTAATCTGTCTTACTTGGTTTAACATTTGGCTAAAATGGACATTCTGATTTCAGCTGTATCATTCTTACCTGTGATTACAGCATTCCCACTTCAAAGTCGTTTTCTACAGCATGCCAAGACTTGTGCTTGAGGCTTGTTGTGCCTTGCTCACAATCTTTCCCATTAATATTACTTGATATTTGAACTGTCTTCATTTGTTTTTGCTATGGCTGCTATTGATCGGATATTCTCTTTTCAGGAGACCAACAGGCTGGAGTACCTGATCCCAAAGAAGACATCTTTGCGGCACCGATTGCCCATGGGGGATCAGGGCTTTATTGACTTTGTTTCCCATCTCCTTGAAATTAACCCAATGAAGCGTCCAACGGCCTCAGAAGCTCTGAAACACCCATGGCTGTCCTATCCTTACGAGCCTATCTCGTCTTAAGGCATGCCTAATACTGTGTTGCAACCTATGCTTTGGACTGTTAGCGCAGAGCTTTCCTGAAGTGTGTTTTAAAAGATCAGGGGCTGGTCAGATATCCAGCACGTCGATCGTTCCCATTGCAAGTCTGGCGAACTTTCACATGACGGACTTGTGAAAGAGCCTGCCCCATTCCCAATTTTGTGGAAGCCCCACTGCCATTCCCTCTTGTTCCTGAAATGTGTTGTATTCCCTAACCCACAGTAACTTGGAATGTAGTTTTAGCTTTTTTTTATTTTTATTTTTATGTTTTATCACGGGCCAAGTATCTTTTGGAGAAAGGCAATCTCTCCTGTGTATATATCGTGATTGAAATTATTTTTTTAAAATGCTTAGTCATGTTTTTTCCCCCCCTTTTTATGCAATTGGAATGAGATGTCTCAACTCCCAACTCCCAAGTAGTCCTTTCTTTTGAATGATGCAAGACTTGGCCTACGGAAAAGCCAATCCGACAAATAGAAATCCTTCGCCAAGACTACATTGTAATAGGATGGTCTTTGCCAAAACTTTGAGCAATGTAAATTGGATTTGTGGTAGTCTTAGGAAGTGGCAGCGCTTTGTAAACGATGCTTACATGAGTGTCTTGGCTCATTTCTCTTCTAAATGGGTTTTGCGCGGTCATAGTGGTTTTGACTTGTGACTGTCATCAATGCTCATTTGCTCGAGCTGGGAGCATTCCTCATGATTTTGCTGCATTTCCTCATCTGACAGCATCTATTAACCATAAAAATAGGTTCTGCTTCCCAATTTTCAAAACGGATGCTTGTGGAATATGGTCATTGAATTCAGACCATTTCTTTCTGATTTACTAATTACTGATCTAGTGAATGAAATTCAGCCTCTATTCAGAATAGTGTGGAAGCCAAGATTGCACTGATGTGCCAATTACTGGTCTCTCAATCAGAACAACAATGGGTAAATGTCATTTGGGGATTTGTTGCATACTCTCTCCAAAGGTTGGATAACCTCAATTATCTCCCTAAGATTAGGGTATTTATAAGTACCTCACTTGCAACCTCATGTATTCTCTTTAAAGTAGTCGTTTTAAAAATTGGCAACATTTCACCTCCATTAATGCATAAAAAACGGATTTAAGGAATGTATACAAGTCATATGTAAAATTTAGTTAATTTATTAAAATTTAATGTCAACATTAGGACCAAAAAATTAACATAAAATTTTAATATCAATATTAAGGCCAAATAAAGATTATGCTTTTCAATTATTTATAGGATAAGATTCATATTATTTTATGATAAAGTTGGATGTAAAATAAAATTATAATTATCTATAGATAATGCATGGTAGATAATTCGGGTAGATTGGATAATGATAAAAATATAATTTTAATACCTATTTATTTGTTATAAATACTTTATTCAAATGCTATTTAATATTTTTAATTAAATTCACATATTACATGTAAACTACAATATGTGTATCTCAGCCCTTGATTTTACGCATCCATTCCAGCAGTGGGAGCGAACCACTCCCATCCGTTGCCCCCGGCTGAGTGGAGGCACGGAGGGCAGCCCATTAATGGGATACCTAATGCCTCTCTCTCTTGAAGCCTAATCAACAGAAAAACTAATAAAAAAAGGCTCACACTTTCGGATCCGATCTACCCATCAGCAAAAATTTCGTAGTCTCTAAGGAGTATCATCTCTTATATTCTTGCACTTTGAATTCTTACTCTAAACGCCCCGCCACAATAATTGGTGATCAATATGGATATTTTTGAGATGAAAGCAGATAAAATGTGCATTGAATAAACGTTGAGTTTTACCCAATCCACCATTAGGGTCTGTTTCAACAGAGTATAATAAAAAGATAATATAAAAAAGGGTATAATAGAAAAGTGTAGTAGAGGATTACATTAATAATGTAGTTTTTTAAATAAAAAATAGAAAAAATAATTAAAAATATAAGAAAAAATATAGCTGCTAAGATTATTACAAGTAATTTGAGTATCATGCCTATCTAAAACGATACATAAAAAAGTAATTATTTGACCATCTTCTTATTATCCCTTTATTCTTATGTTAATGTCACTATATCAGCAGTAAAATTCTTGCGTGTGCGTAAATTATCAAGGTCCTCTGGATCATCAAATATCTCCTGGGACCGTGACATGGGAATAGCGACTACCCATCAGCACATCGACGGTAGGCTGGCCGTCCACGTCATTTCAACACAAATTATGAAATGGGTGTGGGCTTTCTTTTAAAAATATGGAGGTATATATTTTATGTAGGAGGCAATTTTGGAATGTTTGAAATACATTCAATTCACGTGGAGGTGGGGGAGAGTAGGTTTGGCCCTTCTCGGAGCACGCATTGATGAGAGTCTAGTGCGTTTGGTATGCTATTTTTTTTTTATATTTGTAAATATATTTAAACCCCAGCCCTAGTAGAATAATGGAAGAGAATTCTCTCTCTCATGAAAATATGAGCTTATTATTCATTAAAAATGGATTAGAAGGTAATGTTTAATCATAGTTTTTGGCTAACATGTGCGTAGCTTTTGGGTGCCAATAATCTAAATGGATGCGTTCCAATCTTAGCTAATTGATTTAACCAATGTTATCAGAAGGTGGCATTCTATTCATGGTTCGACTAGATGAACCATATTTTTATTTTTTAAAAAATAAAAAATAATATAACCTGATTTTAAAAAATTTAAATCATAGATATTAATCTAAATATATAGATTTTATATTATAATGCTATATTATTTTAATTCATGCTTTTATTTTATTAAAAATATTATGTTAAAAGAATTTACTATTGAAACAAACTGGGCTAAATCAAACCAATCAATTGACCAATTCTCGGTTAGATGGTTCGAAAAGTCGGTCAAGTTCGGTTCTGATAACACTGAATGTAACTCTCTTGCAACTGGTAGCCCCGTTCATCACACTGCATTTTTATGATTCCAATAGTTTTGTTGGAAATTTTTATTTGTTAATTTCAAAAATTTCATTTTTAAGCAAGCTTAGTTATGTAGTCGATCACAGCCTCAGGAACATTACTATTTCTTTTTTATATTTTCTAATATTCCTTTCTACTCTTGATCATCGTAAAAAACTGCATAAAAAAACTACTGTCAACCCTTTTCACTTTAGATAAGACAGAAGCATGAGGCATAGTAAATTCTGCAATGACCAATCTGAAATCATAACCTACATGAAGCTTTTTTAAGTGCTGCATCATTTTTAAATTATGCATCGACTAGCTTTCAATGTTTGTTATAGCTAAATTTTCTATATTGGTGATTGAGATTGATTACTTGCAATTTTCTTTTGTGCCATTGAACATGGTATTGCTAGAAAAGAAAATAAAATTACTTGTATTTTTTGGCCAAACACCTATGCATGAGACAAAAGTGCTTTTGGTAAGCATTTTGGGTGCTGCCAAACTTATTGCAAAACTGGCCACTAAGCTATTAAAAAATAGAAACTAAAACAAGATGGCGGTAATATATATATATATATATATATCAATATCTCAAAACAAATTTGCTATCTTTTCTAAACTAAAAATTGAGACAAATACAAGTTATGGAATAATAGCAATAAGTATTAAAGATAAATCAGCCCACAAATTCAATATTTTCAGCAAGAAGACTGGCACTTCTAAATTTTTATTAAATTCTGGAAGAGTTTGACATAATACGTGAGAATTTGATTATATAGACAAAAATAAAAATGAATTAGCAAGACTGAAAAAAGACAAGGTAAATTAGTTACTCCTGTCAGTTTTGGACACTTGTAATGACATGTGTTTGTAACATGCCACAAATAATTGACTAGGTTCTAATGATGCAAATTGGAGATGCCGAAACCTAAAAATTCAACTATTTATGCAAGTACTAATTTTCAAAAATCTTTAAATAGTAAATTAGTAATAACATTATTAAAATATCTTATTTGTAAAATCTATTTTTCATGAAAACAGCATCCATCAGCGATCAAAATGCCTTTGGGCAGTGCATCTTTCGAACCATAGAACCACAAACCACAAATTACCTTTTGAATCAATGTAAAAGCTGTCGACAGTGGCTAATCTTTGCTGTTAATTCCCGGCACTGGGAGACATTTCCTTCACATCCAAACAAATTGGGTCCCGCATTGTCTGTTTAATAGCCAGGCCACCTGCCTACTTCCCATGTTAGTTATGCACCCTTTGTGACATGGCTGTAATTCTTCAATCATATACATTCACATCAAAACAATCACAACTATGCAATTTCAATAATTCATTTATAAACTAAACTACATATATTTTGATCCCTAAACATAGCTACTAACTATGAACTCGATGGTCGAACTTTCACATGAATTTGCAGGAATTAGAAAATCAGTTATCTATACTTTTCATATTTGTTTTTGTTCCACTGCTTACATCCTCAACAATTTTAATATCTCTAGCAAACCACTCTGAATTCAATGGTCGAATTTCACACCAATTTGTAATGTTTTTCAACACCCATCATATTAATGTTCAAGGCAGCATAATGTCATGTTTTTTGAAATCAAAAACAAAAAGGCAGAGATTGTTCCTTCTCATTAGTTAACTGTAAAATATATAGCTCTACTAGTTAATTGCTGTAGGGAACTCACCCATTTTAGTGCTTAATATCAATGACCCATTTGATTTTGCTTATTCTTGAAGCAGCTCCCCTCATGAATGTTGGATAATCCTCAAAATATCTATCCCTTGTACTAAAACACTTTTACATTGGTTTTCAACCTAAATTGTTTCAAACATATTTAATAGTTTCAAGCTATTTAATTCGACTGCATCAAACGGTCTTTGCTAAATTTCAGCTGCTAATCAACCATCATCAGCCAATAACCTACGGCGAAATCAAGCCAACCTCAAATGTCACAAAAGTATAAGCCTAGGATAGTGTTAAGGATCCCATGTTAGATAAGACTATAGGGGGTCTTGGGCATATAAGCAGGGATGACAATTTCACCTTTGTCTAATTGGATTTTTGAATTAATACTCATACTTTGTTGTGATATTAGTGGCATTAGAGTAAATCCGATCCCTTGGCCAATCTCGAGAGCCCAAGGATTACACTTCACCTGTTACAAGCCGCTCTGTTTTTAAGCCTTGAGAGTCGGCAGGTTGGGTGAATTTGCTCGGGCCAGCCCAGCCCTGGTCGGCAGAGCTGCAATTAGTAAGGTGGGAATCGTTAGATCTTGAAGAATGCAAAACTTGCAGATCAGTCCACCCATCGATCTCATTCTCGCATAACCACCGCATTTTCTCTCTT
>JAYJMB010000009.1:60471-77666 GCA_036873735.1 Pouteria campechiana
TACCTTCTTAGAGATAGTGCCTATCTATCCCTTGTCATAGCAGGCCTCATCAGCCCGCTTGAGGAAAGTCGGGTATCGGGTGGTAATTGACAACCAGACTTCCTCTTCTCACCAGACGAATTATTAGATTCATTCTTCTTCTCCGGCTTTGAGGCCGTGACCGCACCCATGGCAGTTTGAAGATCGGTCTTATCAAGGTTTGATGTCATTAAATCATGCTGTCTGAAATCCTTGTTTTCAATCTGTATATCCAACCCACGAGTTGTACCGCAGACTTTCTATTAGCATAGAAGACAGAGTGACCTTAGTCGTGCAGTGAAGGGTACTGCGTCAACAGAGTGGCCAAGGCAGTCATAGGTAGCAAACCAGAGAATGTGATTACCCGTCCCCCTTACTTCTTGCATAGGTAGGGGCTTTCAGCACTGCCAATTGTTCCGTTCTTGCATTCATTAAAGAATGAAGTGACTGGTACTCCATCCACAGTGCTGTCTACGGATCCTTCCCCCGATTCGGTTTAGTCTTAGTCTCCCTAGCGGCTTAGTCACAAGCTCCCTGCCCTCTTTTTTTTATAGCTTATAGCTGAAGTAAGGAGTGTGCAAGTCTAGTTGTCACGAGCAAGGACTTCGAAGAAGCATTTTCGAGTGCAGTCCTGCGCTTCGGCGCGCGGGCTAATAGCCCTAAGCAGTCAACGGTAGCCGACACCGGTTTAGTTACCATAGCCCTAGTCTTTTAGCGGACTCAAAGTGACTTCTAACCAGGAGTTCCTCAGAGCACACAATAAAGAGTGCCGTTGGCGACTCTGGTTTCGGGTTAATCTCAATAGTCTGATAGCGTATGTCGGGTAGTTACAAGTGAGATAGATGTGTAACTAACCTATAAAACTAAGCCAAGGCCCGCCGATTGAAGGGAGGTAACCGGTTAGCGAGCGGTGTCGGTAGGCGAAACAGTGCCTTTGTCGGCTTAGCTGATCTACGACCACCCTCTATAAGCGCTAGTTAAAGAAAGGGCTAAGCTCCATTCCCGAGAGAAGCAAAGTAAGATAGCTTGGTTTGGCGGGGATGGTCTTTCTTTCTTTCTTTAGAGGACAAGGCAAAGACATATGGCTATTTCCGAGCAGTTCACGGATATGGGCTTCGGTAAGCATTCCTTGGGCGAAGAGCGGGAGGTTGAGATGGTACGAATGGGATTGATGCCAAAAATCCCACTGTGAGGGAGGGTTGGATTCATAGATGCACGGATAAGACTGATGCCAGCTATTCTATAATATGAGAGTACTCCCCCTCTTTAGATGCAGAGAATGCAAGCTCCTATCGAATAGGCAGGAAGGAGGGGAATGAGCTGGTGCTATAATAGGCATTCGCGGACCATGACGCTTTGAATTATCTTCAGCAGAGACCTCGGAATGATACCTGAGGGGTCCTCCACGTCTGCCTTCCGAAGAGAGGAGGTTGGTTTTTGAAGAAAGAAAGCGCCGAAGAGGGAAAGAGATTGACTAGATGACTAGATTTTGATTGATTTCACTCGCGAATCTAGTCATTATCCGACATCGTAAGATGACTAGATGACTAGTTGAAGCCTGCTCCTTCTTATCGGGGTTCTGCCGAGAACCTTTCTAAAGGAAGAAGCTTGAGCAAAGAGCTCGTCGAAGGACCAGGTGAAAAATCCAAGGCTGATACGCACCTCTATGCCTGGCTTCCTTCCTCCGCAGAACACTTGCTACCGTGGCGTGGGCATTGGCATTTTCTTTCTTCTCTATTAACCTATCTATTGAATTGATAGATAGATAAGAGGATAGGATATAGACAGATGAGTATCAGTAACCCCCCCTCCTAGGGGCGAGGGCCGTCTTCCAGCTCTAGTTCACCTCCGGGGGATCCCGTAAGGGAGAGAAGAAAAGTCATTCGAGGAATCAAGGGGGCGGTGGTCCCCGCCCCGGCCCCCCCGGGAGGGCGTTTAAATCCCTTTCTCTTTCTTTCCTCCCTAAAGAATCCTTTATCCCCCGTATGGAGCCACCGTCGCCGTATAGCATGGCATGGAGTGTCCTGCTCGTTTTCCTCCGTGAAGTTGTCCTGAACCGCGGTATAACAGGCGGTATCCGCGGCTCATTCCGATAAGATGTGTTACCGTACGTCGGGTATAGCTATTTTCAGAGCCGGTAGTCTAGGCCCCTCGCGTTAAGGGAGGCAGACCCAAGGGTTTATCCCTATGGTCTGCAATATGGGAACAGCTTAGAGAGTGACGGCCCCTGCATCAGACCCAAGGATTCTCCTCCGGTCTGCAACATGGAAATAATAGGGTGGACGGATTCAACCAAAAACCCCCACATCCGTCCAGCCGGCTCTCTAGGTAGCTCTGTCCCCGACTCCTTGACATGCGCATACATAGCATTTTCAACGTCCTAGCGTCTCCTAGAGGGATGACTCTCAATTTCACCACTCAAGGCCTCCCCTTACACCGGCGTGGTGGGTATAAGGGGGTTCGTACGCGCCTAAACACTTTGACTGGCTTGCCCGACGATCCGTTCGGTATTTTCTACCTAGGTCTTATGACAAACGGCAAAGGTTTTAGATGTTCTATCGAGGCTGTTACCCCACTCAGAATGGTTACTGGACAAGAGCGGATCCCGTTCGTTTTTTTGTTCTTTATGTTAGGCTCCGGCTATCCTCTAAACACGTAGCTGAATTGCGGTTCAGCCCGGAGGTTTAGTGTCCGCCCGACAGTGCCCAAATGGCGTCCCGCTTTCCTGTGCCCCGTTGTCGCCCCGGATATCTTATCAATTTCATGCCTCGGCATTCTCCACTAAGTACTCCTGATCAGCTCTCCGAACATCCCCTGAATAGCCAATCCCGGTTGGTTCAATCAGTGCCGTCTCGTACGTGAGGATCCGCATTCCTAAAACTATAAACACTCAAACTATGGTCTAGCTTGAATTGAATACGAAACCCTGGTGTGGACCTATTTATGAAAGGGTCTGCTCTGGCGAGGAACAACTTACCTTCGTTTCAAATCTTGTATATCCGTCCCGTGTTCACTGATCATATACGACAATAGTTTCATTAACAACCTTGCCTTCTCTTTTTTTCCCTCATTTCCTAAAGGAAGTGAAGTGAACTCCTCTTTAACGTAGAAAAAAAATTCTCTTTATTCCTATGTTCATAAATATTATATACGTATATATGGAGTTGGATAAAATGGAATGTGATTCAGTAAACCGAATATACATTCCATCATTGCTAGATCGATCCATAGAGTTCGATGAAGAGTGAGTAATGGAATTTCATTTTTTCAACAAAGATGTGAATTAGGAAGAATTGGTCGACGAAATATGAACCGGAGACTGAATCTTGATATACCTCAGAACAATACATTTTTGTTACCGCGAGATGTATTGGCTGCTGTGGACCATTTGATCGGAATGAAATTTGGAATGGGCACCCTCAAAGCTATCACTTGAAAAATAAACGTATTCGTTCCGTAGCGGATCTGTTACAGGATCAATTCGGATTGGCTCTTGTTCGGTTAGAAAATGCGGTTCGAGGGACTATATGTGGAGCAATCCGTCATAAATTGATACCGACTCCTCATAATTTGGTAACTTCAATTCCATTAACAACCACTTATGAATCGTTTTTCGCCCTACACCCTTTATCTCAAGTTTTGGATCAAACTAATCCATTGACACAAATAGTTCATGGGCGAAAATCGAGTTATTTGGGTCCTGGAGGAAGGGCGAACTGCTAGTTTTCGGATACGAGATATCCATCCTAGTGACTATGGACGTATTTGTCCAATTGACACGTCCGAAGGAATCAATGTTGGACTTATTGGATCCTTAGCTATTCATGCGAGGATTGGTCATTGGGAGTCTATAGAGAGTCCGTTTTATGAAATATCTGAGAGACCCAAAGAAGTAAAGATGGTTTATTTATCACCAAGCAGAGATGAATACTCTATGGTAGCAGCAGGAAATTCTTTGGCGTTGAATTGGAGTATTCAGGAAGAACAGGTTGTTCCAGCTCGATACCGTCAAGAATTCCTGACTATTGCATGGGAACAGATTCATCTTCGAAGCTCCTTTCCAATATTTTTATATGTCATCCAGTCTCAAAAGTCTTTTCTCGTAAACGAAATAAAAGAAAAGAT
Organism: Pouteria campechiana; assembly: GCA_036873735.1. Classification (NCBI taxonomy): domain Eukaryota; kingdom Viridiplantae; phylum Streptophyta; class Magnoliopsida; order Ericales; family Sapotaceae; genus Pouteria; species Pouteria campechiana. The sequence continues at coordinate 64,615 of JAYJMB010000009.1, forward strand.
TCTTCATTTAGTAATAAAGAATCTTTTCTTTTTATACGAAATTTGATTCAAGTCCACCTTCCACTTTATCTGCAGAAGCTTCGGTGCAAAAGAAATAGGAGTCAACCAGAAAGTGAAAAAGCTATATCACCTACTCAGCATGAATATTTTAAGCACCTATTCAGGAGCTGGGAAATCGGTCTGCAAGGACAATCTTGATTTCACTTTTTTATTTTGAATGTCCTATAAATGCTAAAATAATGGAATGCTGAAATGAAATCAAGCAATCCACACAGAAGGGAAACAAGAGACAAACAATATATAGTGGTTCGGGCCTTCTCTTGGCACCTACTCCACTCTCTGAGACTTCTCTTGTCTCAGGTTCCACTATCCAATGGAACTTCTCCTCTACACCTTGGTTTTCACCAAAGCTTACCAGGAACTTTTACACCTCCTAGATTTGCTCAGGCTCGAAGTAGCAAATCTCAACTCAACCACTCACTGCTACAAGGACAACCCCTTGCTAGCAGTTCTCAACACTACTCAAAGAGTAACAACTCTTATGTACAATGTATGCCTCTTAGCAGGCTAGTTTATACAAGTTTCAAACAAAAGAAAAAGTGTTACTCAATAAATCTGATGAAGATCTCCTCAAAGAAAAGATTTTATGAAGCAGCTCTTGAATGACTTTTAGCTCAAAGGGTGATCTTTCTTCTTGATTTCAGCAGGAAAACTTAATGCTTAGAGAAGCTCATAAAAAGTTCTTAAATTCGTCCAAAAATCCTCTATGTATAGCCTTGGGACGAAATTTAGCTGTTTTGCAACGTTCTTCCGCATTTAATGCACTTCAACGGTCGATTTCAAAAGACCGTTATGAGACATTTCGAATCGACAGCCGGCTGGCTGTCCATCGGCTGTCCCAGTTTCTTCATGCTGACAGGCGATCTCGAATGTGCTTTTGCATCGGCTTTGTATCTGCTGTCCAAAAGCTTCTTCCTTCTCTTGATTCCGGCGAGCTCGACAGCCGGCTGTGCATCGGCTGTCCAGACAGCTTCACAATTGCCCGGATTCCAGAGCCTTGCACAGCACGCTGTGCAAGTGCTGTCCATAGGCTGTCGAGCCTGGACTAAGAATTTTTCTAAGTCCTGCTCTCTGGCTTCAGCTTTCCATGGGCTTTACATGTGCTGTCCACGAGCTGTCCTCAAAAACTTGATTTTCATTGAGTTTTGAAAATGATTTCTTGTATTTCTCCTCCATTAGAATCTATTTCTTCAACTTTAGCTTATTTTAAGGGGTGTTTCAATCACATTTTAAAGCTAAAGCGGTTCCTGAAATCACTTAAAGAACTTGGTTAGCCCCTTAATTTGTCACTCATAAGTGTTGTCATTCATCAAAATCAACTTCTTGGCTCAACAATCACTTGGTTCTCAACTTGGACCGCTTCTAGCTCACTCTAGGTAAGTTCCCTTTCATCTTGGGCCATCGTTGCTACATCGCCTCATCTTCTTGACTTGGCAAAATGTCTTCTTAGACTTGGATTGCTTCCAACTTGTCTTCCAGCGCGGCCCACTCACCATGGATCATCAAGATGATCAAGGACCATGGTCATTCTCCATCTTTGCTCCGTAATGTTTAAGAGAGTAGACACCCTATTTATCATATCTTGTGATGTCGCAACATCAAATTCTTCTGATTTATGCGATCACTTCTTGTCTTTAACGGGGTAGGCGCTTTTCCTTATTCAACAAATGCCCCCCGATCAAGGGTGTGCGGGTGGCACGAATGTGACAAAACCCGGACGCCGTTGATCGCTTGCTTCTCACATCTTCATTTCCTTCTTTCTCATGTCCCTTGCCTTCCTTTTTGCAGTGAAGTAACAGGCGACTTGCCTACAGTGGATCCCATTCCTCCTTTAAGCGCCTCTACGGATCTTACTAATCCTTCGCACTTGGCAAGGTGAATAGCTTTCCCTTAACATATCATGATTTGCTTCCTTCTATTTATTGTGTCGTCAAATTGGATTCTTCTTTCGCAGGATAGCCGCTACCGCTTCCCTTGAAGACGACCATGGTCCAGTTCAGTCACCATCAAGGTCTCTTGACACTGGATTACTCCTCTAGGCCTTGGAGAACGCGGACATCGATTTCTCCTTTGATGGAGGAGTGGCCGCTGAGAATGACCAACGTGATGACGCCTCATCTGCGCATGTGACAGAGATAGTACGACAGGATGCTTCTGCAGGCCCAGAAGAACCATCACAATCTGTCGTGACTCTTCCTGACTGTAATCAAGAGAAGGAGAATGGGACGAGAGATTTCCCAAAGCCCATTCCACCCTCTAAGAATGCTCCCTCGGCTCTACAAAGGAAGCGTCCCTCCCAATGACAAAAGTGAAGTCCAATTTCTCAGAGGGAGAGGTCCCTATGGCGGCTTCTTCAAATGGAAGTTGATGGAAGCCGCTGTCGAGGAGGTTCCACGTCATGAGGGAGTCGACCCTCGTCGATCCACACGAAGTCTCAGTATGGATGAGACAGTTCCTCGATAAAGCTCGAGGTTTCCTGCACCTTCAGAACTGTTCGTGAAGCGCAGCCACGTTCGAGCAGGTCTCTTCACCCTGGATGGTTTTCCTTTCTCGGGTCACCCTTACCCTCATTTTGATGCGGTCTTTCTTCCGCGGATCTAGGAGGACAGTGACATCGACCCTCATATGTATGCATCGAGACGGCGCGGCAGCTAACTCTTCGTCACCCCCATCAGATCATCCTAAAAAAGGAGATCCGCGATTCAGGGCCTTTCGACCAAACTTCGGGGCTTGGTCTTTGCACATCTGTGAGACTCATCGCGATGTCCTCACTCGAGCTGGAGTGTACCACATCATCCTCGCAACGGCTCACGGGTTCTGGCACAATGCTGAGATCATCTGCGCCTTTATACAGTGATGGTCACCTATCACCAACAGTTTCCACTTCCTAGGGGGGTGAGATGAGCATAACCCGATGGGATTTGAGCGCTCTTTGTGGCCTTCCAGTTCATGGCGATCCTGTAGATGAGTACGTTCCCACCAACTAGGCGTTCGAAGGCATGGATCCGGCGGGTCGAATCTAGTGCCGTTGGGGCTATTTATCATCTTCCTGGAGACTTTGGGCCAAACTCTTTAGGCGTATCTCCACTCCTTTCGGCAAAGATGATATGGTATTTGAACCAAGATTTCCAGATGGACGGGGTGAGGGATAAATGAAGCATTGTTGCCGAGATCTATCTATTTCGAAATATCCTTAGTCTCAAAAGTCTTTTCTCGTATAGAAATAAGATTTCTTCATTTAGGAAGGGAATGTAAGTCAAGAAAAGGCTTGAAAGCAATGGCTTTCCTTGTAGCGCTTTAGACTACAGTTCAGGAGGAGGGAGCCCGAGCGAGAAGTCAATCTTCTCTAGTAGTCAATTTCACTCGTTCATAAGGGACTTTCTAGTCATCTAGTCATGTTCAAAATGACTAGCTTCAAGATGACTAGCTTCCATCCAAATTGACTCACGATATTGAATCCTAGCTAGTCATCTTACGCCTCTATCTAGTCATCTTACGCCTACAGATCACTAGTTCAAGATCACTAGATTCGCGAGTTTCACTCGTTAAATAGATCTGAAACTAGTCATCTAGTCATGTTCAAGATGACTAGTTCAATATGACTAGATTTGCGAGTGAAATTGACAACTAGTCATCTTACGATGTCGGATAATGACTAGAGTGAAATTACGAGTAGACTGAACGAGTCAATTTGAAGCGAAGCTAGTCATCTGAAACTACCGAAGGGCAGGGATTCCAAAACTTTTTTTTGTATCCCACAGAGGCTCCACATCGGTTGCCATTCTCCAATTACGCGGGCCGTCCTAGGGACTGGATCCCAGGCCTTTTTAATTGGGGATGTCGGTCTGTGTCACTAGGGCTGAAGGATGTGCAGTTGCGCATCTAGTAGCACGGGGTGTCGCGGAAGCCCCTTGGCTAGGTATTCTACCTGATGCCATAAAGAGGAAGCTTAAAACCAGCGAACCCATGCGTCGACTGTTTCCTTTATTCCTTTTGACACAGATCACATCAATTGATAGTCATCAAATTTTCACTGATCGAAAAAAAAGTCGTCTTTACATAGCGCAAAAGCCAGAAAGAAAACTCCTGTGAAACAAACCATGACATTTTTCTTACTCTCCTTCGCGGTCTTTTATTTTATGTATTACCCCAGTTTTTCTGGGACATTTGATAGGATCAGAAGGAAGAGCTATAATGATCACTGGACGAAATCTCGTGCTTTTTGCAATACTGATTTTAGGCTTTCTATTTCTTTTTCGTATTTTTTGTTTTCGCTTGAAAAAAAAAGTACGGCTTTCGACTTGTCCTTATTATGTATTTTGACTGAATTTTGTTCATCTCTTTCTTTTGCTATTTTCTCCGCAGCTACTTAGTTTCTACCTTAGGTCTTCATTTGGGCCATCTTTTCCCTTTTCTACTCATTTTTTGTGTGGGGGGAGGGCAAGCACTTCCTCTTCCGGCCCCTTCCGGCCCATCCTCCTGGACGGAGGATTCTTTCGGGATTCAGGTCCTGTTAGAGCCGTTTTCCGAAACAGAAATGGAGGGCACGTCGGTGAATCCGCCGATCCCCAAGGGTAGCGGTCGAAGAAGGAGGACCTTCGCACCAAACAAGAAGCATTACGCATAATTTGAGCCTTGAGTCATCTATGAAAAATAGAATCAAATTACTCGAGGATAAAAATACTATTTTTCTTCTTGATAAAGAAAAGGGAGAGTATTGGGCGGAAGTCAAAAAGGTTCTAAATGAAGCTCCCGGAATATGAAAGATTAATAAACTTCGAAAATCGAGATCTGCAAATCCGCGAGCTGAAGCATGATTGTTATTCTATTTATAGAAAAGTTCTTTCTGAACATCCTGGCTTGGCCGAAAATGCCCCCGACCCCAATCCTGAGGAAGCGATTCTCGACTTCTTTGACGCAACGTGGGACGAACTAGACGCCCACCCAGAGTGGGACACGGCTGAAAAAGACCGCATAGAAATCTTATTTTATAAGAAGGTGAGTCAGGATATCCTTAAAAAGGGCCCCAACTCTATCTATATGAAAGTCATACTAGGATATGCGGATGAGCAGTAACGGATTTTTTGGGATTGATCTTTGTTTTCGTTTCCGTTCGGTTCCCTAAAATCCAATCTTTCCTTTCTCCCATGCTTTCCGTTGGTAAACAACCAACAAAAGTCAATCGTCTATCCTTCTTTCCTACAGGAAAGAGTCTCCTTCTGTGGATTCATTTTCTCTCAATCAATCATGCCTCAACTGGATAAATTCACTTATTTCACACAATTCTTCTGGTCATGCCTTTTCCTCTTTACTTTTTATATTCCCATATGCAATGATGGAGATGGAGTACTTGGGATCAGCAGAATTCTCAAACTACGGAACCAACTGGTTTCACACCGGGGGAACAACATCCTCCGCAAGGACCCCAACAGTTTGGAAGATATCTCGATAAAAGGTTTTAGCACCGGTCTATCCTATATGTACTCAAGTTTATTCGAAGTATCCCAATGGTGTAAGGCCGTCGACTTATTGGGAAAAAGGAGGAAAATCGCTTTGATCTCTTGTTTCGGAGAAATAAGTGGCTCACGAGGAATGGAAAGAAACATTCTATATTTGATCTCGAAGTCCTCATATAGCACTTCTTCCAGTCCTGGATGGGGGATCACTTGTAGGAATGACATAATGCTAATCCATGTTCCACACGGCCAAGGAAGCATCGTTTTTTAAGAAAATTATGACTAAAAAGAGAACCCTGAAGCAAGGAGTACACCCGCGTGTTCCGGTGCTAACGACGAGAGAAGCGTCAGATCCGCTTCTGAAGCTGTTAGAGAGACGATTTATTGTTATTTTCGGTATCATCTGTATAGTAGTAATTATACTATTTATCTACTTATTTATCTCTTTCTATCTATATTATCATATCCTACAGGATGTGGTCGACTGGAACAAAAGTTTAGGGATGTCGATCGATCTATCTTATGGATGGAGAGAGGGAGTCAAGCTGACCACAGGCACTAAGCCGCCTGGGGTTTGAGTAGCTCCGAAGAAGATCTTGTCAAGCGCATCGGAAGAGAATCTTTCTCGATCAGAATAGTGGAATGGAAGGCACTACAAGGAGAGGGATATACTCTTTTTCAAATCGCCCCGCGAAGACGGACGTTCAGAAAGGTTCTCGAGATTATCAATCAATCGTCCAGGCGTGCGGGAGCGAGACCAAGCCGAGCCACTAGGAGAGTCAGCCCTTCCCACGTGTCAAGTTGAATAAATGAATGCAGCCTCAACCAGAGAGATCAACCTGCGCGTTTTCGGTCTATCGGGCCGCCGGCGGCGCAGAACGAACTAATCCGCGACCGGCAAGTTTTCCGAAACCGGACTGAATTGTGACTTTCCAAACCTGCTGAAAAACGGATTCGCGCTAACGCGCGCCTCTTCTTAGACAAGTTCTTTTCAGCCTGGGAAACTTCACGTTTTTCGATGTAAGAGAGGTAACTTCATGCGTAGAAGCTCTTGCAGTATCCAGTGTTGGTGTTATATCAGTAAGCGCTGTTCTTGGTCAACTATCCGTAGAAGCTGTTGATGCAATAACCGGTGCATGTGTTCTTGTTCTCGAAAGCACTCCCTCCCCGGGAGATATTCTGAACGGAATTCAATGTCTTAATTGACAGGAACAATCCCCAGGTTCAAGACACCCAATTCCGGTATTCGCTCCTAACTCGATCTAAGCCTGAAGTCAAGAAGGACAGATAGCTTTCACCCTGGGCTCGCTTCACTCTCCCTTTTTTAAGAGAATCTTTCGCTTCGACGAATAAATTATATGACCTGCGCTTAAACACCTTCTTTTTGATAGAATCATATAATGAAGGTGAAGGGAAGAGATGAATCAATCAAGATTCTCTCTATTCCTGTTATCGGAGTGAATGCCAGAGATTCTCCGATCCATTTGATAGTGAAAGGAATATGAAAATAAAAGCTATGAGGTTAGGATTGAGACTACGATCTCCATGCACACGACACTTGCTCTTTCTTGGTTTTTCTGCTTTGCTTTCTATCTAACTTGGAGCGAAGAGAGCTCGACAATTTGTTCAGTCTCTCTGAATCGAATATAAAGCTATGAGCTGTTGTCGCTCACGGGGACTTTTTCACTCAGAAAGGAGCTGGCACTAACACGTTCCTGTCTTACACCACATTTTTTATTGGATAAAGGTATCAGGCTTTGTCTGATCGAGCTAGATTGGTAGTCTTTGCTACCAGTATGGAATAGGATCTGTCTTAAATCCTTGAGGGACTGATATCTGTCATAGATATAGCTTGTTCTTCAATGAAAGCTATCTAACTAGAAAACCCGGGATATCAGTTCCTTTTGCTTCTACACATGTAGCTGGAGCAAAAGAATCTCTTGTGCCTAGATCTGTGGTTCCTCTAGCGAAAGTGTCTACAGGTCCTGTAACAGAACTGAGATTCCTTCGAGCAATATGGTGCTGGAGAAAAAAAAGTACACCCAGAGAACCTACACTCTTTAGGGGAAAAAGTACTCACCAAGAACTTACCCTAAAGAGTGTAAGTTGTGTGTGAGTACTTTTTCGAATAGTCAATCTTATTGATGAGTCTGCTTTAGTTTATCAGCTTTCTCGGCTGAAAAGCGCTCGCTTGAGTTTTTCAGCTGGGCGCGCGCATCCGCATGCTTCAAATGATTTGAAAGAAAGAAGGTTAATGAATTTTCCCACGTAGTTCGTCGGTCAAACCAACGATTCTCTTCTCAAAGTCATAGAGAGAGTCTTTCTTTTTCTAGTCAAACTTCTTTCCATGCAATGAAAGAACCATCCCTTCCTATTTGCTTGTCCTGTCAGATAGAAAGAAAATGAGACCCAAGCCCTTCTTTACCACTTTAGGGGGTGGGGGTGAAGGGGGGGTTTACATACAACCGGGGCAAAGTGGTTTATGATTGAATCTCAGAGGCATTCTTATCATTTGGTAGATCCAAGTCCATGGCCGATTTCGGGTTCACTCGGAGCTTTGGCAACCACCGTAGGAGGTGTGATGTACATGCACCCATTTCAAGGGGGTGCAACACTTCTCAGTTTTGGCCTTATATTTATCCTATATACCATGTTCGTATGGTGGCGCGATGTTCTACGTGAATCCACGTTGGAAGGACATCATACCAAAGTCGTACAATTAGGACCTCGATATGGTTCTATTCCGTTCATCGTATCGGAGGTTATGCTCCTTTTTGCTCTTTTTCGGGCTTCTTCTCATTCTTCTTTGGCACCTACGGTAGAGATCGGAGGTATTTGGCCCCCAAAAGGGATTGGGGTTTTAGATCCTCGGGAAATCCCTTTTCTTAATACCCCTATTCCCCCTTCATCCGGAGCTGCCGTAACTTGGGCTCATCATGCTATACTCGCGGGGAAGGAAAAACGAGCAGTTTACGCTTTAGTAGCTACCGTTTCACTGGCTCTAGTATCCACTGGCTTTCAAGGAATGGAATATTACCAAGCACCCTCCACTATTTCGGATAGTATTTATGGTTCTACCTTTTCCTTAGCAACTGGTTTTCATGGTTTTCATGTGATTATAGGTACTCTTTTCTCGATCATATGTGGTATTCGCCAATATCTTGGTCATCTGACCAAGGAGCATCACGTTGGCTTTGAAGCAGCTGCATGGTACTGGCATTTCGTAGACGTGGTTCGGTTATTCCCATTTGTCTCTATCTATTGGTGGGGAGGTATATGAAGGAACGAATAAGTGGATTGAGGAATGAAAGCTCGAAGACAAAGAGAACCGGGCTTTTCCAAAGAATGACTGCTGCTTTCCCACCCCCTTTGATTAGCATTTCAAAAAAAGTATATACTTCCCTACCAAATCTCTCTTTATTCTGGCACATAAATGTAGGGATCGAAGAGATTATGGCAGATCATGTTCACCAAGAAATGATCCGAAATTGGATCTTGGTCTATTTTAGATTTTTCCTTTTCATCGTAATCAAAGATCTGTTCTTGTTAATCGTTTCTTTTCCGAACAAATCGAAGAACCTAATGGATCGAACTAATCCTTGGCTGCTACGAAACATATCGGCCTTGCGTTGCGGAAGGAACGTTCTGTTCTGATAAGGAGGCTGAGACTGAGAGCAAGCAACCTCGTTTTGCCCTTTCCTTCACGGCCCTGCTCACCAGGAGGAATCTTTGATTCATGGCCGGGCACAGATCGGTCCGGTCCGAAGCGAGCAGCAAGCAAGCTTCAAAGCCTAAGCGCGCTAGCGCACTTGTAGTTTTTAAGCATGCTGCACGCCCTAGTGTGCTGAAAAACGTATGCGAGCCAAAAAAACGCAAGCAACGGCCGTAGCTAGCGTTAGGCTTTTCAGCCGTTGCTTGCGGTATTTCTTTTTTCATCAGGTTCTTGATCATTACCATTCGCCCATCTAATCATGTTAAGAGAACCCTATTTGATATGATGACTTGAAAAGAATCCATAGTTTGAACAAAACAAAGGCCATGCAGGATACTTTCTTCTTCAGCAAAGGTTGCTTGATCCCTAAAGGAGACCAGTTCAATTCCACATGACAGCACCATTGCCATCTCTTATGACCCCACCATAATCCGAATTCCAAGAGTAGCCTTTCCTACTCCTTCAAAGTGAATCTTGATGTGATTTTCAGAGGAAATTGCCACAAGCGACGATTGATATAGATATGTTTGAATTAGAATTTTCATAATCAAAAGTAAGTCTTGCAATAAGACCTCGTCATGTTCATCCTTACTAACATCCATAAAAACTGATTTTCTTTTATATGGTATGGATTTTATCAATCACCTTAACGAAGGAGGTGGACTTCAACCAAGCCAGCCCTTCTTATGAAGTGGCTATGGAGATTTCAAAAGGAAAAGAAAAAGCCATGGTGCTCATATTTGGCTGCTAAGTACCTCTCCAATGGAAAAAATGGATTGACCAACCCACCCCTTAAATATCCTGCATCTGGAAAGGTCTTATTTGGTACAGAGAGACTTTAAGGCAGAACGTCGGGCTAGACAGACTTTGGTTGGGCAATGGTAAGCTGATTCGCTTCTGGGATGATGTTTGGCCGTGCCACTCTCCTCAGAGATGCATGCCATAATTTATATCAATTTACAAGGTTCTCATGACCTCAAAGTGATAGACTACATTCAATATGTAGGAGACCAAATTATTTCTCTCCCTAGCTGCACCTGCCCATCCAAGAGCATTTGGCTTCAGAAGACTTTTTTTTTTTACTGCATAAATCTTATCTTCCAGAACCCCAGCCGAGGAATGAGGATAATCTCATTTGGCAGCTCAATCCTCGCGGTCATAATTATGCTAATTCTGCCTAAAAATCTCTTCAGGTGATCAAGAGGGCCCCCTTTTTCAGTAGATGAGATTAGGATGAAAGGTATTATATCTACGCTTCTTTTCTCTGGCTTGCTCTTAAAAATCGTCATTGTGGCCTGCGGTAATGTAATCGGGATTTCATCTCCTACATTCTTTTTTCTATGAAAGCAAGAGAAAGTCTTGTTCTAAATTCTGCCTTCTTCCATGAGATCTAGAAGCACTTCTGCAACCTTCTCTCTATCTTTTTTTCCTTTGACTTTGTTGGAAGCTGAGAATGAAGGCCTTCCTTAGAAGTTGTCGCTCGATCGAAAGGATATAACACATAGGAAACCGTCAGCTTCGCTTACTTTCTAAGGTATAACCTTCCCCACGACATTAGTGGCTTAGCTCTTCGCGCTTCCCGCAGGAACGAGCGGATAGCGAAATGTTGGCTCTGCGATCGACATGTGGACTTACGGACCGGGCCAGTGCCTTTCTGTGCGTGAAGGGCACAGGGGCAGACCCCAACCTCTTGATTTCGGTCATGTGCCTTGGTCCCCGAACCTTCCCTAGGATGTTGGGAGGAAGAGGTTGGCTTTGCCAACGCAGTCCGCGCGGTACGGAAGATTGGTCCGCTCAGCAAAGCTGAGCTTTTCGGTTCGCTCCCCCTATGTGATCGGCCTTCTTACCAGTCTGCCTCCTTTCTCTTGATGGAATATAACAATGCCCGAGCTCCAGCAAAGCTGGCGTTCTTCACCGGCGCTCGCCGGATGTATCACTCATCCCGCTCCTGACGGTAAGGAGTCTTCTTTGTGTTATAATCATTACGGGAATGAATCGGATATGTTAGTTGATAATTGCTCGGGAATTCATTGATAGTCACTTTGCCAGGTTCTAGGGGGGCTACTCCTCTTTTTTGTCGATCGAGCCGCTCTCCCTCATTCCACTCGTCCAGCCCTCTTCACGTTGAATGTACAATCGATGCCACAGAGATAGCCAACTCTATTATTGAAGAAATAGGGAAACGGGCGACGATTTGGCACCAGATATCCGGAGGTGTGGAAAGAGCAGCTGTGAGAAGCGGAAAAACCATCAAAAAACGACGATTGTTCGTGGAGGTTTCCACAGAAAGACCCCTTGGTTCTGGCAAACGGATCACAATTACAGGTACCTGGGAGCATACCGATGGAATGAACGAAATACGAACAGTTAACATAATATGGTCATAGATCTTAGGTTGTAACTTGATCATGAGCAAATTTGTTGATGTTGCACCCACTTTGTATGGAAAGTGCCAAACATTGGGAACTACCCGGGAAGGAGTTAGGAACAGGAAGAAGGAGAAGCGAGAACCACTTAAATGGAGGAATCGATTGTATTTCATCCTTTGTTCCCCATAGCAACTGGGGATCAAAAAGCACCAAATTTGATGACTTATTAAGGGAAAGACGAAGTATGAGCATGCTATTGAAGACGTTGCAACATATGTCGGGGAGGCCTCCGTTGATTGTGTACGAACAAAATACGAGTCTAAAGGCAGGGTCAGAAAGGGTTTAGCTAATGGAGATATTGACTCTTCCGGGAACCAGTAACGCGTAAACCATGTCAAACCAAGACCGATCAATATCCGAACGGAACGGATTCGAACTTCTCCTAGAATGGTTTCCGGTGCGAAATTCAATTCATAGGATATATATGAGTAATTCAAAGGAGAAATATTAGGTTCCGTTTCGGGAACGTGGAATTTAGGAGAAATTCGATAGGAGAACTAAATGCCTACGCGTGTATTACCTAAGCATCCTCGCGTCTGATTTTTTTCGAGGAGCTTCCGCCTCATACGGCTCCTCTAGGGATGGAGGTAGGCCCAGCCCAGGCTTGTGCGGTTAAGGTTGTTGTACACGACCGACCTCATAAAAATAGAATGAACAAAATGGATTTCACCAAGGGAATCTTACTAATAGACCTTAAAATGGTTTTCGGTGACCCGAAATCTCAATCGGGCGTTCTCTCTCTCGAGAGCCTCCAATCGATCGTATTCCCGATCAAATTCCTCTTTAGAAGCGGCCGCCCGTTGGCGAGCATCATCCTGTTCCTTGACCTCCGCGCTCGAGCTGCGCTTTGATCCAGCTTCTCTATTAGCCTTTTCTGGAGCTCGGACTTATACTGGTGTGGACGAAGATTCTCGTCCTCTACCGCCCGTGGGTCCAACGGGGGGGGGCAGGCTCAGGCTCAGGAGCAGGTAAATTGAGATCGGGAATGTCTCGCTCTTTATCAGAACCTGCACCGTCGCAGTAGGGGAGATTGAGATCGGGAAGACCTGGTTGCTTCGAAGAGCAAGCACCACTTCCATCGCCTCCCGAATCCCCCCCAGAAGGCATCATCAAATTCCCGAGAAAGGGCGGTGGTGAGAAAGCTTTTCACCGCAAAAACAATGGCCAAGGCCAGACCACCCGAGCTGCCGTTTTTGATGAGAAAGAAGGAGCCCCCCCAGAGAGAACCCCATATTAAACAATATGGAATGAAAACCGGAACAGAAACCTAACAGTAGACAAAGCCAATAGGACAAACCGAGCAAGACAAAAACTATCGAAATTCGGACAAAAAAATGCCATGCCCATAGCCTTTTTTCCATTTTGGATAGAAGGTGCTGCCTTTGCGGGTATCAA
>JAYJMB010000009.1:80638-107079 GCA_036873735.1 Pouteria campechiana
TGTGTGTATATTTAGCTTACCTAATTTTTCAATCAAGGGACTTTATAAAGTAATAAAAATATATACAGGCAAGTATGATGGTTGATTTGAATATGATCAAAATTTGGTATGAAGATAGGGAGTTTTCGTAGATGTAGTTTTCTCATGCGCTTTGAGGAGAATAATCTGCTCCTCTCCATCAGTTCGGAGGCCTGGATTGAAATCCTCGATGATTACTGGAGCCCGAATGTGAGGGCGTCCTAGATCCCGATGGTCGATAATGGCCAGTCAAATCGAGGCCGCGAGCTATAGAACATGGTTATCTTGCGGGCCCATCCTAGTCGGGAACTTTTGTCAATCATGCAAGTAAAAGATTACCGTGATGATTAGGTTAAAGTGAAAAATTATTGCTAAGGCTGTAAAAAGTTTGGTAGAATTCCCCAGCTGAAATGCTAGCGTTCTCTGCGCATTGGATGCGTGGGTGATATCGAAACAAAAGTAAAGGTTACAGCGCAAATTCCAATTACCGTGGTCCTGGCATGATTCACGCGATTCTTCGGACTTGTGCGTTTTTTGATCCTCCGAGGATGTTGGAGGGGCTAGAAAAAGCCGTATGATTTTAATCAATCGACCTCGCGTAAAAAAACATTGCCGAGCGCAGAGGTGAAAGCGTAAAACACAGCGGGCGAAGATGGGTTTGTACTTGTTACCATGACCTCGGCATCAGGTCCTTCCGTGCATCAACTGCACCCGCACTTGCTGGCGTATCAAACGTTTGCGGCAAGTCGCGCTTCTTATGGCTGAAGGCACGACTGCCGCCCTACCCATACTCTGAGGGCGCGACGGCCGCGAGTGTAAAGGCCGCGCAGGCCACGGACGCGGATCCTCTGGAACTGAGCCACACAGTCTCTTAGCTTATTCTAGGATATACAATATTGTAAATATAATTATTTTTTTTATATAAAATATCATGCAAAACAAAAATTCTTATGCATGGATAATAAAAGTTATAAAGATAAATGAAAATATAAATATAAATATCAGCATGATATAAGCACATTAAATATTAGTTGAATAAAGATAAAATAGTTGCTACGGCTAAATATTTGTTACACAATTTATTATTTATCCTCCTATTGCATTTATATTGCTATAATATATTACCAGAACGCACACTTAAAATGGGTTATAGCAAATAAAAATTACGGAATTGAATATTTCCGGGACACCATTATATAATGTGCTCTTATATGTGCAAAAATGTATATTTATTTATCTACTGAAAATGTATATTTAATTATTATATAATATATGAAATATTATGAATTGCTTATAGCTCAAAATAATTTCAATGATAAAAATATTTTTCTTTATATTTTGTTTAATGACTCTCTTGGCTGCAGTTACTTTTGATAGGAAAGAATTATATTATTTTAGGAAAATAATCCCACGACAACGTTATAAGGAAAAATTTCCATTCAAATGTTGCATTTAGGGGCCACAATGATGTGTAGGTTTTATCATAATAAGCACAACATATATAGGTAAAATTTAAAAATTTCTCAATTAGAGACTTAAACTACAAAATCCATCACATTTTAGCGGGAATTAGTACCCACCAAAATTCTCTTTATTTACGATTTATTGAAATTTTAATTGAGATAATATTTTGAATGTTAAATAAATAAGAGTACTTAGTAGTGTACTCGTGTACACGAAGCACATGCCCTGTAAGCATTTAGGTATAGTGTACATAAGTACACTAACTAATTTTTAATAAATAAATGATGAATGAATTGAATTTAAACTGTATATCATTATGGGGTTGATATGGAACCTTTGCAAGTTTACATAGAAAATTTCACGGTAACATTTAATGTTATTAAAATCAGACCTTTTTTATTTTAAAAATAATACAATATAATTTTAAAAAATTTAAACTATAGATATTAATCTAAATATATATCTTTTGTTATAATATTATATTACTTTAATTTATTCTTTTATCTTATTAATAATATTAAAATTAAAAAAATTCTAATATTGGACCGAACTGGCTCCCGGGTCTGACCGTTCGGTCTGATCCAGTCCTGATAACATTGGTAGCATTAACATTAGTCAACTACGGGTAACATAACCATTAATCACCTCCCGGAAGGATAAGCTTGGGTCCCGACTTTCCCTCCGGCTGCTTATTCAACATCCGCTTATATCGTTAGGTGACACGAGCAGAGCGCGGAATGGGCATTATCATCCATTTTTGATCGACCGACAAACCTTGCGAGGTAACATCCCCACCATCTTGACCTCGATAGCCGGTCTTTATGAGAGCCACAAGCTGACGACTTCGAGGTAGGCTTCGCATCACTCTGCTCATACACGACATATCATCGCCGTCTATGGCCGTGCACGTGGCGGGTAGGCTGCGGTAGGCTAGTTTATTCGTGCGTCCCACCATTCGGTGAGTGGGAGTTTTCCCTCTTGCATCAGCCATCTGTTCGTATAGGGAGGAACCAAACACTGAAATAGACTGTCATGGCCTCTCGCGTGCCTATCCAAAGAACGGTATCTTCTGCGATGGCTAATTCATGCCGGTTCCAAGGTGGGTTTGGTTGCCACGAATTCACCAAAATACAATCTCGATTCATTTTTTGTTACGTAATCTTTTTATTGTGTTTGATTAGCACTCTTTCCAATAATTAGCACTCTTTCATAGCGGTTTGCAGGACGTCAATAATTAAAGTAAAACACCAGCAACAATGGAAGAGGAGACTCAAGCAAGTGGTGGGGAAGTCCAAACGACGAAGGTGGCCGACAGCGATGGAGGCCACGTTACGACGGTATTATTCCCTTCATCTTTTACTTTTCTCAGCCTCAATGGGTCCGTCCCCCGCAGGGCAGCCGGTTACATCCCAACTCATGCACACGTTTGTATGTGGAAAGCCAAGCTTTTAATGTCTCCTGGCCTGGTTGCAGTGTACAAACTACAAAGCATTTGAATGCCTGGTATTCTGTCATTGAGCTGTTTTGTGGGTGCTGCCTTGCTTAAATATTTAATGGCTTTTTATTTTTATTTTTTAAATGAATCTATGGAGGGAAACGGTTCCATGGAAATGTTAATTGATAGTGAACATGCACCTGCTCAAATTGTCTTTTTATTTGTGGCTCACGTAAGTATTTTATTGAGATAGCTTTTTGAATCTTTGCTGAAGTAGTGTTGGGTGTGATGAATGAGTTGGATTTATGGTGCAACAAATTAATCATTTGCACGAAAATTTTCATAGCAATATTAATGTGGAATCATTCCCTATCAAAGAAATGATGTGGCTTCCTACCGTGTGGACCTCTGTCTCTTTATACACATATACACGTACAAATATATATATATATATATATTATGTATAGATAACCAGTCTGACAGAAGACACACAGGCTGAAAAATTATGTCATCATTCAGATGCATTGTAAAACAAATGTTTCGATCATGAGTTAATTGACCATGCTGACTCGTGGTTATGCAACACAGCCCACATAAGAAATATATAGACATCTAAGTCTTCATTAATGTCCAGCTGTCAACAACTTCTGACCTTGTAATAGAGACTCTGAGTTTCCCTAGGAAATTTCCATGCAAATGATTGGTTTTGACCCATGATGATAGATGTGTTCAATCTAATTTTTTCATCATGTTGGACACTACGTTTTTTAGCTAAGATTAAAAAAAAATTATTTCAAATAGGGACTTCTGTATCCTATGAAAATTAGTGTCATTGGAAAGTAAATATGCATCAATTAAAATTCTCTTCCTGTTTGTAGCCAATTGAAGTATCCAATTGAGATGATTTTTTAAATCTTAGCTAAATTAGTGGTGTCAAGCATGATGGACAAATTAAATTTAACACATATATTATCATTGCTCCAAACCAATTTTTTGTGTGGAAATTTCCAGGCTAACATTGCCATGGAATCCTTTCCCATAGAGGTCTACACAATTTAGTTCCTTCAACTTGGTTTAAGGGTTTCTAGTCTAACTTATACTGTTTCAGAATCACCTCCCTTCCTTTCAAAACATAAAGTTACATGCTGCTCTTTACAGGAAACTTAATGTTAACAAGATCTTTCATCATTACCTTTCGAGCAATCATGTGGGTTTCATCACTTCATTTCTTTATGATTGTGAATTTCAGTGTCCTTCATTTGAGTCACCTAATACTATAGTATAAACACCAAAATTCATTACCTACATAACCTATACCTTACTCTTATCCAAGCAGCCATTAAAAGGAATAGTTTTGGCCTACATGCTTAACATTAAGCATGCCTGAGTGTGTTTGGAATGGGAGCCTGTTCACAATACACTTTCGATAGAGTTGATCTCAAACACTTGTTTTATCCTGGCATGTGTGAGACATTTGTCATTTACATTTTTTGATGGATGCATGTGCAACGTATGCTCAAAACTTCGGTGCTTGAGGAATGCACGCAAATACTGATAATTTGTTTACAGGTAGAAGTGGAAGCAGGAGAGACTCTAAACAATGGAGAGTTGGATCCAAAGGGCAAAGTAAAACGAGCGGATGAAGACGAGACTTCTCTGGGAGGGGAATTTATAAAAGTTGAGAAGGAATCACTAGAAGTCAAGGACACTCCTCAAACGGTTGAAGCAACCTCAACAGAAGTTAGTGCATCTGTGACGGGGCACAGTGCAAGCAATATCATGGCAAATGATCTCTCAGAGACCCAAGAGAAGTTGAAAACACTTGAACTTGAAGTTGGAAGGCTGGCAAAAGAACTGCAGAATTCTGAGTCTGAGAAATTCCAACTGAAGCAGGATGTTGTTGCTGCCAAAGAAAAGCTGGAGGAAAGGGATGAGTATTGTGAAGAGTTGGAACTCAATCAGAAGAAACTGCATGAACGGGTCAGGGAAGCCGAGGAGAAATATGGTTCACAGCTTCTTGTGTTGCAAGAAGCGTTGGGAGCTCAAGAAGCTAAGCACAAGGAGCTGAATGAGGTAAAAGAAGCACTTGATGGGCTGTCCACTGAGCTAGAGAGCTCTCGGAAGAGGATGCAAGAGCTTGAGCAAGACTTTGAATCTTCAGCTGGCGAGGCAAGGAGATTTGAAGAGTTAAGCAAGCAGAGTGGGTCCCATGCTGAGGCTGAGTCTCAAAAGGCTATTGAGTTCGAGAGGCTGTTGGAGTTGGCTAGATCGAGTGCAAAGGAAATGGAAGCTCAGATGGCTTCCATGCAGGAAGAGCTCAAGGGTTTGCATGAAAAGGTTGCTGAGAATCAGAGCACAGAAGAATCTCTAAATACTACATTGGTGGAACTTTCTGCCATCAAGGGTGAGTTGGAACTTTCAAAATTACAGGTACTAGATCTTCAACAGAAGCTGTTGTCTGGAGAGGCTGTCATAAGCGAGCTGACTGAAGAACTGAATCTGCGCAAAGCTTCAGAAGAGAAGATGAAGGAAGACATCTTTACTTTGGAGGATCTATTCACATCAGCCAAAGAAGAACTTCAGGCAAAGATCAGTAACTTGGAACAGACTGAATTAAAGCTGCACGAGGAGGTAAAAATGAGAGAAACTGTTGAAGTCAGCTTCAAAAACAAAGAACTGGAGTCCTCTGGTTTGCAGGAGAAGTTGGTGAAGGCTACCGAAGAGAAAGAATCTCTGGAAGCTGCTGCTGCAGATCTAGAGAGTAATTTGTCAAAGATGGAAGAATTATGTGCTGATCTTGAGGCCAAATTAAAGCGGTCAGATGAGAATTTTTCCAAAGCAGACATGCTTCTATCACAAGCCTTGTCCCACAATGTGGAGCTTGAAGGGAAGATACAGTCATTGGATGAGCTTCATAAAGAATCTGGTAATGTAGCTGCCACTGCTATGCAAAGAAGCCTTGAACTTGAAGATATCATTCGAACTTCCAGTGCAGCAGAAGAGGAAGCAAAATCGCAGCTGAGCAGTATCGAAAGTCGACTGTTATCTGTGGAACAGAGGAATGTGGAGCTGGAGCAGCAGCTAAATCTGGCAGAGCTTAAAAACAATGATGCCGACAGAGACCTGAAGGAATTCTCTGAGAAAACGACTGAGCTCACAGCTCTATTGAAAGGGTTTGAAGAAGAAAATGCACAGTTGAAAATCCAATTGAATGAATATGAAGAAAAGATAATGCAAATGGAATCTGCATTGAATGCATCGACTCTTCAGAACTCTGAGCTTGAAAAGGAATTGAAGGATGTTTCAAGGAAATGCACTGAATATGAAGGCCGGGCAAGTTCGAGTCATCAGCGTAGCCTTGAACTGGAAGATCTGATTCAAACATCTCACTCCAAAGCTGATGGTGCTGAGAAAAAGGTAGGTGAATTGGAACTGCTACTCGAAGCTGCAAACTACAGGATACGGGAACTCGAAGAGCAAGTAAGCATGTCAGATGCAAAATGCAGAGATGCAGATGCAGAATCCAAGAAACAATCTGATAGAGTGTCTGAGCTGATGGCAGAGTTAGAGGCCTTCCAGGTGAAATCTTCGAGCCTAGAAATTGCAGCGCAAGCAGCGAACGAAAAAGAAAGTCAGTTACTGGAAAGCTTGAATGCCATCACTGAAGAGCGGAAAAGATTTGAGGATGCATCAAACAGATCTGGCGAGAAGCTTGCTGAGGTTGAAAGTCTGCTGGAAGTAATGAAAAATGAATTGAAAGTGTCTCATGATAAATTGGAGGCCATTGAGATAGACCTCGCTGCTTCCTGTACTCGGGAGAATGATATAATGGAAAAGCTTAAATCTGCACAGGAGAAGTTGGAGGAGCAGGGAAAGATAATAGACCAAGCGACAGCAAGGACTGCAGAACTTGAACTGTTGCACGAATCTCTTTCCAGAGATTCAGAGCTAAAACTCCGAGAAGCAACAGAAAGCTTTTCCCAGAGGGATTTGGAAGCCAAAGACTTGCATGAGAAGTTGGAGGCTCTCGATGGTCAATATAGAGAGAAGGCAGCTGAAGCAGCTGAAAGAGAGGCATCTCTTAAGACAGAACTGGAAGAGAGTTCAACGAAACATGTGACTCTGGAGAATGCCCTTGAAGAACTCAAAAGCAAGTTATCGGAAGCAGAAACTAAATTTTTGCAGTCTGGCTCAGAGAACGAACTGTTATCCGATAAAAACTCAAAGCTCAAGCAGCAACTGGAATCCCATGAGGCTAAGGCAATTGAGGTTCAGGAGCTTCTAAACTCACTGCATGCAGAAAAGGAAGCAGCTGCTGAACAACTGGTGGCTCATTCAAAAACTATAAGTGAATTAACTGATCAGCATTCACGTGGCTTGGAACTCCAGTCCTCAGTCGAATCTCGTGTCAGGGAAGCTGAACAACAACTAAATGAGGCTATTGAGAGATTCAAGCATAGAGATTCTGAAGCCCAAGACTTGGATGAGAAGAGGAGTGTGCTTGAAACCAAAGTAAGAATTCTTGAAGAACAGGCAAACAGTGCAGTGGCTGCTGCTGAATCTCAAAAGGTTGAGCTGGATGAGGCTTTGGCAAAACTGCATCATCTAGAAGGCACCTTTGAAGAACTGCAAAGCAAATCTTCTCAACTACAGGAGGAGAATGAAGGTTTAGCAGCAGCAAACGTGAACCTCACCCAGCAACTCGCAACCTGTGAGAGCAAATTGAATGAGCTGCAAGCAGCATTGAATGAGATCCTTGTTGAAAAAGAGGAAACACATGAACAGCTTCACGCTTCAAAGAAGACCATCGAGGATCTGACACAACAGTTTGCAGAAGAAGGACAAAGACTACAATTACGGGTATGCGCATGCATCATCTTTAGATAGAGGAACACTAATCTTATAATTGTGTGCTCATACTTCGTAACAGAGTTCATGATATGTCCACTCTCATGTATCTGTTTTTTCACGACTCTGTGTCCATTGATTTTTTTTCACGGACTGTCTCTGACTGGTGGTTTAAATGTGCTGTCCTCCACCACATAAATGGCATCAGAAAAAGAATCGTTAGCTCAAAATTTGAGCATGTGCACATCCAGGATTGAAACTCAATCTATTTTAGCATTTTGTCCCTTCTCCCAGGCTTTTTGGCATTCACATAATTCGGATTAGACATGTAGCCCTGATCATTGCGCATGTTTTCCAGATCTGCAATGGGGCTGGGATTTCATATTAACTTCTATTGAGTGCTCTTAATATGCATCATAGCAATACATTATAACAATGTCTGTTTAAATGACATTCAATGTGTTCTTGTCAAAATTTTATCTGTAATGGATTAGTGTTTCTGTGGCCCGAAGCCTTCTGACCAGAATGTGTACCAATTTTGCAGATATCTTCAGTTGGGGAAGAAAATGATCTCCTCAATAAAACTTACCAAGCTTTAAAGGAAGAGCTTCAAACAGTAAATGCCCAAATGGAAGGGCAATTGAATGAACAGAAGTCAATGGAAGCTACTCTAAATTCTGAAGTGGAAATTCTGAAGGCTGAGCTTAAAGAGAAATCCACGATTCAAAATAGAATAACTGAACTAGAAGAACAACTTATGTTGGCTGAGACCCATTTGAAAGAAGAGGTACCACCTCAGCTAACTATGTTCAACAATGCGTCATCTGTTACACAGACATAAAATGCAAATAATCATGGCAATTTCGAATGATTGCAGGTTGAAAGTGTGAGGACAGCTGCTGCTGGTAAAGAAGCACACCTGACCTCTCAAATGGAAGAGTATGCAACGCAGCTCCAAGAAAGAGATGCTTTAAATGAACAAATCGCACAACTCAATGAGGAGCTAAGCCATGCCCGTGCTGCCAAAGCTGAGCAGGTTCTCCTTATGATATTTTAAATGAATGCTCGCCTGTGTTGTTATTTGTGCTTCTTCTCGTGATTGTCTCTTGAATTTCTTACTCATGATAATAAGTTATGCTTTCTAGGAAATTTATGATAGTTTCTCTGTCTTATAACAAACCCTTTTGTCTATTAGTGTGCTGATTTTCTTCATTGTCTGGGGAGGAAAGTTAGCAGTTTGCTGTCCGACTTTTTGCATGAAAAATATTACACGTTCGAGAACAGAGAAATCCTTTTAGACATTGATAGTGTCTCTATCTTGTTCCTTTTAGTAATTTCCATGTAGACCCCACAGACAACTCCTTGTTCATGGCAATTATTGATTGTTATAATAACTAACTTAGACAATGCACCATGTTTCCCTGTATGATATCTAATGTTCTGCTCAAATTATTAGTAAATGTGGGGTTTTAATCTGTGAGTATTGCTTTGGTATCAAATTAATTTACCGTTTCATTCTTAAAAGCACAATCAGACACCAGAGAATTCCCAATAAACATCTGATATATTTTAGCAGAACATAAAGATATCTTTATT
This sequence comes from Pouteria campechiana, assembly GCA_036873735.1. Classification (NCBI taxonomy): domain Eukaryota; kingdom Viridiplantae; phylum Streptophyta; class Magnoliopsida; order Ericales; family Sapotaceae; genus Pouteria; species Pouteria campechiana. The sequence goes on from JAYJMB010000009.1 coordinate 90,000, forward strand.
GCTTGTGTTTAACTTTTTGAAGTCGGCTTCGTACTTTTGCCTTCCCAAACACTCAATCGTGAGCCAATATGCAGCAGGTCACCAAGCCCAAGGGCATTTACTAAGCCTAACTCCGGTTACTCTTGTAGGAAGCTGAAGAAGGTAAAAAGCTGGCTCTTGTCAATGAAGAATTGGATGACTTGAAGAGAAAATTAAATCAGACCTCTGAAATGGAAAAGAAGATGGTGGAACTCGAGAATCAACTGAAATTGGCAAGTGCTAAATCTGAGGAACAGGTCAGTATATAACTTTTTTTTTTAGATTTGTTATAATATTTTGAAAAAGAACTATAAGAGTATTCTTTTTTGAATCTTCAGTAAGAGGAAAAAAAAAAAAACAGTTTTTTCCCTGAATGGAATGCATGTGGGAATCACAGTACAACAGATGCTTTTGTGCCTAAATTATCATTGTCGAGAGAGAGATGTCTAAGAGGCTATGTAATTCATTTTCAGCTTAAAGAAGGCATACAGGCTGAGTTGAAAGAAGGCGTAGAAGTGAAATCTCGAGATCTCGGATCCTCTGTTTCAACCCCAACGAAGAGGAAGAGTAAGAAAAAAGCTGAAGCAGCGAGTGCTCAAGCCAGGGAGGTTTCTTCTTCAGTGCCCGCTCAAGCCACGGAAGGATCTTCTCTGTCCATGAACATCAAGTTCATCTTAGGTGTGGCTCTGGTGTCTGTGATTATTGGTGTGATTCTAGGCAAGCGATATTAGTACACTGTTATGGTGCATTTTGTTACTCTTCTTGCATTAGCATTTCCTGTCCTTCTTCTGTTTTTAATAAACAGCGGGCTTGCTTGAAATGGCTAAGGTCTTGAATTTGGGATAGGACTGCGTTTTTATTTTGTTCCTACCCAGGTGTGCATTAGCCATGATTTGATGTATTCCAGTTGGATTTATTCTCATCCGTTTTTGGCTGTCTGAATCGAAAAATGCTGATATTTGTGTGAGGAACGAGTCATTCCCTTCTACATTTGTGTATGTATACAGATGGATTATTCTCATCATTTTTTCGGTGTCTGATTGAAAAATACTTTTTATTTATTTGAAGGTTTGATGTTGCTAACATAGATGTCTGAATTCAACCATTCAACAACTAGGATGGAAGTCATCTGATAAAATATAAAAGGGGGAAAAAAAATCAGCTACTGGACTGAAAAAGGTGTGAGCCTCTGTTGTCCCCAGCCAAAAATCAGGCCTTACACTTGACCCAATCTACTGTCGGACCTTACAAAATTGGAAGCCTACAAGAATTATGTCGTAGTAGTATAGTCTACTCGGTGTACTATGGCTAAAATAGCTCAGCGAGTTGCACGTGGCTGTGACTCACTACAGCCTCTAAACCCTTGGAGGCACGATTAGTACCTATTATGATCCGAATTCAGGATAGCTTAAAGAGATTTCATGGATGGCTCTGGCTTTTTGCATAGAATGATATTAGAGCCCTGGTAGTTGAAAACTCGCATAAAATGATAACAGAGGAGGACAACAGACACTGAGGTCAAGATTTGATTGTTTGAAGAGTTCACCGAAAGGTTAAATTAACATTATTCTTAGGAACTAAAAATCAAATTAACATTATTAATAGATCGACAGGCCAACTTAGCGGCCAAATTTAAACTGTGCAGGTGAGTTTACAACTTAAATTAAGGATTTATAACTTGGATGCAAGTGGGTTTCTAAATGATTTATGACTTGGATTGAGGTTTGAACAGACATTTTGAACTTTTTGTACTAGTATTCACGTCACCCCCACAAGAAGAAAGTACTGGGAAATTCTTTCTATGTGAGGCCGGATTAAAACTATGGGAGTTAGTTGCAACTTAAACGAAGGATTTACCACTTGGATTAAGGATTAAACAGACACCATGAGCTTTTTGTACTAGTGTTCATGTCATCCCCACAACGGGAAAGTACTGTGAAATTCTTTCTCCTGCACGGACTATATGTACGCTCAAAACATACGCAGGCAGACAAAAACACAGCCCGTAGGCAGAGCTGGCTCGCTGCCCCAGGTTAACTCCGCTTAAATTCAGAGACGCTTCCTTTCTTTCCCTCCAACTATGCCCAACAAGCCCATGCAGAGAGCAAGCCACCAGCCATGCAATTCAACTGCTCTCCCAACATCCAATCTCAGAGATCTCCCTCGTCTCCCAGAAGGGTTTCTCAGAGATCACTTCTCTCATCGCTGGAAGAGCAGTCCATGCCTTCTTTCTCAGGCAATCCCTCGGTCTCAGTGTCTTCCATTCCAACACCTTGATGGCCATGTATGGAAAGTTCGGTAAAGCGGGCGCTGCCCGCCATATGTTCGACCAGATGCCCGAAAGGAACAATGCATCATGGAATACGGTAATTTCAGGCTGCATCCGAGCAGGTTGGTTTGCGGAAGCGTTTGAGCTGTTCCGAGTCATGAGAGGCGAAGGCATTCGATCCAATGGGTTTGTCCTAGCGAGCTTGGTATCGGGTTGTAACCGGTCTTCAGAGAGTGTTTGCGAAGGTATTCAGATTCATGGCCTGGTTTTGAAAGTTGGTTTGTTGCCAGATGTTTATGTGAGTTCGGCGATTTTGCATTTGTATGGCGTGTGTGGATTTATGCCTGACATGCAGCGGTTCTTTGATGAAATGCCTGAAAGGAATGTTGTTTCCTGGACTTCTCTGATGGTGGGTTATTCGAAGAACGGCCATCCCAAGGAAGCTGTGAATTCTTATCGGCAGATGAGATGGGAAGGGGTAGAAGGCAATCAAAATTCTTTCGCAACAGTGATTAGTTCATGTGGGTTGCTCAAGGACGAGTTATTGGGAAGTCAGGTTCTTGGCCTTATTGTGGTTTCTGGATTTGAGACTAATGTTTCTGTTGCAAATGCCCTTATATCCATGTTCGACAGTTTTGGGAGGGTGGAAGATGCTGTTTATGTATTTAGTTGGATGGAAGATTGTGATACAATCTCATGGAATGCTATGATATCCACATTATCGCATAACGGATTACTAGAGGACTCATTAGGCTGTTTTCAAGAAATGCGTGTTGCGGGTGTGCCACCAGATTCTACCACGATTTCAAGCTTGCTGTCAGCTTGTAGTTGCATCGCTGATCCGAAATGGGGAAATGCAACTCATGGCTTTGCTATTAAATTTGGTCATGATTCGACTACATCTGTTTGCAATTCTCTCATAACAATGTATTCTGTGACTGGAAGATTTGACGATGCTGAGTTCATATTCCATTTGATGCCTGAAAGGGATTTGATATCTTGGAATTCCATCATGACATGCTTTGTTCAGAGTGGCCAGCATGGGAATGCCCTAGGACTTCTGCCTGAACTTCTTGGACCTGCCCAGGAAGCAAATCATGTGACTTTTGCTAGTGCATTAGCAGCATGCTCAGGTTCTGAAGCTCTTATTGAGGGCAAAATGGTCCACGCGCTAATAATCCTTTTGGGTTTTCAGGAGAATTTGCTCACAGGCAATGCACTAGTCACAATGTATGGCAATTGCTATGCAATGGTAGAAGCTGAACGTGTGTTCCAGAAAATGCCTGAAATGGATGTGGTTACCTGGAATGCGATGATAGGTGGGCATGTAGAGAACGAGGAGCAGTGGAAGGCAATGAAATATTTTAACTTTATGAGGACAACGGGTGCAAATCCAAACTACATTACCCTAGTGAACATTCTTGCAGCATGTTCATCTCCTGAAAATCTGAAGTATGGCATGTCCCTACACTCCCTTGTAGTTTCAAGTGGACTCATGTTCGATGACTATGTAAAGAACTCTCTTCTAACTATGTATGCAAAGTGTGGTTCATATGAGTCAAGTTATTTAATTTTCACTGGATTGGCTGAGAAAACTGTTGTTTCATGGAATGCAATGATCACTGCAAATGCGCATCAGGATCACTCTGAGGAAGCTTTAAAACTTTTTATGGAAATGCAGCATGTGGTATTGGACTTGGATCATTTCAGTTTCTCTGGGGCTCTTGCTGCTTGTGCCAACTTAGCACTATTGGAGGAAGGCCAGCAACTCCATGGTCTCATCATTAAGCTGGGGTTTGAATCAGATCTTCATGTAACAAATGCAGCCATGGGCATGTATGGAAAGTGTGGGAAAATGGATGATGCGCAGAGGATACTCCCCAAAACAAACAAAAGGTCAAGACTAACATGGAATATTTTGATATCAGGCTTTGCAAGACAGGGTAACTTTGACAAGGCCAGAGAGGCTTTCCATGAAATGCTCGACATGGGAGTAACACCAGACTATGTAACCTTTGTTTCTCTCCTCTCAGCATGTAACCATGCTGGCCTGGTAGATGAGGGCATTATGTTCTTTGATTTGATGACTAGGGAATTTGGTGTCTTGCCAGGAATTGAACACTGTGTCTGTATGGTTGATCTCCTTGGACGTTCAGGTAGGCTTAGGGATGCCGAGAGGTTTATTGAGGAAATGCCTGTTGCACCAAATGACCTGATCTGGCGCAGCTTATTGTCAGCATGCAGGACTCATGGTAATTTAGAGCTGGGAAGGCAAGCAGCCCAGAGCCTTCTTGAGATGGATCCTTCAGATGACTCAGCTTATGTTCTTTTGTCAAATGCATATGCTGTTAACAGAAGGTGGGATGATGTAGAGAAGGTGAGGAGCCATATGGAATTGAACAATGTGAAGAAGAAGCCTGCCTGCAGCTGGATTAAGGTGAAGAATGAGGTGAGCTCTTTTGGGATGGGGAACAGGACACACCCACAGATGAAACAGATTTATGCGAAGTTAGAGGAGCTCTTGCAAATGATCAAAGAAATGGGTTATGTTGCTGATACAGCCTTTGTGTTGCATGACACTGATGATGAGCAAAAGGAACATAATCTTTGGAATCACAGTGAGAAGCTTGCCCTTGCATTTGGGTTGATTAGCACTCCTGAAGGTTCTCCTCTTCGAATTTTCAAGAACCTCCGTGTTTGTGGTGATTGCCATTCTGCTTACAAATTTATTAGCCAAGCCGTGGGCCGAGAAATTGTTTTGAGGGATTCCTACCGATTTCACCATTTCAGTTGTGGGGCTTGCTCTTGTTCTGATTATTGGTAGCAGTTATGCAAAGCTTGGAGGGGCTAAACAACTGGAATTTTGGTGATATTTCTGAGCTATTTTTATTTAGTGACTTGTACAGCGAGGAATTTTCATTCTGTAAGCTCAATTCTTCAAATGCATCTTTTGATGAGTATTCAAAGAGGAGGAAATTTTCGAACATTGGCTCATACGGGCGAATATCTCTAACCTGCCTATCGTCATATCATATCTTATTATATCATTTCTTTTCTTTTCTTTTTTTTTTTTTCCTCTTTTTGTCTTTTTCAGATGTCATTTTTTCCACCTTTTTCCATTCATGTTCTTTGTACCCAAATGCAACTCCTAAATGAAATTACACAGCATTTACTGGAATCTCAAAAAGGTTATATAAAAATCAATATCATTTTAAAAAATTCATTAGACTTAAAAATTATTTGTAATAAATAATTTTTAAAATCATGGTAATTCTTTAAAATTAAACATTGCTTTTAAAGGCTATTTCATATATTTAAAAAATTTAGTTGCTAATAAATTTGGGTGGGTTATGAGATCAGACGAGAAGTAAATAAAAAACAGAACAAATAATTTTTTTTAGATAAAAATATATAATAAATGTGAATAATAATAAGAAAATTTAAAGATAAATAAATATGGGATTGGAAGAAAAAGAGGAGGCTGTTACAGATGCAAGCTTCTGCACGGTGCATGAGTATTAGCCTCAATTGACATTCGAATCGTTAAACGAAAACAAATTCCTAAGCACCGAATCTCGGCAACTGTCCACAATTCAAAGTTATACCAAGTAAAAAATGAAGACGTGGCACTGCCCACTGATTTCTAGCAATTCACCTGGCTGAATTTGAATCCATGCAACGAGTTGAAAGCTACCCAGCGTCGCGCATCATCGCCTGTTGTTTTTACGGCTCTTTCTACCCAGGAATTCTTCCACTTTCTAGACGCTTCTAGAGACACTGAAAACTGCGACTCTCGGAATTCACGATTTCGGAACATACGACTGGCGCTCTTTCTATCTGTATATTGGCCGAAACTCGTTTTGATATATCTGTGGAGAGTTTTTCGTTGATTGGAAGAGAGAGATCGGGATGGCAACGAAGCGGAGTGTTGGAGATCTAAAGGAAGGAGTTCTGAAGGGCAAAAAGGTCTTTGTTCGAGTCGATCTGAACGTACCGCTGGATGACAATCAGAAGATCACCGACGACACCAGAATTCGAGCGGCTGTTCCCACCATCAAGTATCTGATGGGTCATGGGGCCAAGATTATCCTCGCCAGCCACCTGGTATGGAGATCGAATTTTCTCAAATGAATATCTTCTACTTCTTTATTGTTTGCCCTGATGTCTGGCGATCGTATGAGTAGGATATGTTTATATGTCGATGCATTAGAGAATGCTTTGTGGAGTTACTTTGAGAATGTAGTTTGTAACTTTGTTCAAATGGGTCTGATCGACTTGCGTTTGGAAAGCATTGATGTGATGGGATTTATTTCTAGACCACTGATTTACTGCAGATCGCGCGGCCTTTTATTTTTCTTTTCCTTTTCCCTTCTCTCTCTATCTTTTTTTTATTTTCTTTTTCAATTAATTTGAGTGCATCCGTGGTGTCACAACTGTTGCTTCTGAAGCGTTTCCATTTCTACATACCCACCAAAATCTCTGAAAAAATATTCTTTAGAAATTTAGAAAAATTTCTGTTATCACACACAGTAAAAAACTAAGGTTGTTATGAAGTTTTCCTGGAATTATTGGAAACAGAACTTTCCTGGAAATATTCGAACACGCACTAAGGGTCAAATCCAAAGAATTTTGGCTTTCAGGTAGGCCACAACGCACAGGGCAAGTTTATTTTCACCAATTATTTCCATTAAGTGAATTTAATTTTTGGTCTGTGCCCAATAGGTTTTTGTATGGGATGATTAATTATGATATGATCAATTTCTAGTGACTTTTGTTCTGTTTTTCGATGGTCCAAGAAACAAACGGCATGTGCAATAAATTGACAGTTTTGGTAAAGATGTTTGCTGCTTTTGGATGTTTTCATTTATGGGTATTGTCAGTATGCTCACTTGCCAAGTTCTAGCAATGGTGTTTCAGCCTATGATTGGAACCATTCCCAGCACCAAGGTTCTGATTTGCTTTAATGTGTAAACCACCATGGAATCAGTCTTGACACGTGATAATTGCCAATAAATGCTTTCCTAGCATCCATTAAGTTTCCATTCCCGCGCGCTTCCCTGCCCCTCCCCCCATCGTTTCAGCTGTCACTTCCTCTTCTCTCACTAGTAAGATTCACAGGTCTGAGTTTACTTAATTTTTATTGTTCCAGGGACGCCCGAAAGGTGTCACTCCAAAATACAGTTTGAAGCCTCTTGTTCCTAGGATCTCGGAACTCCTTGGCACCAAGGTATGCTTTATTTGGTTGTAAGATTGATTTAATCTTACATTATCTGGTACGCTGACTAAGGCTAATTTCTTTTCTTAATCAAGGGGATGTCTATCTTTTCATTTGTTCTTTAATGTTTGCTTCCTTGACAGGTGGAGATGGCTGATGACTGTATTGGCGAAGTTGTAGAGAACATGGTGGCTGCATTGCCTGACGGAGGTGTATTACTTCTAGAAAATGTGAGGTTCTACAAGGAAGAGGAGAAGAATGATTCAGAATTTGCAAAGAAGCTTGCTTCTCTTGCAGACCTATATGTGAACGATGCATTTGGCACTGCTCACAGGGCACATGCATCCACAGAGGGAGTTACCAAGTACTTGAAGCCTGCTGTTGCTGGCTACCTTATGCAGAAGGTATGGTTAGCTGCATTTGCTGCCTTCTTACGAATGTGGTAAATGTGTGGTAAAACATATTGTGATGGTGCCTTTCGGCTAATGGAACCTTCAAAATGCACAACTAGAGAAAATAATATAGAAAGAGACCTAGTACGATTTTGTAACTTCCTAAAAGCCCCTTGGGAAGTAAAGACATAGGGCATTTGTGGACCTTTGGAATGCTACTTTTTAAGAATATAGCAGTAAGCAAATATCAATAGAAGCTCTTCAGGAAGTAGTTTCCTGGATGTCGGAAGTTGTGCTAAAACATTGCTGCAATATGCTACCAGCAATGGCTTTCAGTGTATTATTACTTTCTCCTGATATTTTCTGTCAATCCTAAGGGTTCTGTTTCTTATTAGGAACTTGATTATCTTGTTGGAGCTGTGGCAAATCCCAAGAAGCCATTTGCTGCCATTGTTGGTGGCTCAAAGGTCTCAACCAAGATTGGTGTGATGGAGTCACTGTTGTCAAAGGTTGATATTCTTCTGCTTGGTGGAGGAATGATCTTCACATTTTACAAGGCACAAGGGCACTCAGTTGGGTCATCTCTTGTGGAGGAAGACAAGCTTAATCTTGCAACATCGCTTCTTGAGAAGGCTAAGGCCAAAGGGGTTTCTCTTTTGTTGCCAACTGATGTTGTTGTAGCTGACAAGTTTGCTGCTGATGCAAATAGCAAGGTTTGTTCCTTTGCTCATGCATGTTCTGAATGGAAGCTTCAAACCACTTGGGAGTTGGATTTGGTGAAATTATGGAAGATTTGGCATAGCTTTTTATTTGCAGTTTGTTGTATGGGTCCACATATGCAGGTTGTGTGTGAGAAGCGACTGGAGATCAACAATCCTGATTGAATAAATTGACTTCTAAAATTAGTAAGAGTTAGGATAAACCAAGTTGCCTGTGTGCAGGTTATGGTGGAGCTCTGGTGGGCCATTGCATTGAGGGATTTAGATCTTCAATGAATGTGTTCCCATCAGAGCTTAAGGCTACACACCTTGCATAGAAAAGGTTGGAAAAATGTAGGCATTCGAGGGATGGACTAAAGAAAATTTGTTTTTTCTCCTTTCTTATTTATGAGTCATTTGTATGCATTGCAACATCATAAAAAATTTTGTCGGACTTACTGAATGAAAATGAAAATAATTTTGATATTTTTGCAGGTTGTTCCAGCAACGAGCATCCCAGATGGTTGGATGGGACTTGACATTGGACCTGATTCAATAAAGACATTCGGCCAATCTTTGGACTCCGCCAAAACCATTATTTGGAATGGTCCGATGGGGGTGTTTGAATTCGAGAAGTTTGCAGCTGGAACAGACGTAAAAACACTCGACTGTTCAACTTCTGTAATGAGAATGTCCATGTTGAAAGGACTGGCAGCTAATATTTGCTATTGTAGCAGATATTCACATGCATGCAGCCAATCACTAACAGTAGGCTTACCATGCATGTCCTGGCCAGAAAAGATCCGGTTCATTACATTTGTAGGGGAGCCAAAATGAATCATTCATAGTCCATAGTCAGTATTCAAATACCCCTCACGTGATGATCATAATCTTGTTAGTGCCGCAAGAAATGTTACCATTTGTTGAATATGAGCTAGAGTCTTTAGAGAAGCAGCCGTGAACTGCCATGATTTGCACTCTAAATGAGAGCAACTTTTTTCTGTGGTTTCAGGAAATCGCGAAGAAGTTGGCAGATCTCAGTGGAAAGGGTGTGACAACCATCATTGGTGGCGGTGATTCTGTTGCAGCTGTGGAGAAAGCAGGGCTTGCTGACAAAATGAGCCACATCTCGACCGGTGGCGGTGCTAGCCTAGAGTTGCTGGAGGGCAAGGCACTTCCAGGGGTCCTTGCTCTTAACGATGCCTGAGCCAGGATTTGTCCCGCTTCCAGGGTTCAAAGTTTGGTAGTTTTTCGATGGAGAATCCGGCGCATGAGAGTTTTTTTTGTAATAAGAGTGACTCGGCCGTGCATGAGCGACGAATTGCTCGGGGAGAAACGACCATGCGGAATAATTTCGTTTAGCATAGACTGCCATATTTTATTTTACTTGTATCGGCAGTTTTCAGAGCTTTATAATGGAACAGATTGGATCATCTATCAGGCAATCATGCTTGTCGTACGATTTTCACTCTCCTTGAACTATTCTTGCCTTCAGTATTTTTTTGGATCCCATTCCCTTTTTTTATGCAGAAGATCGATTAAAAAGCAATATTAAACATAAAATAAATGACTGTTCTCCTTACAAATAAAATTAATGAAGAAAAAGATCTTTAAAAGAATTGACTAAGCTAGTAAATATTTGATATGACAGAGAGAAGATGGTTTTGGAAGCTTTCTGACCTAGAACTTTATCCAAACACAACACCATCACCGTTTCGCAATAACCGCGTAATATTATAAAATGATGAGCAATTGACATGTATTAACCACAATAATTTCCCCCGTTTGCTGCAACCTGAAGCATCATCTGGCCAACTAGCTGTCCGTAACTTCCCAAATTCTGGATTTTTTTGGGCCAATCACATAAGAAAGAAGAAGGGGAAATACAGTTGAATTTTAGCCCCTGCTTCATTCTTGCTTGTCAGATCTTCTCTTGGCACGCCGCTCCCTTGAGCTTAATGAAGACTTAAAACTACCACGTTCTGATTCCGATTCGTCCAGTTCCCTATATGATTTCTGACAAAGATCAAGGGGAAAAAGAAAGATCTTGAACCCACGAAAAACACCTGAGGAAAAGAGATTCGAGAAAAATGATTCGTGCAGGATAATAATAGAGAGCTAAGAAGATTACTTCTCTGATCTCAGCGAAGCTTACGGCATAGAAAGTAACGGCAGCGGCTGCAAATATTCCCAGTATAGGAAGGGCAACTTGCACCGCGTCCATCTTCCTGTTGCTCTCTCTTCTGTTTTCTTGCTGTAGAAAGTTGACTGCAAGGTAGTAGGCTAGTAGCCTCATATTGTGAGATTTTGGAGATAAGAAGAAAAGCTTTGCTACTCACAGGTGCTGGGATGGATGATACTCGGGCATTCACGAAGTGCATGCTTGATATTTTATTAAACTCCTCTTTGGCATATTGGACATAAAACCATTGCAAAAAGAATCAAGTTCTTGAAATTCATATCCAGTAAATCAATTTTTTGCGATTCTGTTTGGCTCTTTGAAATTAAATTCCCCTGAAATTAAAAAGTTGTATCTGGTGAAAAGGCCACATACAAAAGTAATGGTACAGTATTTATTCGATTAATTTCATCATATTTATACCGTCTCTCAAGATTCTGACCATTATAGCATGTGAACATAGAGGAGGATTTACTATTTTCATTTTTGTAAATTTAGTATAATAAAATCTCATCAATAAAAGAGCCAGGGCATTCAATGAAAGCCTAGTCGATGAATTTCAATCCAACAATAACCCATCAACAAAATACAATTACAACTATTTCGCTCTAATCAAAACCTGCCAAAATCTTATTTCGATCATCTTAAAGCAATAATTATCTATGGAAAAAATCAAAATCAAAACCATCGATAGAAAAATTCAGGTTTATGGAAACATGCCAGGAATATCAAAATCAAAATCAAACCCAGTCCAGTGAATAATCATCAACAAAATCCACATAATTCAGTACAATAAAACTCATAAATAGAAAAATTGTCCAATAAAAACCCGCTCGCGCTATCTATTCTTAATCATCTCAAGAAAGTGATGTCGGATTTGCAGAAAGATTCATCATTTCAATTTTCATGGTGAAATATTAATGAGAAATTGCAATTCCTTAACAGATCGCCCTGTGAGATATAGGCTTGTTTAAATAGGTAGAGATGAGGAAGAAAGCTTCTCCACCTTTTATTTCATAAAATATTCATCTACTAATATCTAACAATATCAGGATGTCTCAGTGGAACTTTTTTGTTTTAGGCACTGTAGTATTACAGTAAAATCCAAACTTATCATCCATCTTAGCAGCATTTATTTCACTAAAATACTCAAAATCATTTCAATCAAAACCTTACTTGGACTACCTAGTTTAAAAAATGCATAAAACCATGTGCAAAATATATAAAAATAACTAAATTAATCCATATAAAAATACTAAAATATTAAAAAGTTTGGTAGAATCATTCATTCGTATGAAAAAAATAAATTTGGAAGGTAAAAACATTTGATTACATACTTGTGGATTCATGAACAAAGAAAGAATTTTACTTTGTACATACTTAAAAGTAAATGATTTCGATTTTGTGGCCCAATTGAATATTTTATTTAAATGCCATTTACGCTCTTAAACTGATGGTGCTAAGGATGATGGTTGACTCAGTTTTTACCAAATTATCATAGGCTCCACGGAGACATTTTCATGGGCCCAGCTCACTGAATCAAAATACTAAAACTGATCTCCGTCCATTTATTCAGGCGAAGTAGCATTTCACCTATTCAGGTATCCCCAGGCAGCAATTTAGCTCAATACGCATGGAAAACGGAGAATCACACAGTTGAGAATCCCCCTGTCAATATGTTTAGCGCGCGTATGGATACAGCTGTGACTGGTGCTATGAAAAGAGTAACCAAGCAATCTTTTTTCTGGAGACAATCGTTCAGTTGATCATGAAATAGACAATGTTATAATCACCAAAACTGTTCGTTAAAAGGATGATATAAGAAGGAAGATAGAGGTCAAGGCAGAAAAATGGTTTTGGCTGGGATTTTCAGCCAGGCGGCCATTTCATCTGTCTCCCACCGAGTACATGCAAATGAAGGTGATAGACGGATTGACCTGGAAAAACAAATCATTGTTAGGCCTGGAAGAATGTCATGTGGCAGAAAATTGGAAAGCAAATGATCACAGATACTTACAACCATCAGGGCCATCATTGATGACAACACGAAACCCATCCTTGATGCCTTCCTTCTCTGCAACTATTTTAGCAGCATACAGAAGACGGCCTAAAATCTCCCCATGTCTTGGTTCTGCCTGAAGTAGAAATTCCAATGAGCATGGGAGACAACCATGCAAATCTTAAAGTTTATACAACGTTGAGCACAAATCATTTCTCAAGACAGAAAGCAAGTAATGAGAAATATTCACAAGGCAAAAGCATGTTTGCAAGGAAACTAGGCATTGGTACCTATAGAGTAGCCGTGGCAGATTCAATAATTTGAAACAAACCTTAACCAAACACACCATGTATGTTGTAAGAGTTTAAGAAGATGCTCTTCATTCATCCTGATGAGATGGAGATGCTCATCTGCTGGCAACGACGTATTAAACCATAACTAAAAAGGCAGATCAGATTCTTTGGAACAATCAGATGTCACATTGCAAGGGTGTAGAATATAATGGTGCAGAGGATCCTGAGGGTATTTCTTGACGTCATGCGCGAATATCTTTATTTAGGATGACGAAGAGATCAAGGGCCACTTCCGATCCATTATCATGGGCAGGTAAAACAACCTTCTGCCAAAAAAACCCACCCCTCCATACAGGGCCACAAGAAGCGCATGCTTTAAGAGCACAAATGTGATTGAGTTCCGAGATGGCCATTGGGGGAGAACCACAGTTGACCAAGCCTAAAGCACAGCATCAGTTGAACAATACAGGCTTGTAGTTACTGTCATGTTCCAAGCATAGAAGGTTACTTTGGTTTAAAACCAAAGCCTGAATATGTACTCAGATTGTTGTGGCAGCTTCTCTTTGGGCCTCTTTGCTTGGGAAGGGCTCCCTTGTTGTATATTTACCGTTTATCAACATATTCCTCTTTTCCAAAATGGGGTGGGTGGGAGGAAGAAGAAGGGAAAGAGCAGGCCAACATGGCACATGGGAGTGCAAGTAGTTCTTGAGGGCTGGCCTAGTTTGAAAATATCACTGGGATTGGTGGCACTAATGGTATTAACTGTTCCAGTTAAAAAATATACATTCTGGATCAGCTTTAGAAAACAAACACTATCTTCAAAAAATACACTATCTTCACTATGTTCAACAAATAATAAGAAACTAACAAGAGAAAACAGAAAAGAATGACACCTTGCTGAGTTGTGTTAGTCCGTCCCTGAACTTTGGAATGATTACAACGTGAACAGGAGCCTGTGGACTGATATCTCGAAATGCCAACACCTTCTCATCCTCATATACTATGGTTGAAGGGATTTCCTTTGCTATGATTTTGTCAAAACTGTAAGGAAACAAATGAAAAAACTTGCAGTCTAAGGCAAAAGTATTTGCAATAATTCAGTGTACCTATTGAAACACATCTATCAGAAAAAAATCCATAACTGCAACACTGCATCTCCAGAACAGCATAAGATGGCAATGGATAAATATCACCATATAGAAGAAAAACCAGCATTGCAAAACAAACTTGATAAATACATGGTTGGAGCTCCGCTGTCTGCACTGGCTGCAGCTACTTTTGCAGCAGACTCTTCATCAGCAGTAGCACTAAGTTGACGCACAGATCTGAAATCAATAATCACTGTGTAAGAAACAAGCTAACATAGTTCAAATCCACATATGAAGTTGACTAGCATGGTGGGATAAAGCTTAAGAGGTCAAAAACCAATTAAACAGCATTAATGATAGAAAAGGCTAAATTTTGATTCAAATTCAAAACCCAAAATATAAAAGTTATCTTGATGACAGCCAGGGAACAGGTGACACAAGAGGCAAGCCAAAAGACAGTCTGAATAGTCTATTCATGAGTAGAAACAATCGGATTTTAATCATTATATAATTAAATAGGAGATTCATAAAGCATGAAGTTAGACAGTTTTTACTAAGTGCGTTGACCCTCGCTAGGGCCCTCACCCTTTGGGCGCAATGTGGCCTTGGCCTCTCTCTCTGGGCACTCTCCTTTGCACAATGTCTTGGTGTTATGTTTTTGGTCACCTTTGGAAATACTCCCCTTGGATGTTAAATCTAGAAACTCCAGGTTTTATTGGTTTCAAAGCATGCCTAGCTTCATTGGTGATAAGAGTACTTGCAACTATCCCAGGTTAGACTCCTGAGGAGAGCATTCCTAAAAGTGACCAACAAGAACACTTTCCAGGCTTGGTCCAGGACTTGAACAGAGTTGGCTCTACATCCTTTCTTAACCTTTTTTCTCCTATTAAGTCCTTCATTTCTCTCTAACATTCTTATATTTCGTATTAACTATACCAGAAGGCTTCCTAGCATTAGATTCAACCTTTCACATCCAGCATGATGTACTTACGGATCTTGGTCAAACAGTGCGCAAAGGTGGACAAATTTTAAATATTGCCTACTGAACCCATTTATTCAAAATTAAAAATGACATGGCTTAATTTGATTGAGTGACATTCCTTGAGGGCTCCTCTTTCCCAGATTACAAAAGCAAATTGGAAACTTAAATGACCCATATTGCAAGATGCTAAACTGAAGAAATTAAAACCCCCAATAGCCTAAAATGTATGGAATTGAGTTTGAATATAAGCAAAACTATTAACCGAGAACTATGCTTAACGGTACAACTTCATCTGGACCTCTTCTATTCCACAGGTAGCTTAGATGCATCAATTCCCTTCCCAATGGGGTTTCGGGGTAATGCTCGGCCCATAGCCAGATGACCACCATCCAAGTATTGCTTTACCTATATGCATATGTCAATGACATAATCATTTGATGAGAATCTTCTTTGAAAGTGGCAATGCTAAGATCTTAGAGATCCCTAAAGCATGGGCACAACCTAGACAAATGATGCTTGAGTAGTTTAGCCCCACTTCGACATTGGCTCAGTCCAGCTGGGCAAAGAAATCAGGCCTTCCAATTGAGACTGGAAATCCACATGCACAATGCTCTTTCCAACATCATACAAATGCCTCCATAATAAGAAAAAATAAAAAAGAAAAGAAAAGAAAAGCAGGAAAGAGAATCTGGAAATTCACCCACCATACCTGAGCCTGTGAGCAAGAGGAAGAACTGTCGTCTGGATGATTCTAGGTGGGTTACTTAGAAAAATGAGAGAAGTCTTCGCTACCGTGAGAGCTCGTAGAGCTGAAGAATGCCTGTATTCGATTGGAGGAACGAAGACGGTTAAATCAAAAAAATTTAAAATGGGAGGGTTCAGTTGCGGCCAATTTCATGAAAAAGCACGAAAATTTACACCAATTTAGACTGATAAATCATGAAAAATCGCTATATCGACTAAGTTTCTAGTCCACATATATATATATATATATATAATTTAATTTTTTTTAAGAAAGAAAAAGATGCCGGAGTCGGGGAGATTCTGAGAAAGGAATTAAGGACAGAAAGCTAAGAAGAAAGAGGGATAACCGCAAATTGGCAACTGCACCCGCTACTGCCATTGATGTTGAAGAAGAAATGGGTAAGGAAAGCACCGTCTCCTCCACCAAATTCACCAGCTCGCTTCTCGCTTATTAAACGATGAG
Organism: Pouteria campechiana; assembly: GCA_036873735.1. NCBI lineage: Eukaryota > Viridiplantae > Streptophyta > Magnoliopsida > Ericales > Sapotaceae > Pouteria > Pouteria campechiana. The sequence continues at coordinate 106,340 of JAYJMB010000009.1, forward strand.
ACCGGCAACTCGATGGGCCTGGGTTTTGGGTTGGAGGAGAAGACGTGCATAGACTTGATCGGCCCGAGTGGTGGGTTCCTGTCGTTTCATTCAGGTTTTCAACTTAACCAACAAACCATTGTGCATTCGAAATGGATTAACAGTTGAAATAGACATCACACATTCACAGCATTCTTTTTTAATGGCAGTTGCAAAAATATCATGGCCGTAGATTTCTCAGCTATTTGCAAAATCTTCACAATAAAAATTCCTAGAACGTCTTGTATCCAATAATTACTTATATTAGACACATAATTCAAAAGTTAAGTACGCATATTTTGACTAAATAAAGTATCTAACGAAATTATCATACTTTTGAAAGCGATCCACATCACGTTTTTTGTGATAAATGTATACTTTTATTAGCTTTACCTAATTTGGCCCATGCGGTGGTGTTAAGATAAAACGCAATGTAATTCCCCTTACCGTAAATTTCTCATCTCATCCATTCTTATCTTCATGCATAGAAATGCAATTTCTTGATCATCTTGACCGTCCGCAAATTCTACATCTTGCGATAGAAACGGACGGTGAGGGTTCCGATTCGGAGACGACTCTGTGTCGGAGTATAGAAATCCTTACACAAAACAGAGAGAGAAGTGTAAGGCAGCTCCGAAACGTGCCTTGCTTCGGACAAAGTTACACAGCCTTGCTTCGCAGAATATTGCTTCTTCTCCTTTTTTTAAGTTAACTCTTCAACC